>JBBPBP010000003.1:8540614-8573952 GCA_037974735.1 Cicer chorassanicum
CTCAAATCGTCAAAATAATTCTATAAAACTACAATTTATCATCGTAAAAGGTCTATGAAATATACAATTTATTGTTAAAATAATTTATAATTATTATAATATTAAAAAATAAATTAACTGATATTTTAATAATTTAAATATTAATTTAAATTTTTTGTTGAATTAAAAACTAAAATGACGACATTCTATATTTTTAAAATTAAAATAATACTTTACTCAAAATTTAGCCATTAACAAGCTAGGATCGGAAACATTTTATCAGCCATTGATGGTGCTTATACTAGAGTGACACTTTTTTTAGAAAATAAACCAAACAAAAGAGTGACACTTTTTTTTATAAAATAAATACTGAGTTACACTTGATAATATTAAAAATCATTTTATGCAAGAAGCTAGGTAATCCAATATAAGATTTAAGCAGAAACAATAATGCATGTAGACTTGAACGAGTACGGGTGATGATGATATATTAGATGACAGTTATTCTTGAACCCTATCAATGACAATATTGTGAATGATCTAGATACTTGTCAAAATTCTACATTCATATGGTTAACTATGAACGAGAACAGGTCATGTCAATTCAGGTTATGGTATACTTTATATATATATATATATATATATATTAGTCTATCAAGTTTAATAAATTTTTTTATAAGTGTAAGTCTGACTTATTTAAATTAATAGGTTTTCAAAAAAATCTGAACTTAATATTTTTATTAAATAGAACACGTAAAACTAGGTTTTAAGTAGGTCAGACCCTTGACAAACGACCAATTATATTCTCACTCCTATAGTTAAAGTACCTCACTTCACTCATATAGAGTATACAATACATTAAGAAATTAATTCAACCTTCCATTAGGAGATATAAGGTGGTTTGGTGGTTGGAGTAGAAGAGTTGAGTGATAAAAAAGTTGACAGTTTTATCCTATTTAAAATATTTTTTAGTAAAGAAAATATTCATTTATTCAAATTGAAGAAATTACATCTATCTACTAAGATGAGAAATCAAAACACTCCACGAAATAATGGTATTGACCCTAAGCATTTCAAAGGAAAAACACACTTATGTTAGGTTACTGGCTGGTCAGTAATAAAATTAGTTTGCTCAGAAAACAATAACTATCACTATATTTTACTGAGTTACACTTGATAATATTAAAAATCATTTTATGCAAGAAGCTAGGTAATCCAATATAAGATTTAAGCAGAAACAATAATGCATGTAGACTTGAACGAGTACGGGTGATGATGATATATTAGATGACAGTTATTCTTGAACCCTATCAATGACAATATTGTGAATGATCTAGATACTTGTCAAAATTCTACATTCATATGGTTAACTATGAACGAGAACAGGTCATGTCAATTCAGGTTATGGTATACTTTATATATATATATATATATTAGTCTATCAAGTTTAATAATTTTTTTTATAAGTGTAAGTCTGACTTATTTTAATTAATAGGTTTTAAAAAAAATCTGAACTTAATATTTTTATTAAATAGAACACGTAAAACTAGGTTTTAAGTAGGTCAGACCCTTGACAAACGACCAATTATATTCTCACTCCTATAGTTAAAGTACCTCACTTCACTCATATAGAGTATACAATACATTAAGAAATTAATTCAACCTTCCATTAGGAGATATAAGGTTGTTTGGTGGTTGGAGTAGAAGAGTTGAGTGATAAAAAAGTTGACAGTTTTATCCTATTTAAAATATTTTTTAGTAAAGAAAATATTCATTTATTCAAATTGAAGAAATTACATCTATCTACTAAGATGAGAAATCAAAACACTCCACGAAATAATGGTATTGACCCTAAGCATTTCAAAGGAAAAACACACTTATGTTAGGTTACGGCTGGTCAGTAATAAAATTAGTTTGCTCAGAAAACAATAACTATCACTATATTTTTAGTACATGAAAAAACATTGAGTAGAAATGCCAATTGATTCTCTCTTTAAATTTTTTTCAATTTTTCTCTTTATATTTTAATCATTAAACTCAATTTTCTATTTCCTTTTAATATTATATTTTCTCTCTCTCTCATGTATGGTAGTTGAGATGTTGAAATTAAAAAAAAAATTGAGAGAATTCAAATGGAAAAAAATCTATTATAGTAAAAAGAGGTTATAACTTATCTTCATTTAGAGCTAAAATATTGATTAAATTTCAAATTCAATTGGAATAAATAAAGAATCTCATAAGTGACTCTAACTTCTATGAAACTATGCTTTTAATGTTGTCCCTTTACGATATAATCGAGATTTTACTAAGCAATAATATTATAAATTAATAATTACACCTAATAATATTATTGTTCCAATTTTTGTTTCAACTATCTTCCTCTACGAAAAGACTAACCTCAACTCTCCGTAAAAGACAAAAAGAAATAAACAAATTAGTACAACAACAACCTTAAAAATTACATCTAAAACGTTTAGGTGCTTCTTCCAAAATCAAATATAAAAGAAGTTATATTTTTAATTAGACTAAATAATTAAATTTAACTTTTAAAATATATTTTTTTTAAATATTTTATTAACTAAGTTTATATCATCATTGCACACATGTTACTAACGTTCATAATAAATAGGTGATTCCAACAAGAAATTAATTCCGTCCAATCTCAAATCAATCTTTCTACTACAATAATTTTTTGTTGTAGTTATGGACATGCCTCCAGGCCAAAACATGCCTATGTCAAATGACACAAACAGCATGATGATGCAAATGCAAATGAGTTTCTATTGGGGCAAAAAAGCAATAGTTCTTTTCTCTGGGTGGCCAAATGACAACCTTGGAATGTACATCTTAGCTATTTTGTTTGTGTTCCTTCTAGCTATGGCTGCTGAGGTTTTGTCTAACCAACCAACCATCAAACGTGGGACTAATCCCCTCATGGGAGGCTTTATTCACTCTTGTGTTCATTTCTTTCGAATCGGTTTCACTTACTTGGTTATGCTTTCTGTTATGTCCTTCAATCTTGGAATCTTCTTTGCTGCTCTTTTTGGTCATTCTTTGGGATTCTTTGTCACGAGATCGCGTGCTATTGCTGTTGCTAATCAGGAAGATAAAAATCCCTCCTCTGTTACACTTCATATTTGAACTATTGTGTTTTACATGTTTTTTAAATTCCATAGTTTTCAAAGCTTTTTACGCTCTTTGATCTGGATACATATATTTTTTTCTATCATGTTCTTATGGTTTGCCGTCTTATTACTATTGTTTATGTAAATGAGGGATATACTAATAAGCGACCAAGCGAGAAGTGGAATGTATTAAATATGCAATTGAATCGTCTGTTAACATACATTTTTCTGTGATAAATTATCAATAATTGGATTAATTTAATAGTTGATTGATCTACATTCTCAGGTGTTAAATTAATTCAACGATTGAGATATCATTAAAGAGAATTGATGGGTTCAAACTTTTCAAACACCTCTATATATGTATGATAATTTTGCTTAAATTGAATACATCTCTATTGTATACATATAGTGTGTATGAAACAAAAGAACTTAGTATTTTATATGGTCAATATTGTTTTAGTTCAACTTAATATTAGCCCTTCATTTTGCTATATGATCAAGATTTTTCGCAAATACGCTGCCTTTAGACTTCATTGGAAACTCATTTCATTGGAGCTCTTTTGGCATCACTTCATTGGAAACTTCTATTAACAATCTTTGTGTGTATAACCAAATTGCCCTTTGGAGCTCTTATGGCATCACTTCATTGAAAAACTTCTATTAACAATATTAAAAAACCTTCAAAAACACTAGAAACATTTTCTAACCAAAAGAGCTGGAATAGCTCAGTTGGTTAGAGCGTGTGGCTGTTAACCACAAGGTCGGAGGTTCGACCCCTCCTTCTAGCGAATTTTTATATTTGCGTTATCAATTTTCGTTTTCAACGACGAAAGAGACTAAATTATGATTACCTCGATCTGAACAATGTCAATCCTACATTATTATGATTGAACGATATGAAATTATTATTCACATACATTTTAAATACCCAATTTTAATTTCTCTTCCTTGTTCACTAATTAAAAAAAAAAACATATTTTCTTTTTTAAAAGAACAAAACTACTATTAGAAAAGAATAAAAATCAAATCTCAAGTTGGCTACAAATAAAATTTAAATTGAGTTTAAAAAGACAATAATTTTAATCTGATTAGTCAATTTTAAGTCTAACTCGGTCTCACAATACCAATTTTATTAGTTGATTTAAATATCAACAATTTAACTACAATTACCTTGGAAATCATTTAACTTTGATATTGATACACAACCAAGGTTATTAATAAGACTACAATTGTCTTCCCTATTATGAAAAGGGATAATAATCTAAGAAGAAAAATCATTATAAAGATCGATATCTAAGAGCAAATCATCCCAATTCCATTGACTACTACTACCTTCACCACTACTCACCATAGCTTCAAATCCTTCTTCTAATTGAAAATCCATTGGAAAATCACCAACCATACCTTGTTGGTCCAAGCATGAATAAATCATGTCTTGTTGTGATTCAATCATATGGTTCTTTCCATCAGCATCATCCAATGTTATGCCACTCTCTTGTTGAACTACTACTTGGTCAGTTTGTGACTCTCCTAGGCTCCTTCTCTTCATTGAGGTTGAACCAATGTTTCTTGGTTGTGGCCTAATGATTTCAACATCTTTGGATAATTCTTTATCTTCAGATGCTTCTTGAGCATTTAGTTTTTTGCTTAGATGACAATTCCAATAGTTTTTCACATCATTTGCAGTTCTTCCTGGTAACCTTCCTGCAATCAGGGACCACCTAAAAAAAAGAGTACCAACTAGCTTCAAATTTATTATTTTAATGATCTTTTTTTATTTCAACATTAAACATTACCTATTGCCTAATAATTTGTGGAGTTTAACAATCATTTCAACTTCCTCCTCAGCAAAGTTTCCTCTCTTGATGTTAGGACGGAGATAGTTCAACCATCTTAGCCTACAACTCTTTCTGCACCTGTTCAGCCCTTCAACATACCACCAATTTTCCAACTAATTAGCTCAATAAATATATTTACTATTGTACAAATACCAAATGTTAGTTTTAGTAGGGACATTTTTTTTAAGAAATTCCCTTTTAACAATTTAGTTTTTTCTCTTTCAAATTTTAAAGTGAAAAACATTTAACATGAATATTGACACACAATTTTTAAGTAATATAGATATTATCAAACTTAAACTAAGAAATTAAATTAAAACAAATATTATACAGTAAAATATAAATGCAACAGAATACAATAAAAATACGGATAAAGCACGGAAGTGAGAATAGGAGTGTTATACAATTTCTAGCTCTAGAACAAATTAATTAGTTTTTTTTTTTTTTTTGAAAAATTAATCATAGTCATACTCTCCAAACACCACCTTTATTGGTGTTAAATACATCACACCTATATAGTACTTATATCACCTAAATTTATAAAATATTCAAAATATCACAAATTAAATTACCCTAATTAAATAATCCCCCACCATTATTGTATAAAAGTTTAATGACCATTCACTATCATTATACGTGATAGTCATAAAAAACTGTTGATTGTACAATTATTTCATAATGACAATTAGCCTACAAGTGTATAATGAGATAACAAAATCGATATTTTTTATTAACTGTTTTTATTACATGATAATATTTTTTTTATTATATAATTCAAATTTATTTCTGAACCTAAACCTTCATTGGTATCAATCCCTCCGAACTCTTTTATATAGATCATCGTTACTCTCCCACTTCGACAAAAAAAAATTTCATGTAAAACAATCATTCATCTTTTTGCATTTTTGACATCATCAATGATCCCATATTTCATTTTTGTTTTTCATCAAATTGCGCATTTAAATTTCCAACACCAAGTTTTCGGACCAAAACATCACGAAACTCCATCTTAATTTTTAATTGTGGTTTTCCAAATATATGTTGTGGTGCACACACGAAAATAGAGACAAATTGGATTGAATTTATGAAGAGAAGAAGAGGAGAACTAGATTGTGGATTTTATGTCGTTTGTGAAAATTATGAATATTTTTGGCATTGGGATAACCATTTCATCAAGACAAAGAATACCGAAGAATAAATTATTCTTTGTTTTAAATTGCATTGACCAAAAGATGTTAAAGATTATTTGAATAAAATCTAATATCATTAACCAGAGGCAACATATGGAATGAGCATGGAAAAAAAAATTCATATTAATTCGAACCAATCCATATGCTCCCATTTTTAATAAGATTCTGGCTAAAAGGATATAAGTGTTGTAATGTGCCTCTCCGTGGCTATTATTTCGAGCACTAGGAATACGATTGATTAATCAATGTTTCAAAATTTAATGTTGGTCCATTAGAAATATATAAACCGATACGAGAACAAGAGAATTCACTTAGGAAATGAGTCCATGTAAAAAAAAAAAGGAAGACTATTGTTACAATATATTAATTGAATTGGTTATTAGTTATCCATGCATTGAGTTTTAGAAGTAGCTACAGAACTATTATGTACACAATTTCATCATTATTTATTTATTTATTTCTTTTGGTCTTAATTTCATCATTATTTTATCAATATGAAATTCAAAGAGTTTTACGAAATGATATTTTTTTTCTAACCAATTCATAACAAACTGATTGAGTAACTAACTTCTTACCGATTTATAATAAACTCACTAATGCAAACAATTCATATATTGTAACATCTATGAAGAAAATTCACAAAGAATTAAAATTTTGAAAATACCAATAGTAACTTATAGTATTTTTTAAGACTTATATGGTGTTTGGGTATATTCAGCGGCGAACCTAGCCTCATTTCTATGAGGTGCTCAATTTTTTTTTTAAAGTTAAAATATTAAATTTAACTAGTGAAAAAAAAATCATAATAATTTTTTACTAATAATAAAAGATACAAATTAATATCGCAATAAACAAAATAAAATCAACACTGACTATTTAGAAAAATAACACTCGACGGTGCTATAATGAGTCAAGTTAATCAATAATTGTATCTATAATAACTAATATTGTCTTTTTTAATATAAACAACTAAACTATTTACAAAAAATTCATAATCAATTTTATTTAAGAGTTATCTTTTCAAAATATTTTATTTGCAGTTGCACTGTAAAGATTGAAAGTGTGAAACAATACAAATAAATTATCAATTAAGTGATAATTTTTTTTTTTACTTTTTTATTTCTTCTAATTTTATTTCTGATAAGTATATTTAGAGTAACTAAATATATATTATTAAGATAACTAAATATAAAATTATACTTGTTTATTTTAAAAAACATAAAAATTTGGAGGAGCCAAAGCAAAGGTAGCTTCGCCACTTTATATATAGCACCTATCTTCATTTTATTTGTAGTCTTATTTTACATATGTTGTTATCTTGTGAGTGTCAATTAGAAGTTATATTTCTCCCCAATTTCTTCATTCTCTCAATGTGAACGTAATTACAACTATGTTCTATCCACATTAAATGTCATAACCAAATGCCAAGATGGAACAATTCATTCAATTGTTATTAGAACTCTCTCTTTTTTGGAATGTAAGATTTTTTAAGTCTAGAATAAACTTATCAAATACAATCACTTTTCTGAAGAAAAAAATGTTCGTCTATATATATCATCAAAGATTGAACCTCTGACCATATATTTAAAAAATCTAATTAATGATCCGCATTTTGTTATCATTAAACTATGGAGTATGGACCATCCTTCAGAGAATACAAATGGAAAACTCAAGAAAAAAAAAAAAGAAAAAAAAATTATATTTACCAGCTAATAGAGGAACCCTATGCCACTTTCCTTCTCCATATTGTTGTATGCATTTCTTAAGCAAGTGATCTTCTTCTTCTGTCCATGCAACACCACCCATCTCTTGTAAAACTCTACAACCACTACCAATTTCACTCTCATCAAGATGCCACCTTCATCTTCTTTTATATATAATAATGATAATAACGTGTGGTGTGATACACACATGTTTTTCTAGAATTAAGATGTGCCAAACAAGCCAGCAAGGCAGAGAGTAATATACACAATGTCGTGTGCCTCAAAATCATAGTAAATGGTCCATTGCTCTTTCTAAAACTCTGAGGCCTAGCTCTATGTTTTTAAATAGACATCATAAGTATGCAAATGGTGGTCCTCATCCTCAACAAACTTAGATCTGTAAAACACATTACAAGCTTACATATTTTCCTATTCAAAGCCCCATCTCTATGTTTATGTCATTTGTCATCTCTTTTAGATTAGAAGACTCTTAAAACAACAATAATTGCAACAATCAAGTCTTTGTAAATGCATAAAGTTAGTTATCAAATACCAACATGGATCATATCCAACCAACCGTATCTTAATCATAGTTTTAAGTTACAGTCAGCAACTACTATTTTGGCCGCGTAATAAAAGTTTTTAAGATATTCACAACTGCAACAAAATTGTTATTGTGGCCCATCTTTCGTATTTGCACACATTTTGGCACAATAACAAGAATTTTAATATATCTGTAATTGCAAGTATAATTTTAAATTATAATCATAATCTTTAAATTAATATAATAGTTGGAGAGATACTATGAGTGTAGAGTATTCCACTTTAAATGAATGAATAAAGTTTTTTTTACAACATTTAAATGACATATAACTCGTTGTAAATCAATTTTGCACCTAAATTCAATGAAAATTTACTAATTTGTCAAATCACTATATTTTTGTAAAGATAATTTACAATCAACTGTACACATAAAAAATAGTGAACACTCATTTTGATTCCTAAAAGTGTCATGCATTGTCAAGTTAATTCTTGGATTAATTAAAATTATTATAAATTCCTGAAATGGAAATGCAACAGTTTAGGTAAAATCGAACCAAACCAGAATCCAACCAAACCATGCTCTTTGGGTAGGACAATTTTTTGAACGGGTCCAAATCCAAACCAACCCAACCAATTCAGAACATATATAATATTAGACCCGTGTCCCTTCGTACCTGAACCGATCATATCCTTATTATATATTTTTAATGAAATATGTTGTCGCATAGTGTATTGTGTAAGTTTTCGTTGTATAATCTTTTAGGTTTTTGGGCAAAGACAAAAATTAGGATAGTATATTAACATATAAAGTTAAAGACAAAGTTATAAATTAGGATTATAAATATCACACTTTCTTGTTAGTTCTCACTATTGGTTTTGAAATTATAATCTAATGTTTTAGACATAATTATTTTGTGTTGTAACCCGATCAACCCAACACAAACCAATATGTTATACATCGGTTTGGTTCGGATTGAATTTTATTCAAAAAATGTGTAAATATGAACCAAACCATACGATGTACTTTTGATTGATTTAGGCACCATATTCAATCAAAATCGAACAAAACTGGCATGTGAACATTTCAGTCCTAGAAAGAAAACTGGTCAATTTGTAGAGTAAACCATCATTTCAGTCCTAGAAAGAAAATGTGATTTTAGATCTAAGTCTTTCACCTTTTCTTACTCTTTTCCTCTCTTCTTCTTATTTTTCGTGAAATCAAAATGGACCCCTTTATTCATAAACCCCTATTTTCACCTTCATGTTCTTGCGTTATCTATGATTTATCATATATATTACATAGAATTTAATTTATATACACTGTTAGTCAATCGCAATCGTTAGATTGATAGAAATATTTGACTTTTACCAAAATCAACTCTAAAATCATCTCCATAAATGATTTAGATGTGTTGACACTATAAAATATTTTACATGTCAATACATAACAATTAAACTCTCACTCTTTTCCTCTCTTCTTCTTCTTGAAATATGTGTGGACTCTCATTACAAGAAAACACTCATTTTGTGGCTAAAAAAAACCTTCACAAATTATTGACCGAAAAAGCCCTCACAAATACTAAAATTCAAGTTTGTTGTTATTTGTGGTGGAAAAAACCCTCATAATGGATTTGAATTTCAATAGAATTTTATAAGGGCAAAAGCCCTCACAAAATTACACCGTTGGAACTTAGTAATTGTCTTGAATGTTTACATGGAGTGAAGAAGAAGGAGGTAAATGGGATGAAGAGAGGAAAAGAGTGAGAGAAGGTAAATGACTTAGATTTAAAATTACATTTTCTTTCGATGATCGAAATGATGGTTTATTTGACAAATTGATAGAAAATTAAAGTTTTGATCCTAACTGACTAACGAAAATAACATTTGCGGATTTTTAAATAATTTTAATTATTTCACATAGATGTCAGTTGAACTCTTTTGAATAGTTTATCCAATTTACCCAAAAGTTATAATTTTATTTGATGTTTTGGTAAGGCTTTTTCTTAAGAGAACTAAATTAGTTGAAATTAATGATTAAAAAATAGCAGGAACATTGCACTTGAACCCCAGAACATAGAACCAATCAAAATTGAACTAACTATCCATCAATGTGTAGTTTTTGGGATAGCCTTTATTGATGTCTTTGCTCCCTTAAGTAGATTGCTTGTACAGATCTGTGATTGCGGTCCATTGATGCATAGATTCCAAGATAAAGACAAATAGAAGGAGTAGTATAAATCAAGCTGGTCCTTGAATCTTGTTTTTTGTTGTTGCTGCTGTGATGTTGATGCTGATATTGCTTTCATTATTGGGACCTATCTTTTTACCTTCTGATTATGCACATGGTCGTACTGCTATTTCTAGCATTATCAGAATTCAGTAATCCATGCACATAATGTCATAGAGAACTATAGGACATCATAATTTATTATCCTTATCCACTTTAGTAAAATTTGACAAAAAAATCATTTTAATTTGGTTTGAACTCTAATTCTCTTAAATAATTTGTTCATAATTAAAATTTATTGACCACTTGATATTTTTTACCGACTTATTTTCTAAAATGTTAAGTTCATCTAGTTAACAATTTCAATATAGTCGCGGCGAGGAATCTTTTTTGAGATGCTCTTCCAACCCACCACAAATTGAAGACTAGAAGGTTGAGCAAGATGAGGTGAATAATACATATGATCAATTTATATATATATATATATATATATATATATATATATATATATATATATATATATATATATATATATATATATATATATATTGTAAAAGCAAATTGTATTAAAACACCAAACCCAGCACAAGGAGTGGAAAAGATTAAACAAGAAAAAATACAAAATAGAAGAAGAATCCAAACGAAAAAAACAAAAGCAACATCTCCATTACACTACAAGAACATGATTGATAATAATGCAAAAGTGATCCATTGCTTTGGTCCACCTTCTATTAATTCATCTAGATTTGCATCTTTATGTCTTGATCTCATTACTCACATTCACATCAACAAACAATTAATAGATGTCTAATCAACAACGACATGAACAAATGGAGGCCCTTTAAACCAACATGACAGCAACCCATGCATTTTTCCTTATGCAACACCCTTCCATGAAATTACCTTTTATTAGTTCAAGCATTTCTGAAATTGTTAAAATGGGAATTGGTTTCATTGTGGTTGATAGATTCATTGACTCTGTACTTTGTTTCTTAAACATTTATTTGCACAATGTGTGTGAATCGTTTCTACAACCGTTTACAATGACATAGACTAAAAAAATTCATTTTGTCCTAATGCAGAAATAATGATGTTTTTAGCTCTACAATCATATTCGATTTTCTTTTTATCTAAATCAGTCCAATCAATTTTTGGTTTATCTATAGCGATTCCATATCTAACTATGGTTGGGATAAAAGGATAATTTTCAATAGCATCGCACACACCCAAATCATAGGAAATGATGACGTGAATCAAGCAAATTATCCGTTTGTGTTTTTTCAAAGGGAAGTTAATAAAGTTGTTCATCATTTGTATTAATTAGTGTTTAACCCATGTTTATTTATTTCCGTAATTGTATTTCTCATATTGAGTATGAATCAACCGTTGATATAAGAGCTGAATCAATTGTTGAATATATAAGAGATGTGACATATATATACTTAATATTTTAAGATTTTGGATAGAGATATGATGTTATGATCACTATAATGTAGTCAAAAGGTGTATTCCAATAAAATTGGCACATCAGGACGGCCAATATATATATGTTAATTATTAAATTTAAAATAAAAAGTAGTTATTTTGTAAAAAAATTAGAACACTTATTCACGTGTAACCATGTATATTCAATACTAAATCATAATAGATTAATCGAATTAATACATTAATCAAGATAGGTGTCTAGCAACACTCTTTCACGTCCAGATAATATGAAGTACTATTTTATTTTCAAGAACTACTAAAAAATTAATCTGGTTAACTCTAGAGCATGTAGTAATGTCAAACTCTAATGAGTTAGCATCTATGACTCAAGAAACTTTTTTTTTTCCTTTCATTCTATTCCCCTTGCTAGGGGTTTGATTTTATCATAGAGCTCAAACTCATTAACGGGAGCTAACGGATTCCATCTTGATTAATCATTAAATATACAAGTATTTAATTGTACTCAATATCGTTTCAACTAGCACCGTAGATTTTGTTTGCGAGTTTGGAGGGGAAGGGAGTAGAGAACTTTAAAAAATAAGAAGGAAGAAATGGAATGAATGAATAGTTTTGAGAGGAGATGATTTTGAGGGGTTTGCTTTTATTAATAATACAAAGTCCTCATGTTTTGGGGAAACTCAAAAGTTGTATTCGACCATTCAAATTATTTTTATAATTTTCATGTTGTTAAATATTTTATAAATTTAAAATATATTAATCATAAACATTCTCTTATTATTTTATTCAAAATCGCTCTTAAAAAATGTAAAAAAACTTATCTCTATTTTTCTATTTTCTCCTCTCTCCAAAACCCTTTATTTTTCTTCCCTCCAAACTCTCAAACAAAGCCCCAAGGTATTAGGTGTCCAGAATTAAAATACAATAAATAACTTGTTAATTACTATGATAATCTCATGTCAAAGGAAATTATTATATTTCTTCTTGAGAATTTTCTATTGACAAATTAAAGTGATATTATCATAGTAGAATATGAGAATGCTCGAACAAATGAGAATTCTCAATTAACGGTTAATGAGAATTCTTAAGGACAACTCAATTGAGAATTTTCCGTCATAACATCTCAATTGAGTTGTCCTTAAGTCCTAACAAATGGCAATGCGTCTTGTCCTAGGTTGAATTAATTGTGGTAAAATTTATTATTTCTTCTAATATTAAAAAAACAATCTCAATTGAGTTAGTTTAATCATCATATTAACACATATATATATATCCGAATTATTGATGTTCTATTCACAATAAAGTTATGATAAAAAAACAATTTAGATTAAAATAATAAAAATATTTATTTCATATTATCATAATCTCTATCACGATAAGAAATTGATAATTTTAATAAAAAACTTATCAAATTAACTATTTAATTAAATAGTAAATATAATAATAGAAATAATTTTATTGAATCTAAAATTGATTACACAATGGATTAGATATTAGATCTTTGTGCATATATAATTATTCCCAACACTTTCCGGTTGCCATGAAGTATAAGGTTATCTAATTTGATAACTATGTCTTCGATAAAAGACAATCTTAATATGTGACCTAACTTCCTAACCTTAAAAAGTTAGGAAAGTGTCTCAATTGCTTGTTTAAAGTGCCAATTTGGAAGATTTTCCCTTAAACAAAGGACTTTTGTATCATGTTAGGCCAACAAATACTTTCACAAAATTAACAATCAAACATAAATGAAGTTATAAAGTGATCTAGGATTGTGAAATACACCCCGCAAATACTGTAGTTATAGAACTTTTTACCCAAATCCTTTAAATATTAATTAAGAAATGGTGTTACTTCATGACATGCCACTATGCTTCAAATCATAGTAATCGATGGCCAATTGTCTTTCTTTGGTTTTCTCAACTATCTCTACTTAAGTAACTATTACCTCTTGAAGTCATATTAATAGTTTTTTATTTTCATTTCCGCTCTCTACACAAGAGTGAAATGTTTTTATATATAATAACTTAATTATAACTTAATTTGTATGTATTATAAATGTAAAATTACATGTCCAATTATTTTTCATTATATATATTTGTATAGATATTTTTGATATAAACACAATAAAATGGTATGATGATGTAATTTGATTAAATATTTGTGTAAAAAAAACTTCGATGCATAAAAATTTAATCTGTGGTAAATTTTTTCAAAGGTTACAATTGTTTATATTTTATTGATTACCTCTACCTAACGCAGTGGCATGCTTTATGGAATCCCTTCCCCTTATTTTATCAAAGTGGAATCCCTTTCGTTGAATTTTTGTTTTCAATACGTAAATTAGTTTAAGCTGAATAGTTAGGATTGGGCTATGGAATTCCTACGTGGTTGGATCATAATTTAATATAGGCCCAAACTTCTTATATTAGGTTTCTGTTGAGGATATTGGGCTTGTACCTTCTTTTTTTGGTACATAGGGCTTGTAACTTCAATTACCATGTAGATTTAAGATCTAGCAATATTTGGTTTTATATATTTTCATTGGAGAGTTGCTCATCGCCCACACCCTCTATTGTTGCTCATAGGTCCCTCAAATTTCCAAATTTATCCCTTATTAGATCCCATATGTCGGGTTGATAAATTTTCGGATGCTGTGAATCCGACCACTTAAATCATCGGATTCTAGCATCAAGGTAGGCACTAATACATAAATCATGTCGGCCTTCTCACCATACATTTCGTTTTCAACACTCAACCTCAAATCATTCACTTATGTTAACGTTTTTGGAGTTTAAAACCCCATTCTTCTATCCATTGTCATCATCAACTCTATTTTTCTTCAATGCATAGGTAATGTAGCTCTAAAACACTCCTCGTTGTCATTTTGTTGTTAAAGTTTTTGAAATATGTATTGGGTTGTACTGAATTATGGGATCAAGTAGTATGTTTTTTAAAAACTTACCTCTACCGGAATCACTCATCTAGTAGTATGTTCTTCGAAAATGTAACACTATCAGATTCATGCATCTAGTAGGTGCTAATGTAGTCTAGAATTGTCTATTTTCTACATAATTGAGTTTTAATTTTTGTTAAATGTTTATAGTTAGTTATGGTTAAGCCTGAAGCTAAATCCAAACATTCGTCATCACCCAATTTGAAATCTGAGCCTACAGCTGGACCCAAACTTGAGCCTACAACTGGACCCAAACTTGAGTCTGCAACTTAAGAAATACCTGAGCTCATACTTGACTTGAAACCCAAGGAAGCAGCAAATTTGAAACAAGATATTGTAGAGCTAGTGGTGTCATTGAATGATTGATGTTCGGATAAACTTTATTGCTGATAATAAATATAGTTGCCGAGATGATTTGATTGTTTGGGTACGTCGTCAGGCAACTAAGTTTGGATTTTCAGTGGTAATTACAAATATGATCATGGTTCTTATGGAAGAAAACAATTTTTTGTATTGGATTGTGAAAGAGGTAGTGTATATAAAGGACAAAATAAGAAGTTGAAATGTGAAGACATAGGATCTAAGAAATGTGAATGTTCATTCAAATTGTGTGGTTATTTCCTAACAACCAAAGAATGAAGTCTAAATATTGTGTCAAGATCACACAACCATGAGATGAATAAAAAAGTTGAAAGTCATCTTGTTGTTAGTCGTTTAAATGAGGAAGAGAATGAACTTGTTGGTGAAATGACAAGCAACATGGTCCCACCAAAAAATATTCTAATGACTTTGAAAGGCAAAAGAAACGAAAGTGTGACTACAATAAAGCAAGTTTATAATGCGTGTCAAAGACACGAGAAGACTATAAGGGATTCGAGATCAGAGTGCAACATCTGTTGAAATTATTGGATGATTTAAAATATGTATATAGATATTCGTGATTTTTTTTAGCTCATCTCGAATCAGTCAAATTGTTTAATATTTTTCTGATCTAGTGTATTCATGTATGTCTCTGTTGGTGGATAACTTCGATGAGGAACAAACAGACATGCACGTGGAAGGGACTTGTGATATTCAGCTTGTAGAGTCTGCTGACTTATGGTAAGAAAATGATGCATGGTCCAATCCATGAGACGAAAAAAAGATTGAAAGTTAATTATAAATAATGTTTCAATAAAATTAACTAATATTATAAAAAATATTCTAATTAAATTAACTCATAATTATAAATAATTCATTAACTATAAACTCTTAATTACTTGAAGGAGGGACAGGTAATCAGCTAATTGTTTTGACTTGGGTTTGCAAGCATTCCCTAGCTGATTGTACAAAAAAGCATGAGCTGCAACACCACATGCATCCTCGGACACTACACAAGTCTCTGAAGTACTAAATGTACTTAACGTTGACGTACCTTTTACTTTTATCGATGAATATGGTAATGTCCACCAGGTAGAAAAGATATATTTTGATGGCGTTAAGCTAATGATATCTTTAACTTGTAGCATGTGCATCCGAAATAAGCTAATCTAGAGGCTTTGATTAGATTTCTAAATCAAGTCATGATAGAAGCTGGAACCTGTAAGAAGACATATCTTTCTACCATTGTTGACGCATTTATGAGGAACAAGTTCCTAAAAAAAATCAATTGTTAGTATTTTGATGAATAAATAAATAAATAATCCATAATTTAATAAATTTAGATTAAAACTTACATCTTCAACTCATATGCGGGCGCCACGTGGTCCTCAAAATATGGTAGCAAAGATATATCAACGAAGCCCATCGGAAACCTCAGAACATGTGGTGATGGTGGTGGTCCATGAAATGGCGCTGGTGGTGATAGTGGCGGCGACGGTGGTGCATACATCTTGTCTTGTACATCTTCAGCGTCAACATGTGTCTGTCACGACCTAAAATTTCGAGTGTTTCTCAAATTCAATGGAGTCGCCACCAAAATTTATTTTAAAATAGGGAAAATATTGGGAAACTCTTAAAAATAAAAATAAAAAAGTATTTGAAACCAAATTTTGAGTTTCGGAGTCGATTATGCGTAGGGAATGTATTAGCATTCTACGACACCAGTTAAAAAAACGGTTACCTATAATTAATTGTGCAAAATTAATATGAACTTAAGTATATTTATTTCTCCTTATTATTAAATATGAATAACAATTATTAATATTTTTTTAATATGATTTTGGAGTAAATGTGCTTAAGAAATAAAAACTGCGTAGTTCTTGGTTAGAAAATGCGGATGCGTTGATTGTTTTCTAAAGAAAATTTGTTTTGTTATAAAAAATATATACATTTTAACGAGAAAAGAAAATGAGTTAGTTTGCTTTCAAAAATTAATTTTTTTTATGCGAGTTTTAAAACTATCAAGCTGTACAACTCGCGTCTCAAAAACTCATAATAAAAAGATGTCTCATCTAGTTAATCCTTTTAAAAATGTTTTATATTATTTTCGATTTTAAAATTGAGTTTTAAAACCACCAAGTAGTACAACTTGTGTCTCAACATCTCAAATATTAAAAAAGGATCACATGTAATTAATCAAATTTAAAAAGTTGATTTATATTAATTTGTTAAAAAAAATGAGTTCTAGAATTTATACAATGTATCAAATTATATTTATATATAACCTGAACCAAATATTTTCTTTAACTTTTATGATTTAATAAAAATGAAAACGCAAGCTGTAACTAGCATGTCTTTGTGTTAAAAAAAAAAAAAAAACAGCCAACTAGTGTACTCAATATGTGAAAGAAAACTTTGCCTTGCTTAAAGTGATAAAGTGACACCTAGTTGCCTAGCCTTGGGATACCTATACATATGTTGAGATAAGAACGCCAAACAAGCTTCAGTTTAATAGCCTTTCAATTTTAAACAAAGAAAAAAAAAAGATATTACTCTTAACCATGAATTCAACAATTTTATCAGGCAGCCAACAAGTAAATGGCATCATTTTTAAAGGGTGAAATCAAAATTTCAGCATAATGAAAGTGTCATACTAAAGAGATAAAGAACGAAACAAACGTAAAGAAGCAAATCAGTGTATACCGGTGAAGAAGACGGCAACGATGGTGTAGCGGTGGTCAGTTTTATGGCGACGGTATCATCGGAGGTTTAAGTTTTTTAGTCTTATCTTTTTATTTTTATTTTCTTTTTATGTTTCATTCATTATGTTATCTTATTTTTGCTCTTACAAATAAAAATATCTACATTTTTATCACAAAAGAGTAATTAGATGGTGAAGATAAAGAAAAAACAAATTTATTATATAGGAAAAATACCTTTGCGTTTTCTATTTGTTTTTTATTTATTGATACTCCCTATGATTTTCTCTTCTCCTTCTTTGTATGTGTTTTTTTTTATCAGCAGTATTAATCTCCGATCCCCTTTTTAAAAGATAAATGAAGATGTATTTATAGAGTTATTTAACTTGTCTGGTTGATTTCCTGCTTGCCTTTGTCCTTCTCCATCAATTTCATGTTTGATACTTAATTTCTTTGCTCATAATCAGAGTTATTCTGCACATCTGATCCATTCACGATTTTAGCCTATTTGTTTTTATCTGATTATGTTCATTTGCTGGACAGAGCTGATTTGTATTTTTTATGTGCAGATTTGGTTAATTTTTGTGCATGATTCAACCACATTTCTCTTTTAATTTTTCTGTTTCAAACTCAAAAGTTTGTCTCTTTGCTCTGTATAATGTGTACAATGGCTGACTTATAAAAATTATGTTTTTATTTATCTAATTAGTTACAAAGCAAAGGCTAGTGCATCAACCATGATATTGCATCAAAAACACAAAGGCAGCAATAAAGGCAACAATAGAGAACAAACAAGAGCCAAAGCAAGCTGGAGTAGTTGACTTAATTTGATTTGGTTTGGCTTAATTTTTATTGTAATTTGATTTGCCTTAATATTGTAATTATTTTTATTTCCTTTTTTTGATTTATTTTTAATAAGTTGGACAAAATTGGGGTACTATAGTGCCTATGAGCAAGAGTTTTCATCTTTATAACCTGTTGTCGTTAAGCGAGAGCTTTGTCCTGGTGCTCTATGCATACAGGCCCATGTTGGGTCTTCCTAGCATGTCGGAATGGAGTAACAACACCATCATCTTCCATCTCTAAATGCAAAAATCAACAATTTGTCACATTTTGGCTATATCAAATTTAAACTACATAAATGAATTTAAACTACAACCACAACATAACCTAATTATATCTCACTACTAACTCCTTACAAATCAAAAGCATTTTGTCAAACACTTAGCATACAACAACTATAACAACTTATTCAACATTTTGTCATATTTCAAAAATAACAACAAATTGACTTAACAACAACAACATAAACTAATTATATCTCACTACAAACTCATTACAAATCAAAAATATTTTGTCAAACATTTATCGTATAACTATAACAACTTAAAAAACATAAACTCAGTTGTAACAACAATAGCCGATTGACACAACAACAACATCAACTTTCACCCCTAACTGCCTATTGAAACTACAAAAACAACCATAAACTAATTATATATTAATTCAAACTCTTACAACTCAAAAACATAAACAGTAAAATCAAAAATATAAAAACAAAAAACTTACCTTTTGATAATTAAGAGTTGATGAATCAAAAAAATGAGATTTTAGTGTGAATTTTAGAGAAATGGAGGGTTAGAGAGTTTTTTATTTAAAAAATAGAGTGAATAGGGGAAAATGACCCCTATATTAAGGTACTTATCGGATGCGAAAAATGAATAACTAAGTTATCATATGCGTGAAGTTGGTAAATTACCGAACTGGATCATACAATTCGATCGGATATTTTGAATTTTTTAAAAGGTTTGTCAAAGGGGGTGAGCAATTTCCTTTTCATTGGTTGCATGCATATGATAGAAGCCCTAACCAATAAACTATTGCAAATAATAATTGACCCAAGAAAGGGATGGCATTGAAAGCAACATATTGTGGGTTTGGTTGGAAGTTGAGCAAACCGTTGAATCTTGCGATCTACTACTTTATTCCTTCTGCTCATTTTTGTCATTATGCATCACATTTTGGCTGCTATTCACTACAATCCAATTTGACACACTAAAATCGGTTCCTCTTTGTTTACTTTTTTACACCAAACTTGTAACCTTGTGTTGATATTTTCAAATGTTTAACATTTGATTATGAATGATGCCAAAAAAGAATACAAAAAATCAATAATTAGGTCAACTATATAATGTACCGAGCAAATTAATATACAACACAAGTGAATCTTTGAATAAAACTATGAAAAAGAAGAAAAAAATCACGTAGAACAATAACTATGGATCTAAGGACACTTTTAGTGACGATAAACCTGTAGGTAAAGTTGTCATATACCTACAAACGTGCAGTCACTATTTGTTTTTATGAAAGTCATTGCTAAAATTTTCATACACATTATCATTTATTAATTTAAAATAAAATGAATAAACAAATATATAAATTGTCACCATAGATTATAGTGACAACAATGTTCCATAGATATAGCTAGTTGTTAGCTACATAGAAATAGAAGAAAAAAAATTAATGGTTTAAATAAAAAAGACAGAGAAACAGAAGAAAAAAAATTAATGGTTTAAATAAAAAAGACAGGTATTTGATTCAACTTATTGAAGATTTGATCCCCACTAGTTTCATTAGATGAAGGAAAATGTAAATATTTTATAAGTGTTCAATAAATCCTAAGATCATCCATACTTTAGATTGAGACATCATCATCTCACCTTAATTTTCTTTTATATATATATATATAGATATGTGTTTGTCGGTATAGATTTTATGAGATATTACTTCAGTATATTGCCTATTATTCATAAATTTTTGTTGTCATGTCAAATTCATCGTAAAGATATATGAAAACAAGTAGATTATATACATCATAGATATATCATTCTCTAGTTATTAAGATATGTGACTTTTGCGTGAACAATATATGTTATCAATTATATTGCTGCACATTTAACATTATCTATACCTATAATATAGGATATAGGGAGATTTGTCATAACCTTTTTTCTACCAAAAATATTTTTATAGTTTTTTCATAACTTCTCACGTAATATTAACGACCATTGAGGAAAAAGAACCTAACGATGAGCAAGAGACACAAAGGAGAAAGCGAAAGGATTGAAGAGGAATATTATAAAGGATCATACTAACAAGAGCTCTAATGACATTTGTTAAGCAATTAAAAAATAAATAAAAAACAACTTTTTATGAAAAAATATCACTTTTTACAATTTTAAAGTATGAATTACACAACTTACAAGACATTTTTTTTACATTTAGATTTTTAACAAATGTCATTGGGGCATTTGTTAGCATTTCCTTATTAAAAATAACAATGATACAAGTAGACTCTAAATTTTTAAATATTCATTCAACAACTCATTTTAACTTCATGTCTCTCTTTATATCAGACTATTAAATATTCATCTCTTTATCTCTTTCTCTCTCAAACTATATACACCTACGTGGGTGTTCACCTAACATTTTTCTATTTTTATATTACATGATTAACATACATTATCAAAATAGAAAAGTAAACAGACGGGAAGACCCTAGTAAATTATATAAGTAAATGTCGTACATGTTAAAAATCTAACTCGCGTGAATGTTTAAACCCATGAGGTATTTTGATTTTTTGTTTGTTTTTGTTAATGAACAGTACACCATATATATATAATAACACAACTGATAAGTAAATGTCATGCGTGTTAAAAATCTAGCTCGCGTGAATGTTTAAGTCCATGAGGTATTTTGGCTTTTTTTTAGTTTTGTGCATGGAGAATGCCATAATCATCTGTTCTTTACTTATCAATTTTCATATAGAATGTGGTGCTTAAATTATGCAGCTTTGGTGCAGTATTTCATGATAATGGTGTAAATCATTTTCTATATCATGTAAAGTTTGTGCAAGGAAAGAGAGTGTAAAGAGTGAGACATATATTATTTAATATTATTTAGGTGATAGTAGTTGTGACTATTTGTTGCTAATTAAGAAATCTAATTATTTTTCAGTGCGATTTAGCCATGTATAGAGTGGTGGCGAAAATTAAAATGATGTTTTGATGTTGGTATATTTGTGGAGTGGGTATAAATTGAAGTTTATATGTTATAATATGCTAGAGTGTATGAGGTCTTTATTGTGAGATCACTTGAGTTTGTTTTCTTTTATTCATTGATTATTAATTAATGTAATTGGTTGTTTATAAGATTTAATTTAACTGAAAAATTATAATATTTTTAAGTTGAATATTATGTATCAAATTCAAATCCAAAAACTTATAGTTGAGTGTGTCAGTTTTCATATAGTACTTACCATTTCGTTTACGGACAAAAATATTAATGCAAGTGATTGAATTATCCTTGTAGATCTTAGAAATAAATTTTGTTATAAAAAAAATGTATTTTAGCAATATAAAAAATGTTAAAGTTCTAGCCTTTCTTTGGCAAGAAAATAAATTCCTAGCTTTCAATTCTAATTTATTAAACATTTTGGCATCCTGTACAAGATCTAGGAATGACAATGGGTAGAATTTGGGTAGGGTACTATAGTACTCGTCTCCATACCCGCAGTTTAAAAAAATGCCCATACTCGTGCTCGTACCCTCGTAGGTATCAACTTTAATACTGGTACCCTTACCCTTTAGGTACCTGTACCCATACCCATTATCCGCACTTTAACAAAAATAGATAGTATATTTTGTATAAAAAAAAAAAACAATTATTTATATGGTAAAAAAAAGTGAAACAATTATCTATATATTTTGTAAAAAAAAAAATAATTATCAATACAAATAAATATGTTTTATTGAGGTCACATCTGCCATAAATTATGAAGCTTAAAATATTATAATGTAGATATATATATATAATAATAATAATAATAATAATAATAATAATAATAATAATAATAATAATATAAGTGTGGGTGCGGGGCGGGGTGGGTACTATAGTACCCGTATCCGCACCGCACCCATACCCGTTCAATTTTGCGGGTAATTACCCGTCCCCGTTTCCATACCCATTATGCGGGTTTTTACCCTACCTATTGTGGGTTTTTTTTGCGGGTACCCACTAGATTTGGGTCTAATTGTCATCCCTAACAAGATCCTAGTCTAAAGCATAGAAATACAAACTAGAGCTATCATAAAAACATAAATCTTAATTGTATGCGATAAATGAAAAGAGCAAGTTAAATTAAAAAAGAAAAACTGAAAACTAGAGCAAGTTACTAAGAAACTGAAAAATGTTTGTTGTACATCGTATAAAGTGTATATATTTTAAGAGATAAAAAGAGTGATATGATAAATCCGATAGTTTGATAATGTGATACAAAGAGAGAAATAGATGGAAAATGAGATGTTGAATTAGTCGAAGAAAATTTAGGATGTACATGTACCATTGTTGAAATAAATTAAAAGAAAGTTGACAATGACTTTGACTAGGGACATATCTAAGAAAAAAGTCCCTATGCTTTTAGTCTAACCATGTCTCAATGATACATTTCAAGGTATCAAATATAGAAATTTTAACTTTAAACTTGTGTATTCAGCATCATACAAGTTTAAGAAGTGTTCTCTTTCGAACAAAAATATTATAATTTTAGAATCATCAACATGTACTATTAAGACACATGTTACCATGACTCTCTAAAGAGAAATAGCATCATCTTCTTATCATGATTCTCACTTAACTCATAAATATTTTATTTATCTTGTCGGTCTTTTCTTTTCTTACTTATCAACTTTTTTTTCAAGTAGTCTAGAGGCTAGAATCACACATCTGAATATCAATGTTCTTGCAGCTAACAATTGAGTTGTACTTGTAGAACTTTATTAGTCTTGTTTTAATTCTATTAGTTTTGATTAAAATTTAGTTTTTTCAATTATTAATGAGTAAAAAAAACATTCCAATGTTTAATATGATTTAATTTAGGGTTAAATATATTGTTATTTCTTTTAAAGTTTTAAGATTTAGTTTTTAGTCCTAGTAAAAAATAATTTTTGTAGTCCCTGCATATTTATAGGAGATCATTTATCGCCAATTTTGTTCTTTATTATTGTAGAAGATCTAAATTCAACATTTTGTGCTTCGGTGGCAGTTGGATTATTTATAGATCATCAAGTTGGTTTAGATTCTAATTTCAGAGTATCACGCACACATGTAATTTTTTTATGATACTTTAATTTTTGGGGAAAATGTTGGGTGAACAAAAGAACCGTCAAAGCTAACTTGCAGTTTTTTGATTTGATTTCAAGATTCAAAGTAAACTTTCACTAGAGCATATTGGTTGAAGTATATGTCAATTCCTCTTGGATAGAAAAGATGTCTTTTGTTTTGAATTCCAAGGTTGATCAAATTTTGTATAAATATTTGGAGTTACCAATTGGTGCAAAATCCAAAGAAATTATCGTTCTAGAACATTCTAGTGGAAATGGTCTAAAATATATTATCTAGTTGGAAGAGTCATAACTTATCTATAGGTGGTTGATCTCCTTGTGTTTCTCAAAATTGTATTAGCCGCATTAACCAAATTAGAATATCTTTTTAAATTATTTTTGTTTAAGGTTACAGGAAAGCCCGCAAAATTTACTGTGTTAAAACGATAAGGTTTATCTTTTGCGTGAGTAATAGGACTAAGTGTATATAGGTTGAGAGAGTTTAATCTCTCATTGATCGGTAAGTGGGGTTGGAGACTAAAAACTTATGAATATGGTTTATGGTTTAAAGTGTTGTTGCAAAATATGGTTTGGATAGGTCATGAGTGATATGTATGTCTAATTAGTGGATAGACATCAACAATGCTTGTAATGGGGTAGGTACTATTAGAGAAATTTTTTTCATATCAATCAAACTCATGCAGTGGATAATGGACAAGATAATTTGTTTTGGCGCGATTATTAAATGGTTGTAGGGTGGTCCTTTATGTGAAAGATTTAGAAGCCTATGAAGTTTGACAATAGATAAAAATATTTCGATTGTCGATATGTTTTGTCTAAGGTAGGTGTGGGAGGTGAGGCATGAGACACCCTAAACCCCAAAATTACATTTATAATAATTCATACTAAATTATTTGAAGACAACTCGCGGCGGATGAAGAAAATCTGTTCAAGAAAATAAATAGTTTTATATATATTTTAGGATATCACATTTCTCTAAATACACATGTAACAATTCAACTTTGCTCCTCAATTAAAATTCAATGAACTTGTTTTAACTAGAATTTCTTGATTTAATTCCCAAGACTTACTGGTATTAAGGTTTTCATATAAAAAGCCATTTGTAATTACATAAGTAAAATACACATTACAACTCTTAATTCCCAGTATCACCTATCAGAGCGGGTTTCCTCCCAAACTTGAACTTCAAGACTCATTAACCTGTAATAACTGCGATTTCGCAAACGCAGAGCCAAGTCAGTCAAACACAAACAACGAAGGAGGTGAGTTTTGAAATCATGTTGATAGTATAATACAAGTAAGAAGAACACGCAATTAATCATCAATAAACCGTATCATTACACAAACATTCTTCAAAGAAAAACATCACTTTATATAGTCAAAATCAAGGAAAATCAATACACTTCACTATAACATCAAATTATCGCAAAAATTATCATCGCACACGATGCATATTAATCACAACAATTCAGTTGTACTTCCCCGGAATCACTAGGCTCAACAGTAGACCGCCACGATCAGGCTCAATTCAGTTGTACTTCCCCGGAATCATTAGGCTTGCCAGGCCCTACCTATATGATGACAAAATAATCTCCACTTCACAAATTCTCAATATTTATTTTCTCCCCTCGTTGACCTATGACACTCCATTAAGATCGTCATCTCAAACACAAATTAGAATCATCATTATTTCATCAACTATGGGGTTACTTCAATATTGTCATCACAATTTTATGACATCATTAATCATACATAATCATTGTCATCATATAAACTCATCATAAATTTACAACATCACTATAATCAACCAAACATCTTCACATAAACTTAGCACAAATTTATATATAAATCACACATCATCTTCATCAAATAAACTTACAGCATACATTGCATTCATATTTTATTATCACTTCACATAAACTCATTTAATCAACATATGCACCAAATTCATTTGAAATGAAATATCACAATAGTATCAAATACCACACATTTAACGAAATTAAATCAATCAACACCTTATAAATATTTCTATTCCCTATTTTAATTTCACAATTTCCATATTTGCACGTTAATTAATTTATCACTCAAAGGGCTACTGCCGTACGTAGCAAGCCCCGGATGGATCATTGGGAAATAGGGTTTTCCCGTTCATCTCACAATATATTACACTCATGAATTCAAACGCTCTCTCACCCCTTACCTTATTTCGACGCTTTTACACACGAATAAGATTCCACGAGCAAACAATCTTTGTTCTTTGACTCTTTGTCCTTCAATCGATCTAACTCGACAATTTATGGGTAAACGTCAAAAATAAATTATGAAAAACTACTCAAAAAAATAAATTCGAAATTCGGTCAAGAAAAATTACCATAAATCAAAAAACCAATTTGTGGATAATATAGCCACTTTTCACACGGTCGTTTTGGCGTTGATTTCATTCAAATCGAAGTTACGGTGAAGAAGAACGGTGCAAAATAAGGAATTCCACAAACGGAGAAGTCGGGTATTTTAGAGAGAAATTTTGGATGGTTAAAAATCTGAGGAAGTATGTTTATTTGACTACCTAAATGAATAAAACAACATACTGAAATTTGGACGAGAAGGGAGAAAATTTTATGAAACAATTATTGATCACTGGTATCAATTTTCTTCTATTTTTCCTCCAATTCCTCCTTGGAAGCTGCTGCCTGTCGTGCCCATGCCTTTCTCTTCCTCTATTTGTTTTTTTTATTCTTTAATTAGGTTTTACTTGGGCTTAACCCATGAAATACATTTTACTCTTTTTATTATCATTATTTTTATTTTTTTTTATAAAATCAACAATTACGAAAGTTATTTTTTTTAACACTTTTTTTTAACACAATTTAATTACTAATATTTCAAAACTACTACTTTATAAAATAAAATAATTAATCTTTTAAAATATATTAGTAACCAAAACTCTTATATTCAAAATGATCACTATAATAATACTTATTTTTCAAAACACTCAAATTAAACTAAATCATAATAAATATATATAAAATCACCATGCCATAACAAGTATATAAAAATAAAGGAAATCAAACACAATATCACTACTATTCTGAGATAATTATTTATAAAATCAATAACTAAAAATAGAAAATAGTTATAAATAATTGAAATATAACTACGTGCATACTTAATATCAGTCAAACGTACAAAAAAAATATTACATTAATTTGGTACAAGTATATACACGTAAAATCTTCTAAAATCTTATTCTTTAAAGTATTACACTAAAATACTATTTAGAAAAATATATAAAATATAATATTTGTTATTTAGATATACTCATGTAGTCCAATATGTATAATAGTAGCACATCATCTAAAGCACCCGTATAACGAGAACTAATCACGAAATTTATCACATGTATTTTAAAATAATTTTAACACCAAATTAATTATTTAAAATTATATTTCATTATTAAAATAGTTTATTATAAAATTTGGGGTGTTACAAGGCATGGAGATGGAGGAGCGAGTTATTTATTTGGGAGAAAATGTTTGTTTTGAAATAAAGTTATTTATTGGAATTTTGGTTTTGAAATAAAGTTATTTACTCGGTCAAAGTTGCATATCATCTATTAGCAAATGACCAAGGGATTTGCGCGATTGATCATTATGATATTATTTAGAACTTTTTTGCATTGCTCAAGGTCTCCTTGTTTTCGTGAAAGCTCGTGAAGACCATATTAGCTACGAAAGATAATCTTGCAAGCCGTGGGTTGATGGAAAATCAATCATTATTTTGTATTAGAGGATGTGATCTAGTTGAAACATTAATAAAATATTTACTCTTTGAGTGTCATATCTTTAGTAGAGTTTGAGCTGAATTTTTAGTTTGGTTTTGGTGTATCTAACGCTTTAATCAATACTGCATCTATTCATGTGTACCAACTTGAGGATATTATCTTTACCAATAAAACATCTTGCAAACAAGTACACATGATATGGTTGGTGTGTGTGTTGAGAAATTTGGAAGGAACGAACCAGTTGTGTTTTAGCCACATAGAGGTTAATCATAATCGTGTGGTAGAACATATCAAAGTGCATATTGATGATGTTTGTAATCAAATAAGACCTCAATCATTGGTGGAGTAATCTCATTGTGTGTCTTGGTTTATGGCCTTACATGATTAATTGTTAAGGTTTTATTTTCGCTAATGTAATTTCAGTTATGATTTCGGGGGAGTCATTCCATACATTTTCTTGATGTAATTTTATTTTATTATTTTTCCTAATACATAAGAGTAGCGGTCCATATATCTAATGCCTTAAATTTTAGGTTGAGATGTGGTGTCAAAGTCTCTTAGGGGTCCAGTAACATTTTGCTTGTTGTTTCTTTCGTGCTTCTCCGAACTCTTCAACAAGTTGTATAAGAGTCATGGTTTGGCTTGATAAGGGAGTAGGAATGGATCTTGGTGTTGGATCTTGTATCGAAAGTCTTCCTGTTTATGTAGTTAGGAGACAGGTCCCATTGGTAATAATGGTGGTGTAAGTATAGGATGTGGGAGACTCACACTTGAGGGGGAGATTGTTAGATTCAAGTGTGAGTGGTTAAGTCCCACATCACTAAAAATATGGTAAATTTAAATATATACGAGTGGTGACCCATACACCATGTGTTAAGATATTGTGTCAAAGTCTCTTAAGGGTCCTAGACTCCCCTGAACTCCCCAACAATATATATGTATCGGCTTTTCAACAACAAAAAATCAACATATATTTTGAAATGGTTATTTGCAAAATATATTTGCAATATTATAAAAAGTTTATCCACAAAAAATAAAGTGAAAATTTGATTTCTAGATGCATATTTACATTAACTTTAGGTTTTTTGCATTTAAAAAATTTATATTTAATTCATGTAAAGTTAAAAAATTCTAAACTTTTTGTAGAAAAACTTTTTATAAACATGCTTACAAAATATCATTAAAAAAATTTAAAGATTGAAGAACTATTAAATATATTTCATTCCATTAAGTACTAAAACCGCTTGTTGAATAATTTTGTAATGATTAAACCTTGTATTTTTTTCTACAAGAACTAAAAAGAATGTTGAAATTTAAAATGGACTAAATGCTTATTTGATTCTTTAAATTAATATATATTTCGATGTACAAAATTTTACTTTGTCAATAAATCACTATCATCATATCATTAAAAAAACGTTTAACTTTTGTAATAATTATTCTCTTTGGTAATTAATATAAACAAAAGTAGAACAAAGAAAGTTGGTGTATTTTGTCCAAATTTTAAATAAATACACCCATTATTTTTGACCCCTTTTGTGATCTATTATTTTTAAGTAATGTTATTAGAACACAAAATAAGAAACAAATACAATATTTTGACATTTTATGGAAGAAAAAAAACGTGACCCCAACTATATTTTATACGTTATTGTATTTATGTCCAATTTTTTGTGTCAAGTTTGGTGTTTCAATAACATTATTGATTAATTTTTAGAGTTTGTGTACAAAGTTGCAAGCATCGCCAATAAACTCACATACGCAAAGTGGAGATTCTTGGTTCAAAGATAATAATGTCAACATTCTTGGTGTTATGCTAGGCCTTAAGATGGGGAATATCACTTTAGAGGTGTATCACTTTCTTTTCTCTCACTCACTACAAAATTTAAACAAAAGAAATGAAAGTTTTTATCTTTGTTTCCTTTAACTTTCTCTTCAACCAAAAACTAAAAAATCACCTTATTTTCTATCATATTTCATTCTTCCAAATTTCCTTTCTCTTTTCTTTTATAAACCAAACATAACGTAAGTCACACTAGGGCTGAGCACCAAGCAGATTCGGTCAGATTTGGGCCCAAAAAGGCCAAACCAGGAAAAACTGAACACACATAAAAGGGTCCAATTTCGACCGTGGTTGACCTCGTTTTGAGCGGGTCTCTAGTTTTTACTACATATATCAAGAATAGAAAAAGTGGAGGAAAAATAATACACAAAACATAGGACAACTAGTTCTAGAGTTGAGTAGCAAAAGCACAATCTAAGAAAAGATGAGCAGTAGTTTCATAAGTTTGAGAGCATAACCGACAACATGACACCACTACACACCCATAAGTCCACAATTGATCATCTATAGGCATTTTATTATGAAAAATGTGCCAAACAAGAAAAGACTTGGTAGGAGGAATTACAACACTCCAAATCTTTTTACTCAAATTAATTGTCAAGTCCGTAGGATGAAGAGTTTTGTAAGCATCTTTAAAAGATAAAACTCCAAAATTTGTAAGACTCCAAACTAGGAATGGCAATGGGTAGAGTTTGGGAAGGGTAATATAGTATCCGTCTCCATACCCGCAGTTTAAAAAAATACTCACACTCAAACCCGTACCTTCGTGGGTATCAACTTTAATATCTGTACCCTTGCCCTTTGGGTACTTAAGTGCTCATACATATATCCATTACCCACACTTTAACAAAAATAGATTGATAAATAATCGCTATTGTTGTGATTAAATTTAAAAAAAAATCAAATATCTTAAATTCAAATAATAAAGTGTTACAAACCAAAATATTTTCTAACTCAAAACATTCATTCTAACTCAAATGATCTCACATTACTACACTAAACATCAAAACATCCTAAATAAAATTTTATGCAGCTGCAAGTCCTTGGGCAGTATTCTCCGATATCTATAAAAAAATTGATATGTGTATTATATTAGTTATTTATAATTATAAAGTCACTGTTAATAACAAAAGAAAAACTCTTAAATATAAAATCACTTATTTACCTCTTCATCAGAATCAGATTCTTGAAAAGTTTACAAATATTTATCTTTCGATTCTAAATATTGTAGTGGTCCAATGATACTAATAGTTGCTAAAACATAAAAGAAAATTAATAGTTAACCTAAACACAAATTTAATTGAATAAATACTATATTGCAACAATTATTACCTTTTTTTTTCATGTTTTATCCAACTTTGTGAGCACATAAGTGTCGTCAAAGTATCCTCATGAAGTCTAGACTGTTGAGGACTGAACAACCTACCACCAGTACTAAAAGCAGATTCTGAAGCAACTGTGGAAATTGGGATGGCCAAAATATCCTTGGCAATTTTTTGCAAAATTTGATACTTGATTCCATTTGTTTTCCACCATGCAAAATTGGAGTCAAAACTAATTGGTCGTCGCAATCAATTGATGGGGTAACAATCATCGTCATCTCATAAGTAGTATCAGGAAATAAACGGCCAAAACAAGGAGGAATATTCCAATAGTGATTAACAAAAAAATCAACGACAATAGATTGTAAGGAATTCACGAGGTGAGATGATAAATCAAGTTTATCCACAAGAGACTGGCCTAGCCAATTATCAGAATATAGGGACACCCAAGTAAGTAAACGGAAACGATCCAAAAGAGAATATCGAAAAAAGAACCAATATCCTAAACACGTCTAATAGACATTTACCCATCAAAGAATTTATATTTATTTAAGTTGAGATGTTAGCGTGAAACAACGCCATATTCACAAAACAATTGCATGAAGGAGTCTAAATTATTCTCCGTAGCCTTGCAAAATACTATAATATAGTTTGCATAAAGAACATGAAATTGATTGACAAAATTTTGAGTTTCATTCATAAGTTTCAAGTGCCTTGAATCAACTAAAGAAATAATTCTCCTATTGAAAACATCATTTGTTAAACAAAATAAAATAAAAGACAAATAATCTCTTTATCCCACCCCAAACTTACAAACAAAACATCCAATTGGATGTTCATTAACCAAAACTTGATATACACAAGCACAAATCAAAGAAATTTGACATATTTAAATTAAAATTTTAAATTAAATAGACAAATTTCCTTAACCTTTATTCATACTTGAAGTTGTAGGGAGTTTAAGGTTTTATTATTAAAGTGTATAAAAATTAAACATCATTTAATATTACTCCTATAAATAATGCAAGCTTCTTTAAAATAAAAAAAAGACTTGGCGCGCCGCGTGCCCCACTAACTAGGCTGCAAGTAGCAGCATCCCTAGGAAAATGAATGAATACCTCTTTAATGAGAATCCTATGCTCAATTTCAGGCTAATAACATAACATAGAGACTCAACCTTCAGCAAATTTTCACTGTTCAACACTGATATATCTGTACCAGAATGATCCCAGAGAATCAGGCTCATGTCAGCGTCTACACCAAACAAACTGTAATTTGTAATTTGAGTGTTTTGATTGCTGCCTCTATTCTGACTTTCACATTCTACGAAATACTTCTTTCTTTCGTCCCTTCGTAAATATCGTTTAATTTTTTTTATATATTAATAAATATAATAATAGTAAAAATACATAATTTATTTTATCAAATTATTTATTTTAGTTATTAGTAAATTTTTCATTATTATCAATATAAAATAAAATAATATTTTATATGCATATAATTTTTTTCAAATAATATTTTTATTAAAACAATATTTATTATGAGTAAGAAATAAAAATATTCGAGTGAAAATTTCTTGAGGAATTCAAAGCTGCGACATTGTCATTTTTATCCGGTACTTCAACTGTGCTTCCTTCCTTTGTTTTGACTAGTGTCTAGTTAAGGTAATGGGTGGGTGTAATTGTAAACTTAATTTTAGCTAGCTTCACTCGTGGAAAGAAAAATATGGGTTATGGTCTTGACTTATTTATTTAATAATAAAGAGATATTTTAGATATTAAAATTATAAGAGTTGATGAATGTAAAATTTACAAAATAATTATTTAATTTTTTAAATTGAAAATATCAATCAATTTAATTTTTTTTTCAAATTTTATATCACACATTTAAAGATTCTATACATGTATACTTTGATGAATTTTTACTAAAAAAATATTTTTATGAAAAATAAAATGATTGGTATTCTTTTATTTAAGGAACTAGCTTCTTCTTTCATAAATTTAGAGATTAAATTGATAAATTCTCATAATTTAAAAAATTAAAATGTCTATTTACTTTTTGTTTAAACAAGTATTTCCTTCATTTACTTTTTATTTAAACAAGTATTTTTCACTTTTTCTTTCAACAAAAATTTTTCAAAAAAA
>JBBPBP010000003.1:8573984-8584460 GCA_037974735.1 Cicer chorassanicum
TACAATCATAAGTATTTGGTTTTTTTTATGTATTGTATTCATGAATCAATTGATTAGTTTGAGTATATTTTAGACACCTAACATTCTAACAATAGCATTTGTCAATAATAATTGTCAATCTAAACTTCTCTACCATATTTTGTTCTTGGAGATTCAACGCGTTCTACCTTCTAAGAATTTTATTAAAAATGAATCTTTCTATTAATTATGTTTCTCGATCAAGAAAATAGTTAAATTCAATCTTCCTTGAAATTAATATTGCAGTTAATGTTTGCTTGTGTGTAGAAACTTTATTATTGATTATTTAAATTAATTTTTTAAATAGTTAAAATGAGTTGAGAAAAAAACAAAAATATTTATTTGATGAAAATGAAATATAATATTTTCAATTTTATATTATCATTTATGATTGATAAAATATCAGAAATAATATATTTAATTATGATAAAATTTATCATTTTTTATAATAAAAAGATATCAATAATAGTATGAAAATACCGTATGAAAATCGACTTGAGCAATTTTTAATGTAAAGTAAATGACAATAAAATTAAATATGTGATGAAACAGTGAGATTAAAGTATTGGAATTAGAGTTTATAAATTTCACTCTTTGTACCCTAATTATTAATATATATATATATAGCTAAATACCACTCATAGTCCTTTAGCTTAATTTCGGTTAACGATTTAGTCTTTTATCTTTTTTTTTCGATTTATTCCTTTATATTTTTAAATAATTTCAGTGTTACCCTTTAAGTGGGGTTACGTTAAAAAAAAGTTAAGAATTCTCTCATCTATATCATTGCATATGTTTATCAAACCTCTAGGAACGATTGTCACTGATCTGAAGTGATGTCTATGGAGTATCAACATCTCGTAACTTCAGTTTTAACTAATCAATCCTACTACCAAACTTAGATTAAACTTTGAATATTTTTTTAAAATATTTCCAAAACATAAAGGGTAACTTTTCCTGAACACGGAGGAGAGATTTTTTTAACTCTTTCTTAACGAAACCACACTTAAAAGGTAACGCTGAAATTATTTTAAAACATAAAGGACCAAATCGGAAAGAAAAAAAAAAATAAAAGATTAAATCGTTAACTGAAATTAAGTTAAGGGACTACGAGTGGTATTTAGCATATATATATATATATATATATATATATATATATATATATATATATATATATATATATATATATATATATATATATATATATATATATATATATATATATTATGCATCAATAACATCATTAATTCCCTAGCCATTCACAATGGAGGTTGTTTCCCCTCATAAACACTCTTCCACTTCTGGTGCTAGAAAAATGGATGCCTATAAAAATTAGTGTTTTTAGAAGCTCTCTCACCTATTATTTATGGGTTCCAAATGCATAATTTTTGTGAAACACACTATCTCTCTTCAATTAATATGTTTTTTTTTTGTTGCAAAATTAATGTTATTTAAATTTTGAGGTATTTGTGTTACTTATCCATTTTTTTGTTGCTACATACTGGTCGCTGCATACATAATTAAATTGTCAATTTAATTTTTTTCAATTTTAATGTTGTACACAACATGTTGTTTGTATCAATACATAGCTATTGGGGCTTTATTTAAAAAATTGCAAAAAAGTAATAATTATAAAATTTTGTAATTTATAATTTATTTAATTTAATATTTCAAAAGTTAGATAGTTATGATTTAATTAGTAAAAGAATTGTATATAAAAAATTAGAAAAAAAGTGTTTTTAAATTGTTAAAAGACAAATCTATTGTACAATCATAAACAGAGTATTTATTAGGATTATAAATTTTTTAGTCAATCTTTTTTTTTAATTTATCCACATATGCATTAATCTAATATAGTATCTATTAAAATTTACTAAATTAAGAGTTTTATACATAAATAATATATCATTTAATTATTTATGATTTAATTTTGATAGTATCTAAACATATTATTTTTTCAATGTATCATCTAAGTTTCCTCGTTAAAATGTAATATTTAGTAGAAATTTATCAACAAAGCAAAAGTGGAACCCATTTAGTAAAAAAAATATTGTGTTGGATTGAGGAGATTAGGTGTTTATTAAGCAATGTGTAAAAAAAAATTATGAAATAGATGTGAAATTGTAGAATCCAATTAAACATTCAAAATGGAGAGTTCAATGGTTGATGTTCTTAATAAATTGAGAAATTAGCTTTCTTTCTTAAACATTGACTCCTTAAACATTTAACAAATATTCAAATTTGATAAAGTTTCAAAAAGTATTTTTCAATAAACTTCAAATCAAATACGACTTTTTTTTCCTCATCTCTACAATAGATATTTATAAATAAAAAAATGAAGATAGTAATATGTAGGGGTATTAAAAATAGGTAAAACGAGCAAAGAAATATAAATACGACGGTTAAATGTTGGAACCAACTTTAACCACCAAATCGAACACTCCTTCTTTTTAAAGGAAAGATTTTCCAAATCCTAAAGATAAAACGGGTATTCCAATGAGGTCTAAAACGTAGAGAGTGCACCCAAAACAGGAAAAAAGGAAAATAAAGAAAGAGAAAAGAAACGGAGAGAGAGGCACGAATAAAGGAAGCAAGTAAAGCACAGTGTGGTGTGTGTAGTTAGTTGCTGTGTCTTGTTGCACAAACAACGAACGTCACAATCAACGATGACCACCACCACCTCCTTTTTTTCTTACCAATGTGTAGAGTTGGCTTGGCCATGCAATTTTCAGTAATGGAACACAACATCCCATTACAAATGGCTGGTAAAGAGTCCCCTTCATTTAAATTTCATTTCATATTTTAGGGCCGATTTTCTTTCAACAAATTGTGACATCATTAAAAATGTTCATTTTAATTCTTATTTATAAAAAAATTAATTTTTATTTATCAACTCAATATCGGATCTAGTGCAATAAGCTAAGATTACGATTCTTGGAATACGGTGAATTTAACTTTAAATATTCAACAGAAAATATATTTATATTTGGTATTTGACGTGTTTCGAATATACTATTTTTAATAAAAAAATATTTATTACCTTAAAAGTTAAGCATAAAATAATTTTAATTACTCTATACTGATGACCGGCAAAACATGAAATTCTTAAAAAAAAATACCTATTTCTTATTGTCACTTTTTATTATTTTAGTTAATACTAAATTATCACTGTTTTAATATATTTTATACTTTGGTATTGAATAAGAACAGTTTGGTGGTGGAGAGCGTAAAATTAAAGAATTTGAGAATAATAAGAGATAAAGTTCAAATTTTACTTTCTACTGTTTGTTAGCATGATGCAGGAACAAAAACAATTATACTAAATTTTTTTTAAAAAAAAGTAAAGTTAAAGTAGAAAACAAATTTCACATTAAAAAATAGAAAAAGTTACCTAATCAGTCTTAATAATTATGAGTATATTTATGATTATCATAAAAATTAATAAATTGGAAATAATAGTCTTAATTAAAGAAAAAAATTTAAATAAAATAGTAATATTATAAAATAAAAAAATTAAAGAAACTATTACAATATAAGTGGGTGAATACCGCAATAGTGGTCCATAGTAAACAACTACTTAAAAGTTATTCAAAGCACTAATAACAAACAACAACACATCTAAGAAGTACTTTTTCTCTAATTTTTTATAAGAGATGGTTGAGTTAAAATTTAGTCAATAAATATTGATGTATTTGGTTGATATTATGGATCATATACATCAATTTTTGTTGATTAAATTTTAACTCAAACTATCTTTTATAAAAATGACCATGGGAAGTAAAACTTAACAATTTTATGGTTTTTACCATTAAAACAACGATATGATTGATGACAACTTGATAAAATTAAAGGAAAACTTATGTGTTTATCAAAACTCAACTCGTCGAATGGACTCCAATTATGTCAACATTGTTGAAATCAGGTTAGTTCTAGAAACAATTCCTTCATCGTGTTTTGATAAAAACAAATGAGCTTTGTGAAAACAATTTATTGCACTAACGATTTCATTGATTGTGCAGTAAATAGAACCAGGAAACGGAGGAAACGATATCATGGGAAGATATCAAAGGAAGATATCAGAGGAAGATATCAAAGAAAGTGATAATGTCGGAGAAAACGAAGATGTTAGAGAAAATGAAGACATCAGAGTCAAGTGAAGTTAAAGAAAGTCAACACAATATTCAGATTCTGGTTATTACACGTGTTGTTGTACGCGTGCATTTGCCTCTGAAGATTTGAATCGTGTTCCCAATGTGCCTCTAAAGCTTTTGTGTGTTTGCCTCTAAAGCATGTTATGTGCTAGCATGCTTCTGAAGTTTAAAACATGTATCAGAAGCACCTACTACATTAACTCTAAAGCTTATATGCAAGTTGCCTTTGAAGCTCAAGTTTCGCTGGCTCTAAAAACTGCAACTTGCTCTAAGATGCTGCTTCTGATACAGAACATGCTCTAAAGATGCAACAAGGTGACGTTGTCCATGCAACAAATTCTAAGTCATGCAGTTTTTCCTCTAACTAACTGAACCAAGCAACAAAACATCTAACTCCGATGATCAAGTTATGTTCTGATGAATAAAGTCAACGAATCTGATGAAAAGTCAACGCTCTGACGGAGACTGAACTACTGTTTCATAATTCTGATGATCTAAGAATAAATTATGATTTGTTTCCACTACTCTTAAACAAGCATATAAAAGAATATTCAAGGTGAATTATTTTCAAGCGTTGTCTCGACATTCTTGCATATAATCATTCTAGAAGATTTGGTTGAAGATACATTTTGGAATTAATCAAGCTTCAACAGTCATATTCTCAAACCATATCTATCAAGATTTATTTTTTGGGAAGATTTTGATTTGTTCCTACTGCTCTTAAATAAGCGTATGAAAGAAGATTCAAGGTGAATTATTTTCAAGTGTTATTCTGGACATTCTCGCGCAAAATCATTCTAGAAGATTTGGTTGAAGATTCGTTTTCGAATTAATCAAGCTTCAACAATCATATTCCAAAACCATACCTATCTATGTTTATTTTTTGTGAAGATCTCTGTTGATCTTGCACATAATCATTGTAGAAGATTTGGTTGAAGATTCGTTTTGGAATTAATCAAGCTTCAACGGTCATATTCCCAAACCATATCTATCAAAGTTTATTTTTTGTGAAGATCTTTGTTGACTTCGTACAAGCAAGATACGCTCAAAAGATTCAAGGACAATTATTTTCAAGCGCTATCTGGACATTCTCGCACATAATCATTCTACATGATTTGGTAGAAGATTCATTTTGGAATTAATCAAGTTTCAATGGTCATATTCTCAAATCGTATCCAGCAAGATTTATTTTTAGTGAAGATCTATGTTGACCTTGCGCAAGGAAGATACACTCAAAATTTGTTTTGGACAATAATGAAACCTTAATTCATATCATATAAAGGGATCAATTCTAAAGAAAAATATACAACACAACAACTCAGAAAACCTTACGAACTCAAAATTCTCTAAGTAGTCAAAATTCAAGGTTTCATTTTTAGTAAAGGCACACATTCAAATTTATATTACTTAGTGTTTAGTGCTCTATTTTAGTGTAATCAAATCGCTTAGAAGATGCAAAACAGAATCAGGTTTCACTCATTTGTAACTTAGTCCAATAGTGGTTATTATGCCTCAACGACTTTGTAGGTTTTCAAGTTGGAAGTTGAGAAGACTTGACTTGTAGCTTCAAGGTGATGTAGTGCCTCAATGGTTTGTAGAGTTGGAAGTTGAGAAGACTGACTTATAGGGTTAGGTGATAATTCAGGTTTGAATTAGTGGATAAATCTTTTTGTATGAGAGGACTAGATGTAGTTATCACGTTGATATTGAACCAGTATAAATCCTAGTGTTTCTCCATCTGTCCTATTACTTTGTTTTATTATTGCCTCTGATTTGTTTATTTATTCTAAATATCCAAAATCTAAATTTTGAAAAGAAATTTTTTTAATAAGTTAAAAGACAATTCAATCTTTCTTTCTCGTGTTTTTACACCTTCAAATATTTCAATCATAAAAATAAAGAAAATCATTAAATTATAATATTTATATATAATTTCATCAAAAATCCATTGTAGATCACTTAAGAGACCCATAGTATAATTTGCTTATAAATAAAACTATTTTTTAATTAAAAAATTAAAATAAAATATAAATAAAAAAGATATCTCAAAATTTAATTTATTTAGCCTTACTTTTTATGAATTGTGAAACTATTTTGTTTATACTTTTCATAAATAGGAGATGGGTACGTTTCCTTGTAAAGCCTTGAAAACTAAGCATAAGCCATGAGCCCCCCACCTCATTTGTGAGTTCCAAGATGGACTATATAAGGAACTTTTGGTCATTAATGAAAGCACCATATGAAAACGATTTGTTAGCACTTCAAAAGCGAAACCTTACACGTGTTAAAGCAAACTCGTATGGTACCCCAATTCAAATTTGGGGCACAGAAGCTTCCTTCCCAAGCAATGGTCAATTAATCTTCATACATACGTACACTCACACTCGAGTCATGACCCCATCAATGATATATTCTCATATACTTTATTTTCTCTCTTCAACTTTGCCCTCTATTTTTTAAGAAATTATTACTATTATCCATTGATATTATGAGAGACCCCCAATACCCAATGGGTTCAAAAATTAAAAATTAAAATTTAAAATATACAATTCAAAAACCAAAGTGCATGTAATCACTCCTTGGGCTAAGGAAAAGCTGTCTTTACTTGTACTGGAAAAGCAACCATGTCCTTAGCAAGCAAGACACTGCTCATTATAAGAAACCCTTATTTAATTTGGTACCAGTTGGATTTGAAATATAAATTTGAGGGGTCCAACCGAGATGTTCAGCCTTACATATCTTTTAAAGTATAAATCGTTCTTTTTTATTTATTAATAATGTTTCTTATTTTAGGAAATCACAATTGAACATATTCATATATAAGAAATATTTTAGAAACATCAATATAGAAAATGAAAATATCAAATACTTTACTATTTTTAATATACATGGAAAAAAGAAAAGACACAAGGAGAAAAAGAAATAAAAAAAGATAAGAAATAAAACATAAGCAATTTACAATACTTCCTATGAAAGGAAGTACATAAGATAAAATGCTAACTAAAAATCAAGTATGCAAAACAATATTTAAAAGAAAACAAGAAACAACATATTGATAAAAAAAATTCCTTCTATTATTATTGATAATATAAGTAATTAAGGTGGACAGATTGTCATCATCATATTTCTCCCTTCCTAATTTCTCTATTGTCTTTCCCATCACCATTGTTTTATTACTATTATTATTATTATTATTACCCTAATAACACCAAACAAAAAACTAGCAAAATTGACCCATCCACCATTTTTTGTCTTTTCCCGGAGACTTTTTAAAGCTCCCATCAAAAAGAACAAAAGTAACTTATATCACTGCAATTTCAGGCATTGTAACTGGTATCACTGCATCACTTGTTTTTTTTTTCCAGAGGCTCCTAACATTATTTTTGACCTCTGGATACACAAAAAACATTTATCTTCTATATCTTTTCCTACATCTTGATCCAAAAGTTTTCACTTTTCACTTAACAAAAAAAACCTATTGCTTCTCACTATAAACTATTTCCCTCAAAACATATCAAAGGATAATTTCATTTCAGTATGTCCACTCCTGTGGCAGCATAATTTCATTGTTCACTGCTGGCTGAGGCTTGCTTAGGTTGTTGATGCTGCTTCTCTTCTGCTGGGAAAAGACATAATTGCCCCTGACCTTCGGAACAGCCGCTGCATAAACAAAAGGTCAAGATTCAAAACTCAATTAACCCCTTGTGATTAAATAAATCATATAATAAAAATATTAAAAATTAAACAACAAAAAAACAAAATCCAGAATATATGGAAGGAGTGACAAGTACACTCAAATATTATATTATAAGAATGAGAAGTACACTGAAATATCATATAATAAGAAATTAATTGTTACCATTTTCAACTGAAGTAGCATCGAAACGATGCAAGGGTTGAGGCTGGCACCCCCCTATATTATAGTCATCAAGCTTTAGATTTAGGGCCTGCGCCACTCTAGCTGGAACCAACGCAGTTGAACACACTGCAAACACCAAATCACCACACACAAAAATTAAGCTAAATAATAAACCACAAATATTAACAAAAAAATAACTTCGATAATTAAACTTCATACCTAAAATTTCACCCCAAAAAAAAAAAAACCTTACACATTTAAACAAAACCCAAAACGTACATCTAGTCCTAAAAAATAAACGAGAAACAGGTGATAAGGTAGTACTAATAGCATAAAATAGTAGCCAACATTTACTTAATTCAACTATAGTGTGTAAAATTTTAAATACCCTTTTAATAGTGATGTTCAAGTGTTCAACCACCACCTTAAATGCATCAAACATAAATTTAAATTGACATTGAAAAAAGTTCAAGACAATATTTCAAAAGAAAAACAGACAAAAAAACAGCATGAAAAAAAATAAATTCACCTGGCTTTTTCCTTGATTCAGCAGGACTATCAAAACGACGAGGCAGAAACACACCAGTTCCAGCACATTCCCTTTTACCAGAAGCGTTTCCAAGGAAAACAGCTCTCATTCCAGAACCATATTGCTGATTCTGTGGTTGCTGTTGTTGTTTAGCATGTTGTAGTGTTGGCCATGCAGATGCAGACAAACCTAAAGTCCTATTGTTTCTTGAATCAAACCCATTCACATCACCATTTCTTCCTCTATTTTGTGCTAATAGGTTGTTTTGCCTTTGTTGGTATACACCCCCAAATTGCTTCTGCGCCCCCCACATTGAGTTTTGTTGTTTTACAATTTGTTGCTGCCTCAACATCTGGAACTAAAATAACCAAATAAAAAAAAACTTAACCCATTTTTCAAAATGATAAATTTAAAACAAAATTAAAATAAGAGCTATGAAATTGAAGCTTACTTGTGCAATTTGCAATTGCTGGTGAGAAAGTGATTGTTGAGTAAAAAACCCCATTTCATGATTTGAGTTGTTTATTGAGGGTAAAGTAACAGGAGAAGGTTTTCTTTGAGGAACAAATGCTTCATTGTAGTTATTATTGTTAACAAAAGCTTCTTGGTTCATTTTCATTCTTTCTACTTCCCCTGCAGCCGCATGCAGTAAATCATAAGTAGCCCTTAAAGAAGACACCTTACAAACACCATTAGGGCTTCCTTGGCTTGACTCTTTGCTACACCTACAGCCACTCCCAATAGCACATAGTGTAGACTGTGGTGAATTTGACACAAAACGACCCTGCAAATAGACCAAAACGACAACTTAAAAATCAAAATGGAAAATACCAACAAAAAAAAGCGACCCAGTAGAAAAAAAATCTCAAATAAGATAAAAGTTCAAGAAAAAATGAAGCTTGTGTATACCGAGTTGTTTTCAGAGGATTTGGAATCGATTTGGAGAGAGGAACGAGCCATGCGGCGAGTTAACTCAGCGACGAGTTGTTCTTCGTCGCTGCTTTCGGTTTCGCTTGAGCCAACGAGAGAGTCCTCGGGAGAACTTAGGTCAGAAGAAGCGAAACCGTAAGGAAACTCAGAGGGAAAAAGTAGAGTATCTTCGCCATTGTTAAAGATTGAAGGTTTGTTTTTAGGGGAAAAGGGTACGTCGTCGTCAGATAGAAACTGTGGTGGAAGCCAGAACTCTCCGTCGTCTAAGTTTTCAGCCATGGCAAAAGGTAAAGAAAGTGAAATAAGAAAAATAAACAGAGAGAAAAGAGGTTTTAGTTTTTGGGTGTTTGGAGTGTGAAGAGATATTGGTTAGGATGTGAAGAGATTTTAATAGCTAGTGAAATAGGGGACCCATGATTGCCGAAATGCGAAACATGGGAGAGAGAAAAAGGTGAGAGAGAATGTGAGAGAGTGTGAGTGGGAGAGGAAAGAGTGTGTATTTGTAGAGACATACACACACAAGAAATGAGCGGTGCTACAATTTTCACGCGGTTTCGTGAAACTGAAACACACGCGGTATATATAATACAGCCAAGTATACATTAAGATTAACTAAATTTTTAATCTTTATTCAAATTTCAATATTAATTCCTGCTAAACAAAACTTGCTTTCCATTAAGATTACTTTAGTGGAAAGACAGAAAATAAAAGAAACATTCATATTAACTTTAAATCTTTAAAACTTTCATCTTATTTTGTAATCACTCAATTTTAATGTACAATTTTTTTTTAATTGATTTTAGAAATATTATAAAAATTTAGCACACAAAATTTTAAACATAAAAAAAACTTTAAAATTTACATTTAATTTATTTTTTGTTAAATAATTCAAAATATTTTTAAAGAAAATATTTATAATATCTTAAATATAACAACAAAAATAAAAAATTAGATGATTATATATAAATTGACTTAAAAACAAAGACAAA
>JBBPBP010000003.1:8584735-8599008 GCA_037974735.1 Cicer chorassanicum
AATTATAAAAATTTATCAAATGAAGATTTTATTTTAACATTTGCCTTAATTATATATACTTAAAATATATTGTGAACAAATGAAAAGTTTAATTTTTATATACTAAAAAAAATTATATATAATATAAGTTTTATGGTAGTTATGATCAAAATAAAATATTTTCTATTTTATAAAGTAATAAAAAGATTGTAAATGAAATAATATTAAAATTGGTGACTCATTGATAGAATGTTATCAAAAGAGATATTTTATTGTTATTTTTTAGATTTGGTTAGTTGGAGTGGACAAAGAGTGATTGGCATGAGTTTGAAAGAAAAACAATCATTTTTCATTTTTCGTTTTTTTTTTTTTTTGTTTTAAAAAAGTAAGTAGTTGTAATTTGAGGTATGTAATAGCAATTTAGGTAAGTTTGAAGGGGTTTATCGAAAAGGTATGGAGCGGAGTGCAGGCGTTGTGTTTTGCACAGCGGTTGATGAAGTAACGCATCACTATGCCAACAGTGGCCAGTGGGCCCCGATGAATACCAAAGAAAAATGATTAATATATGTTCTTTAATTTTGTTCTAAACATGATTTTTCACCAAATCTAGATTTATTATTTTTTACGCGGATGCATTTAAAATCTTTTAATTTAGGTACTGTTTGGAGTGGATTTTGGCTTGCTGTATTTTTTCCTTTTAAAATTTGCCAATCAGGACAAATTCGTCTAAGTAAAATTGTAAATTGTTCTTTGTACCATTTTTAGCAAAATTGTTGTTTGGATAAAGTCTTGCATAATTTTTTTTTTTTTTTATATGTATATATATATAACTAGTTTAAAACTCTTGCATGCACGGACAGTGCAATTGACTACCTCATATTAGCAAAATTTTAATATTTAATATACAATATAAATATTGATAAAAAAAATTAAATTTGTTTGCATAATGTGTAATGTGAGTAATGAAAGTTTGAAAAAAATTAAACTAAAAGCATAAATATTTATAAACGATTGAAATTGCGAATGATGAATTTAAAGTTTTACAAATAACATAATTGAAAGAAAATAAAAAAAACAACATTCAAAAGAAAGAAATACATGAAAAAACAAAACAACAACAGTTAGTTTCTAATTTTTGTTGCAATGGTCATATTTTCTATAATATTCTCGAACACAAATTGCAATTTGTGACCAAAGTGTATACGATATTCAATACAAAAATCTTTTCAATCCCTCGCAATTTTTGTTGATTGCCATGGGAGGTCACTGCACATTATAAATTTATACTCCCTATTTCTTATGAAGTTTGCAAATTCACATGGGAGAGTCTACGAAACAAAATATTATTATATAATTTAATTTTAAAATATTAAATGTGTAAAATGATTAATGACTTACGATTTGTGTTGTAGCATTATAAATGTTGCTATCAAAGACGGTAGCGCACACGTGATGGTCAGTTTGAGTGCATTGTCTCTCTCTTCACAAAACTGAGTATCCTTTGGGCACACCTCAAAAGTCATACATCTACATTATAAACACATATTCCTTCTATGTGGGTACATTTTTTCCATTTACACAACACTTGTTATAAGTTTCAACATCATTTCCAACAACAATAAATGTAAATGATTCTGGCATGGTCATAAACAGTGGCTATTCAACATGGAGACTGTAATAACTTGAGAAGTTATAGCATGGTGCATGATCCATGAAAATATTTATAGTAAGTTGTCTCTAAAATAGTTGACCATGATAATATGTTCGGCAATGAGACTGTAATGTTGAATAAGTGGAGTTCATCCTTATAATTCTTTGAACGCTTTTATTTTGATTGTAACAAACTTGATGAGTAAATCCATAGTCATCCGTCATTGTCCACATAACTCCCAATTCATTTGAAAAATGGTTAATAAGTTTAGGATCTAGTTCACAATAATCTAGAATAAATAATATAAAATAAGCCATATCCATTTAAGCGTATTTTGATTATATATAAGTGATGCAGTATTTCAAATAATGGTAATGTTAATTAAAAAAAATTAACATTTATACAAATGAGAAACAAAATTATTATAGTACTTGTTTGTTGTTTATATGATCAATTAAAAATCGATAATTTGAAGATAAATTTCTACAATATAAGATAAAAAATATCCCAAAAAATAGAATAAAAGATAAAATGCTATAAAAAAATTACATGATTTTAATGTAAAATTTAATAGTAAGATTAAGTAAGGCTTGATAATCGAATGACTAAAAAAGGTTACCCGATTAGGGATATGAACAATAATGAAATTGCCTCTGACCTCCCTTCTAACAATAAATGGATTTATTGACATATTTGGTGGGACAAAGATGTTGTGATTTTGAAGTTAATTTAGGAATCGATATTGAAGGAGTAAGATTGGCAATACATGTCCCAATGAACGATGATGGTAATACAACTCTCTTACCTCCAAATGAACCTTGTGTTTGGTTTTGTTTAGCTTCTTCACTTAGGTTTTTATACTTTGAAACTCTAAGTTTAGATTGGTTGTTCTGTACCCACTTAAGTCTATCTATTCCAACATTATGAGTCTATCTACTAAAATTGTTGAAATAATCTTATCGAGGACAACAGAGCTTTTGAATCAACATTTCTAATTTGTATTCGATATGAAAGCCATTCTCTAATAGTAAATTGGTTTTTGTTGCTTTCTTCATTCCCCTCGAGGTATATGTGCAACACATCTGACTTATAACCATCCTCGCTATATGGAAAAATCAATGGATATTGGTAGGCCAAGTAACTTGCATGGAATTCATCAATTCTTTGCGGTTGCCCTCCTTGAGTTTGCATAATAATATCCCTCTCAAATGTTATGCCAACATCACCAATAATTAACGCAACCACCTCAGAAACAGTGGGTTCATTGTACATTCTTCCATCTGTCTTTCTATTAGGTATTAATCTTAATTCCAAATCATGGACAATACCTTGATTGAATATTTCCTTTGCATTTTTAAATGATTATGCAAGGGTGTTGTATTGATACTTCTTTGAAAGTTGGTTAACTAAGACACGATCTAAATTTGTGTTGTTCCTACAAAATAGTAAATCAAATTTAATTTATCAAATATTTAATTCTTGACATCTTCATAATGTATTGGAGAAATGAGAATTAGTAGATACAATAAGATAAGGAGACATCAACTTGCCAAAAACCTGTTATACGATTTTGAACTTTATTTTGAGTATCGTATATAAATAACTATGCAAATTTGGGTGATTCTCCGGGTGGTGGCAACAAACTTCCAATCGTATGACATGATTGACCTTGTATTCTTATAGTAGTTGACCCTCTCTTATTATTGAATCTATTATCACACTTTGCTCCATGGAAGGTAAAAGCAAACATCATGTTATATCCTCTTATGCTTTGTTGAGAGTTTTTGCCATGTGAGGCTTGATGGTCGAATAGTAAATGCTTTAACACATTTGGAGGTTTTTTTTATTAATGCCAATTCTACCTTTCCATCTCCATAACAAATTTGGAATTTAGGATTGGCAAGGTGACAATGTTTGTGTAATCTATCTTTATACCACTCTAGTCTACCACAATGTCGACATTCAATAAAAGGATCTTCAAGATCATTATATCATGTTGCAAGAACAGTCGTATCGTTAGTGACATTATGTAAGAACTAAAATGACATATAATCAAATTATATACTACTTAATGAACTTACATTGGCCTCTAACTAATGAATGGATGTGATTGTCATTATTTGATGTAAGATCAACCTCCTCAACACTTGAATCACTATTAGGGTTTGATTTCGAGATATTGAAAACGTGTGTTACACTAATTTATATATGTAAACATATAAAGTAATTATATGAAAATATGTCATTACCATCAATTGAAAAGGATCAAAGTCAGAACCGCTTTCACTTTCATTGTTGAAATCAAGGTTGATCTTAGATGTAAATGCAAGACCTGAAGAGGTATTTGTTTCCAAACCTATTGATGAATTATGTAAATTTGATGGATGATGACTCCTACTTGATGAAGGTTGAAATTGTCTTAAATTTAGATTCATATAAGAATTGAACTCATTTTCTACAATGCCATATTGCATAACTATTTAACGAGGTTTGAATTTTTGCATCAAACATATTAATCTAATTTATTCCAGCCTTATAAAAAGCAACAACATTTTTTGGTGTTCTTCTATGCAACTACAATTGATTTGACTGTGTCGCAGATGTTCCAGCACTACCATGTGTTTTGAACATGTCACATTGTATGAATGATGATTGATTCAATTAGGAATATGTAATTTGTGCTAATGATTTCCTTTCTTTTTAGTTTCTAGAATTACCATTCTATTAGAACGTGTATGTTTTGTAAAGTTTTGTGCATGGTTTGTTTTTTTCACAGACATGAACAACATCTGAATCCTTCTTTGAGCTGGTAAGAAAAAAAATACTAAAATGTGTTAGGAAAGCAACCAAGTAACTAAAAAAAAATTTTGGAGGCTAAACATAAATCTGGAGTTAAAGACATATCAATAGAATTTATATATTATTATTAACATTATTATTATTAACATTTACCTATTATCATTATAGCATTTGTGTCATTACTAAAATTAGTGTATAGTACTTATTACTACCATAACTGTAGGATCATGTCCTACATGCAATGCTATATGTATATGTATGTTGTTCTTGACATAATAGGAAAAAATAAAATAAAGTCTTTCTATCTTGGTATCAGAGCTTTTAAGTTGAAAAGCTCTCGATCCAATACTTAAAAACATGGCATCCGTTGCCAACTCTAACAACAAGAATGCCTACCGTCATCTCTATCTATCAAGCTAGACATAAACAATTATCCCTTATGGAAATCTCTGGTTCTACCAGTAGTCAGAGGCTGAAAACTCGATGGATATATGTTAGGAACAAAAAAGTGTTCTGAAGATTTTATTACCTCTTCAAACTCAACCAAGAACAACAACCCCACGTTTGAAGAATGGCAAACCAATTATCAACGCCTCTTTGGGTGGATGCTCAACTCGATGGCTACTATAACTGCAACACAACTGTTGCATTGTGAGACCTCCAAACAACTTTGGGATGAGGCTCAAAGTTTGGCTGGAGCACTCTCGAGGTCTCAAATCATCTATCTCAAGTCTGAATTTCACAACATCAAAAAAGGAGAAATGACAATGGAAGACTATCTAATCAAAGTGAAGAACCTTGCTGACAAACTCAAACTTGCAAGCAGTCCAATTTCAACTTCTGATTTGATCATTCAAACCTTAAATGGTTTGGATTCGGAATATAATCCCGTAGTTGTAAAACTATCTAATCAAACTACATTCAGCTGGGTGGATTTACAAGCTCAATTGCTAACCTTTGAAAGTATAATTGAGCAACTGAATAACCTCACCAACCTGACTCTCAATGCAACAACAAATGTTGCAAACAAGTCTGACCACCAAGGCAACAAGTTCAATCAAACAATAATTGAAGAGGTTCCACCTTCAGAGGTTGGAGAGGAGGCAGAGGAAGAGGTAGGTCATACAAGACACCATGCCAAATATGTGGCAAGAATAATCACACTGCAATAAACTGTTTTTACAGGTTCGACAAAACCTACTCAAGATCCAATTACTCAACAGACAATGACAAGCAAGGATCTCACAATGCCTTCCTAACCTCTCAGAACTTAATCCAAGACTATGACTGGTATTTTGATAGCGGTGCAAGCAATCATGTGACACATTAAACTAACAAGTTTCACGATTTGGATGAGCACCATGGTAAGAATTCACTAGTTTTTGGTAATGGTGAGAAATTGGAAATTCTGGCCAAAGGTTCTTCAAAACTTAAGTCACTCAGTTTACATGATGTCCTATATGTACCTAACATTATGAAAAATCTATTAAGTGTTTCTAAACTGGCTGCTGACAATAACATACTTGTTGAGTTTGATGAAAATTGTTGTTTTGTGAAGGACAAGCTGACAGGGAAGGTAATACTAAAAGGGCTACTTAAAGATGGATTGTACCAGCTCTTAGGAACTAAAAGAAACCCTAATGCTTATGTATTTGTCAAGAAGAGCTGGCATAGGAGACTTGGCCACCCTAATAATAAAGTCCTAGACAATGTCGTGAAATGCTGTAATGTCAAAGTAGCACCCAGTGATAATTTTAGTTTTTGTGAAGCATGCCAATATGGAAAATGCATCTTTTATCCTTTAAATCTTCTTCTTCTCATGCTAAGGAACCACTTGAACTGATCCACATAGATGTATGGGGCCCTGCACCAATAATGTCATCCTCTGGTTTTAAATATTATGTGCACTTTGTTGATAACTTTAGTAGGTTCACCTGGATCTATCCCTAGAAACAAAAGTCTGAGAGTATGCAAGCCTTCACTCAATTCGAAATCTTGACTGAAAATTAATTCAATAAAAGAATCAAAGTAATTCAGTGTGATGGTGGTGGTGAATATAAACATGTGCAAAAAGTTGCAATAGAAGCTGGCATACAATTTTGAATGTCATCTCTTTATACTTCTCAACGAAATGGAAGAGCTGAGAGGAAACACGTGCATATAGCTGAGTTTGGCTAAACCTTACTTGCACAAGCTCAAATGCCCTTACATTATTGGTGGGAAGCCTTCTCTACTGCAACATATCTCATAAATAGATTGTCGACTCAAGTTACTCAAAATAAGAGTCTATATTCACTCATGTTTCATAAAGAACCTGACTATAAGCTTCTAAAACCATTTTGTTAGGCGTGCTACCCTTGTCTCAAACCTTATAACCAACACAAGCTACAATTTCACACAACCAAATGTGTTCTCTTGGGATATAGCAACTCCCACAAAGGGTACAAATGTCTCAACTCTCATGGAAGGATTTTCATATCAAGACATGTCATATTCAATGAAGATCATTTTCCATTCCATGATGGGTTTCTCAATACAAGAATTCCTCTAAAAACAACAGTTAACAATCCATCTACTTCTTTTCGTTTGTGCAGTGCAGGTAACTCCATCAATGATGCAAGCATACCAATCACTGAAGAAGAAAATCCAGCTGAGATAAACGCAGAAAACCCTCAAGATGTTAACAATGTCACAGAACAAAATGACAATGGTTCGTCAGAAGATGACACCACTCATGAAGAGACACCAGACATAGCTCATCAGCAAAGTCTGGGTGAATCAAGTCTGAACACAAATACAAGTAATGCAATACACACAAGGAGCAAGTCGAGCATTTACAAACCAAAGCTACCTTACATTGGACTCACTAAGACCTACAAAAACATAATAGAATCTGCAAATGCCAAGGAAGATCTCACAAGACCCTTATGGAAAGAAGCAATGCAACAAGAGTTTCAAGCCCTCATGTCCAACAAAACATGGATACTAGTGCCCTACCAAGATCAAGAAAACATAGTTGATTCAAAATGGGGTTTCAAGACAAAATACAAGTCAGATGATTCCATTGAAAGAAGGAAAGCTAGACTAGTTGCAAAGGGGTTTCAACAAACACCTGAGATCGACTATGAAGAAACATTTAGCCCTGTAGTCAAAGCGAGCACAGTCAAGATCATTCTTTCAATTGCAGTGCACCTCAATTGGGAAGTCAGACAACTCGACATCAACAATGCATTCCCAAATGGATATCTCAGAGAAACAATATTCATGCATCAACTAGAAGGATTTGTCGATCCTACCAAGCCTAATCACATATGCAAACTATCTAAAGCAATTTATGGACAGAAGTAGACACCAAGATCTTGGTTTGATAGTCTCAAAACTACATTGTTGAACTGGGGTTTTCAAAACACAAAGATTGACTCCTCTCTTTTCCTTCTAAAAGGAAAAGTTCATATCACGTTCCTTCTTATATATGTAGATGACATAATAGTCACAAGTAGCAACAACAAGTTTCTTCAAACTTTCGTCAAACAACTTAATAATGTTTCTCTCTCAAAGATTTGGGTCTTTTGCACTACTTTTTGGGCATAAAAGTACAAAGAGATGCTATTGGAATGTACCTCAAACAATCCAAATACATTGGTGACTTGCTGAAGAAATTCAAGATGGACAACGCCACACCATGTCCAACATCGATGATAACAGGTAGGCAATTCACAGTTGAGATGGAGAAATTGAAAGATCCAACTGTGTTCAGACAAGCCATAGGAGGACTACAATACTTAACACACACTAGACTTGACATAGCCTTTTCCGTAAATAAACTAAGACAATAATGAGTTCACCCACCACTGAATAAAAAATATTACTATAATGATTATAATCATTTTCAAATCCAATTTAGTATTTATAAACTTGATTTAATAACATAGCTATTTATGCGTTTGGACAAATGAAAAATATATTATGGAAAAATTATGTAGCTAAACATGTTGTTAGGAGAGGTAATATAAATTTGTGTCATATAACAAATATGAACTCTGTATATAAACTGCAAAACATGTCGTTTCAATCCCCTACAACTTAAACATTGCGGTAAACACAAAATAAACAATCATACTTGTTCGATTTCTACATTTCACATAAGATCAATGAATATGAACTAACATAATTTAATTAAGAAATATGAAATCCAAGAATGATATGTAATCCAAGAATGATATGTAATCCAAGAATGATTCAAGCATCTAAAATATTATGAGAGATATGATTATTAAAATGATGTTATATACATATTTCATAACTTACTTCCACTATCTCAAATATCAAAAGAATTAACCCAAATGACATATGTTACAATACTCAATATATATGTATGTGTCTTTAGATAGTGATTTTCCCAACGATTTTTTAAATTCATAAGGGTAGAATATTTACATAGTAATTCTATTTAATCAAATTAATAAATGGGTTATTATGAAAATTCATAAAGAATTAGTAAAGTTTAGAAATCTCTAATTGGATTAACATATGCACTTAGTTTAAATAAGAAATAATGGTATGAATTAATATGATGACCAGAATGTCATCAAGAAGAAGGCATTTATAATTATAGGAATTCTAAGTACCCTTAACATTATACTTGTAATTATATATTTGTAACTTTATAAAGTGTGTAATGTTTGATAAAATAGAATCACAATTTAACTACAACCTAAATCATTACTATGTGTCTTTCAATAAAATTGACCTAAGAATCCAAATTGGATGCTTCATGAGATTAAAATAGTGTTTTTTATATATAGTTGTTTAGTAAATTGAAACTGAGTTTTAAAATAAATGTCATATATTACGGTGTGCGTAAGAGTATTTGACAATATAAAAAATAAAATTTTAAAGTTTGTAAAATTGTGTACATACTCTCGCTAATCTGATATTGCGTTAAAAACACATTTAGAGCAAGTGTATTGTATCACAGAGTAGTACTATAAAAATTATCGTATTTATAAGGATTAATTAACAAGTACCAAACTAATTAAGATAATTTATTATTTAGACTAATAATGATTGAGTTGTTACAGTGATGAAATAACTAATAACAATAAATTAAGAATAAAAGCGTAAAGTTGAAGGTCAATATAGAGAAGTCTAGTGTCACAATTTCGCTTGTAACTTTGATTACCCACGATTCTAGTTCTATTTGGATTACTTTCGTTTGATTCAATAACCAATCATTTTACTAAGACTATTAATCTGTTTGGTCGTGATTAATATTATTTTTTTCTAAATTAACCATTTGTTTGGTTATGCAAAGAGTTTAAATTCAAGAAAAGCATAAAGGATAAAAAAGTTAAATGATTGGAAGACTAAAATTAAGTTTGATTATACAATAATTTATAGTCTTAATTATTCTATAAGTCCACCAATTAATTTTAGTACGATTGATAACAACTAATTGATTAAGAACATGCAAAAGGTGTTCAATCATAACACGTGATTATAGCGAAAATTTAATTGAGCATTGATCAAAATAAAACTGGAATAAATAATTAAGACATAGTAAAAAGTATCTCAATTACAAAATTTACCTAAGACCCTCGAAGAGAGCTTAGTTGCTCATTATTATAAATTAAATTAAATCTAAAATAATTGTGTTCATCAAATTAAGGGAGAAGAATAAGAACCCTAAAAAAATTGTGGTCATGCAAATAGTTTAAATTCAAGAAAAGCATAAAAGATAAAAAAAGTTAAATGATTGGAAGACTAAAATTAAGTTTGATCACGCAATAATTTATAGTCTTAATTATTCTATAAATCTACCAATTAATTGTAGTTCTATCACTAACAACTAATTTATTAAACATGCAAAAGGTGTTCAATCCTAACATGTGATTATAGCGAAAATTTAATTGAACATTAATCAAAATAAAACTGGAATAAATAACTAAGACATAGTAAAAATCATCTCAATTACAAAATTCACCAGAGACTCTCGAAGAGAGCTTAGTTGCTCATTATGATAAATCAAATTAAATCTAAAATAATTGTGTTCATCACATTAAGGGAGAAGAATAAAAACCCTAAAAAAAAAGAATATTTGCTCCAAAATTTAATACATTTTGCTCTATCTTCAAAAACTCCTAAAAGCTCTCAATTATTCCAGTGCACATTTGACCTTCATGCCTGGTTCCTATTCTCTAGGAGCCTTGTTTCTTTTTCTACGATGAAGGGGTTCTTAATCTTATACAACCAATAACAAACTCTCCTTATAATTTTTTTTTATTCTTCACAGTTATTTCTTGTTCCTCCTATTTTTTGTAGCATGGTCTTTTGTAACAAACACAAATATTTATTTCCTTTTTTTATTTCAAATCTTCTATATCTTTGTCTCATATATTATATAATAAATATAATGTAATAGATTATATATATATATATATATATATATATATATATATATATATATAGATTATTAATTGCATTTTTTTTCTTCATCTTTTCATCTTTCCTGCATAATAAAGAGCAAATTATATAGAAATTTATATAATGTCATATAATTGATCAAAAAATAATTAATAAAAATCTCTAAAAATTGTACTAAATTAGAGTTTATCATCCGACGTATATTTTAGATGATTACAGAGATGAAAATAATATTTACATATATCTATATCTTACCATAATAGAATGATCTTAAACATCAAAATCTCTTAGAATATGTCACATTTTATAGTGAGTGCAAGAGTATTAGTATACTCACTTTCACTAATCCAACACATATAAATGGGATTAGGATATTCATTAGAGTCTATTAGTATCAAAATTGGTTTTCTCACATCTTTCTTGTGCTACTTAGGATTTTACACACCATAAAGATGATTGAATATATTGAACTGTTTAACATTTTTACATTCTCAATCAATCTTCTATGCGATTTCATTTTTATACTATTGATTCAACAAATGTTCATAGTAATGTTGCTGTTTCCAATTATTAGTACTCTATTGTTAATACTTGTCTTCATGACAATAACTTTGATATTTGACTCTATAGGATAGGTCATCCATACAGTGTTGTTTTACAACATCATTGTACTCAATTTCCTTACATTTTAATTTTAAAAAATATGATATGTAATAGTTACCACTTGGCCAAGCAATATAGACATCTCTTCCCACTAGTACATCTATCAGTTTACATGCTTTTGGCATTACTTACATGATGGATATTTGGGGATCTATTGGTCTTCCATACAAGGTCATTATTATTTTATGACTATTATTGATGGTATTGATAGCTATTGAAGAAAGAAAAAAAAATCGTTATGGTTCTAATAGATATTGAAAAAAGAAAAAACATTATGTTATTTGTGACATTTTTGTGGGTAATGTTATTCACTAATGTCATGAAAATATTGATTAATAATTTGAGAAAATCAAAAGTGATATTTTTAGAGTTATTATGTGAGAAAATTTAATCATTACATTTTTGTGGATAATACTTAACAATTTTCTACAACTTCATGTTTCTGGATAAAGTCAAATTCTGTTATGAGTAATCATATTTTTTCTTGTAGTGTTTTTATTAAACTCAGAACATTTTGCATACACTCTCTAGTTTGTGGATGGATATTTGGTAAAAATAAGAATCAGAGTACTAAAACATCACATGTTAACAATGACATCTCAACTATGTTGACACCTATAAACCATCACCTATCATTTGCATCATCCTAATAATTAAGAGTACTATATAATAAGTGCTACGTTATTAATAAAAGTCATAGATGACACATAAATGTCACATCATTAATAAAAGCGCTACATAATAAAAAATGGTGGGGACAAAAAAAATCCCAAGAATTAGTTAATATGGTGATAAAAAACGTCTTCTAGGTAAATCATAACGGTTGCGAAAAAGTCTTTTCGAGCAAAAGAGGGATCGTTCCACCAAATGAAACGTGAAGTAGTTAGACCAAAATAAGCTAGAAGATATACACAAGATTTGTCTTCTGTGTGGATGTGGGAGTAATGAAAATTCATGCTTTTAGTAAGATTTAAATACTTTAACCATCTAATTTGAATCTGCCAAGGAACAATAGAGAAATTTTGAAAGACTTTTTTCCAAATGAGACGTTCTCTAGCCAAATGTTGCACCAACCCTTTTTAAAACACAACTCAATCACTAAAATACCCCTTATTAATTCAGCGTAAAGCACAGAACTGTTTTCAATATGAAAAACAAAGCATCCAAGGATAGCAATATTTGTATCCCTAAAAAAACCATCACAAGCAGCGAGACCAAAATAACCCTTAATAGTTCCATCTAGCATTTGATCAAATAAACAAGAGTGGAGAACCAAATGACTTCTTTAAACAAGATGGAAAGATAAATAAAAATAAAGTAGTATATATGCGAATCTAAGAATGTGGAGGGATGTTAGATATAAACTGAATTAGTTATTTTATTAATATAGTTAATATAATTTTTCTGTGAAAAATAAGGATTCAATTACTTTTCATGTTTCCCAATTCCAATTTCATTTTCAATTCAACTAATAAACAAAAGAGCATATTTAAGTCATATAATAGAAAAGAGAATACAGATACAAATATTTCACTCACCATTAATTTCTTTTATATTTTCTATTATTTCTAAGAAACATTGTAAAATGTTAAAATAATATTCTTATTATTTCGAAAAATGTATTCATGTTAAAAATGCATTCATCTTAGTTTGTTTGCCCTCTTCTTTTCATCACAAGTGTTCATTACATAAGTCTCATTTTTTGTTAATAATTTAAAATAAACCCAAATTTTATAAAACAAAAAACTAAAAATATTTCTAGAAAGTAAACGGCAGTAAAGTTGCATGTTTTAATTTTTTAAAGAAAATACTTGAGTCTCTCTGTAAAAAAAAAAAGTAAACATTAGAATTGAAGTTGCGAGTAGTGGCGAGTGTAATAGAGTGGAATCCAATTGGAGAATTCGAGGGTATAAAGGCTTTTGAGTTCAAACTTCTCATTTTAAGGTAACAAAACAAATGAAGCATCTTCAGCCTTTAACCATTGTATAAGTGAGGTGTGTTTTTGGTTGTTCAAATAATATTTTCCAATTTATATTTGGGTTTTTATTGAGTGACAATTAAGCTAGCTCAAATTATTCCTTCTTTCCCCACTTGTGTCTCCTATTTCATCAACACCAACATGTTTATCCCTTGCTTTTTCTAGTTTTGCCTCTTATCTTTATGTCAAAAAAGAACATTCTCTTAATTCCATTCACCCTGCTCAATCAACTTTTTCATTCCTTATGTTTCTTTTGATTTCTTTATTCTTATTGCGTTTGTGGTCGTAGGACCCTTGATAAAAGACAATACGTATTTAGGTGATTCGGTTGAATCAAATTGCGGCAAATTTATACTATATGATTTAATTTGATTTATTTAAATAGACAGGGTGATTGCTTTGTGATATGATACCTTAGAAATGATATTTGAACTACGATTGGTATGTGATTAGTCCAAATTCTATCCATACACATGGTAATAAGATATTTGTGACCCACCCATGATATTGCTACGCGAACACAGATTGCTGCCGTTTTACTCTTTTAGCACATATTGCATAAGTCATATATAGCTGCTACGATTTCCTACAATTTTATAAAAGATATTATGTAACTATGATACTCTTTAAATATGTTGGGGGTATGAGTACTAAAGAGATTGAATAAATGAAAAATACTTACATGTATTAATTTAATAAATCATCAATATTATTTTTATATTTAAGTATTATTTAAGACTAAATATATTTTCAGTTCTTTCAATTTTTTTTTTTTTTTAA
>JBBPBP010000003.1:8600882-8613753 GCA_037974735.1 Cicer chorassanicum
CTATTATAGTTTAAATATCTAATTTTGATAATTTTCACAATAGATATGGATGCCATATTGTTTTAGTACCAATGAATTATTAAAAAGTAATTAATACTTTTTGAAGCAATAAAAAAACTAATACTATATTAATATTAAAAATAATATATACAAAATTAAATGATTGATCTCAAGTGATTAATGATTTGCGGTTGAAAACAAATCTTTAAGATGAACCCAAATTAAATTATAACTGAAACAATCGTTAGTTATACTTTATTTAAATCATAACTGAAAGAATCATTAGTTATATTTTATTTAACTCTTAATTGTTTTTTAAATGTTCAGAACTCATTTTTTTTAAGAATCAAAAGATTAAGAAAAAAAATAAGGTGATTGAGCTCAAAATAAAATTAATTTAATACAAAATAATAATGTGATTTCGCATGAGTATTGAGATATTATACTCGAACAAATTCCAAGGTATCAAAATGTTCATTTGAATTTATTTGTGTTCTGGACAAAGTCGGGAACGACAACGTTTCAGTAGTACTACGTTTTCAAGGAAAGCAATGTAAACAGGAGGCCGCACATTGAGTCAAACATTGGAAAACAGTCATGCTTCTTAGTTCTGACAATTTTTTGCAATGTATCTACACTTATGGTGCCTTTTATTTATTTTTTAGAAAAGGCAAATTTATTATAACATTATGGTCATTAATTAATTCTGTAGTATTTATTTGCCATCTTCCATATTCAGATCAAATGACACCCACAAAGAAAAGTATGGGAAACTTGGCAGGTAAGAATCACATCACAAAATTAAATACAATTTCCCATATTAATTAAATGTTTCATATATTCAGATTCTATTAAAGGTTGCATTATTACAACATACATGGTGTAGATGTCACAATCATTATTAATACCAATGTGCAATGTGTAATATGCATTATCTAGTTTTCTTACTTCTATTCCATTTATAAGAAAAAAATAATAAAAATATTAAAATTTAATATACTCATTAATGTTTTAATTATTTTTACATACATATTTTTATTGAAAATTATGAGATATTAAATATTTTTTATAATATTAAAAATAAATATTTTAAATAAAAATATAAAAATAATTTAAACAATAAATAAATTTTAAAAATAATAATTTTTTTATGTATAAAAATAAGTTCTTTAAAAATTCTCTTACATAGAATGTGAAGGAGTATTAGTTAAATCTTGCAAACATTTGAATTATGGGTTGGATGATGTGATACCCATTAAGTTAGAGTAGAAGTATAATTGTTGTGCATATGGAGAAAGTGTGGTGGATCAGGTTTACCAAAAAGCAAGTATTCTCTCCAATCATTAGGGCGTAGCTAGTAAGTTTAAATTGCCATAAATAATAATAAGGTTTCAAACCAAGTACAAATGAATTTTTTTTACAAGAAAAAGTTAATTTAAATTTTAATTAATAAAAATGTATCTGATTCACAATATAAATTAAATGCATAAGTTTTTGTTAATTAAATTTTAATACAACTATCTCTTGTAAAAAAAAGACACTGAGAGTATTGTATATATTTTTCTATATTGACACCACACTCATTACCATGTGATATGATTCATTTTTAGGGATTGGGATCAAGTGATAAAGAAAATTCAGCTCATGTAAGCATGTGAACCCGCCTCCTCTACTAATCAGCTTTCTTTATCTTTTTCTTCATCTCTCTTGTAAAATAGAGTAAAGAAAGGCTATAAAAAATGTTCAAGGTCTATAAATTTTTGTTAATACTAAATATAGTGATTGTTTATACCTAAACTATTCTCTCTTATAAATTTTTTTCAAAAGGTGTTAGAAATTCATAGATCAAGAAATGGAGCAAGATGATTGAGAAAAATAGAGAGTATACAACTACTTTTGATAATTAATTTATATTAAAAATGTATTGAATTAACTGAAAATTTGTGTAAAATAAATACATCATGTTTAATTTATAGAGCTTATGAATGAAATCTATTAACTTCTACTTGTTAACAACTTTTAATAATTTTTAAAAGGAGTTGCAACTAACTTATCTAACCAATTAACCACTCTTGTATTTCTAATGAAGAGTGCTAACAACATTTTCTCTAACACTCGGTGAAATTCATATTGGTCCCGTCACTTTATGTGAGACTCATTTTTAAAGTGTGGGACACACATTGATTGTATTCAATAAGAGAGTAAGTGTTAGAGTGACATTTGAAAATAATGTGATCCTAACACTTCTCATTTCTAATATTCTCCCACAAACTTAGAATTAACTGGTATGAGTTTAAAGCAAGATAAACTTATTCTAAAAGCATGTAAACAATGCAATCCTAAGAAGAAAGAAGAAATCAACAAACCAAACAAAAAAGTGTTAAGCTAATCTCAAAGAGAGATACACAATGATTAGTAAATATTGAAAATGGACTAGAGATGGATGCATTTTCCTTCATGCTAACTGAAATGGGTAGTTCATCTTCATTATGGATCACTGGAGCAAAGTCAACAGATTATTATCTTCAACATAATTCTGAGTCTTAAGAGCAGACATAATCTTCTTCTTCATCTATTTCTTTCATCTCGATCGTAAATTGTGATCCATACACTTAGGGTGACAAATTAACCAAATGGCTATTTCCAAGTCAAATGTCAGAACTTCATTGAGATCGAAAACAATGACAATGACACTAAAAATATTGAAGTACTCATAACAACTTTCAACTTGTCTGATGAAGGATGTTAAGCCATTTTGACGATACATTACAGAAACATGAGTTCAAAGAACACCATATGATTTATTGTTTATTCCTTAAAGGCAATTTTTTTTAGCCATTTTGGTTTTATTTGGAGGAGGGCTCTCCAAATTCACCATGTTGGGTTCCAAAGGAACACTCTGGATAATGGAAACCTGAATGGGTACGATTTCTAAAACCTCATTCGTCTTGTTTGAACTTTGCTTTCATTTAGTCTCACGAATAACAATCTCACTCACTTTGAAGCCTTCAGCAACCCCTAGTCATTTCCTCGCGACGTATTTCTTCATATAATTCTTCAAATAATAAGCTTTCATGCGAAACAAGCAAAATCGATACGTTACAGTACCAAATGCTAAGAAGTTAAGCCTCAAACGATTAATAATTTACACTTACAAAGCAAATCCTATAGTCCATTAGGTTGAACTCATTAGCGAGAAAATCCTTACAACTAATAGGAAGGATTCTGGTAAGAAATTCAACATACTTCTTCTCTAAATCGTTAGTTTATTGAAGTAGTACCCTTTGATAGCCACAAACTCACACAATACAATGATAATTTGTAACAACTCGACGAATCTATAACATCTCGAGACAAGAGTCACTACCACATACTCAAACTAATCTACATTTGAAATATTCATATGAAGAACAATAAACATTGAATAAAACTCTTTTTGGATGCCACTCGTGGAAACCAAAGTTTCTTTCCTTACACCATTAGTATAGTGAAAACAAAAGAAAACTCCAATGGTAGATGAATATTTAAACTACCACACATAATTTGAAATGCTCTCATAAACGCCTAACTACTAAGGTGCAATTAAGAGCGACATTGACAATGTGCAAAAAGTTAGACTCAAAAGAGGTAAAAGGCATGCACCAATGTATATCTTCAAAAGCGCATAAACACATGTACGTGCACTCTAGCGATACCCTACGAGGAAGACAAATGAAAACGCTCTCCCAATCCCTACAAGATTCTAAAATGACATCGTTCTCGTCCCTAGTAGATGACACCCAATTGTTCTAAATTTCTCTATTGAGTCCTTAGTCCTAAAGTCTAAAGAAATTTTATTACTTCCCCATCAACACAATCAACCAATTTAGGAACATGTAACCGAACTGGATCACCATCTTCCAATATGTTATATCTCTCAAATGTAGTCTTCTCCCCCTTATCAATGTCTTCAATAGTTTGGTCTTCCATGAATACTACATCACGACTTCTGATAATCTTTTTCGCTATAGGATCATACAAGCTGTAGCCAAATTCACCCAAACCATAACTGATGTAGACACTGCTTTAACTTTGCATCCAACTTGGATCTTTCATCCTTTGGAACATGTACAAAAGCCTTGCAACCAAAGACTCTCAAATGATCATATTTTACATTTTTTTCCAAACCATACCTTATCTGATACCTCATTGTTCAAAGCAACAGTAGAAGTAAGAATAACAACATGCCCCGTCGTGTATAATGCTTCACCCCACTAACGCTTATCTAACTTAGCTTCAGAGAGCATACACCTCACTCTATCAACAACTATTCAATTCATCATCTATTCTAAACCATTTAACCGATGAATTTTAGGAGGAGTTTTTTCATGTGCAATACTCTATTGTTTGTAATAGACATCAAATGGTCCACAATGCTCACCATTGTTGTTAGTATGAACACATTTCAAATTCTTGTCTGTCTCCTCTCAATCAAAGCATGAAATTATTTGAACTTCTCCAACACTTGGTCTTTTGTCTTAAAAGCATAAACCCATTATTTTCTGGAACAATTATCAATAAAAGTAACAAAATAAAGTGCACCACCAAAGGATTTTACCTTTAAAGGGCCACAAACGTCAAAATGCACCAACTGAAGCAACACTACTTCCTTGAGGGAAGATGTCTTTTGAAGGATAATATAGTTTGTTTACCAGCCATGCAATGAGAACATTTCTCAAAATCTGCATTCTTCAATCTTGGAAGCACATTCTTTCTAGATAAATAATTTAACACTTTTTCACTAATATGACCAAGCCTTTGGTGCCACAAAGATGCTTCCATATACATGGCATTTCCACTATCTTTAGAAACTATGCTTTTGTCAAATACGATTTAGAAATTTTCTCCCCTTTAGCCACAACCAAGTTACCTTTGTTGAGTTTCCACTTTCAAGAAACAAAATGATGATCAAAACCACTATCATCAAACATATGCACATATATCAAATTAAAAGGAACATCAAAAACATGTTTGACTCCTTTAAGCAACAATTGCATTTTCATGTTGGTTTGCAAACAAACATCACTGGCACAAATTACCTTAGATACAACATCATTACCTATCTTTGACACTCCAAAGTCACCTTAATTATAAGATGTGAAAAACTCCTTCCTTAGTGTAACATGTAGTGTAACACCCCTATCAATTATCCACATGCTCTCATCAAATACAAGATATATTGACTCATGGTCACAGAGAATAACAAGATCATCACTAGTACCAGTAATCATACGTTCATCATCACTATCATCATAACGACCTCTTTGTTTCTACTTATCATTCTTGTCTTTATTCTCATTTTTCCACAAAAAGGGTAGAAAATGATAGAAACTGAGTCATCACAATCACTAGATTCACTAGAAAAAGAAAAACCGAGATATTTAGTCTCAAATCGTTTCCAGTTTACTGTCCCATTGGGCCTTTTAGCTTGAGCAAAACATTCTTTGAAAAAAGCATATTGGAAGGAGTCCTTGCAATCTCCCTCGTGGCACTAGCAAACTCATGTATAATAACCATTTTAATGGAAATAGAAAATAGAAAATCAATTTACTAGAAATGAAGGAATTGATACCGTGGATGAAATAGGAAATATGGAAGAATTGCTAACAAAAATCAACAAATTTTTTACAATGGAATGGTTTACTTAAGACAATTACAAAATAAAGAGGAGAAATAAACTTTACATGTGTGAAGAGAGGGACACCAATGTTTGAAGTTAGAACGATGTTTTGAGGAAGTTTCTCCAACACACAAGAAACTCATAGGACAAACCTTAACAACACATGTCATGTGCATGTCCGTCATTTAGACAAAAACCCTTAGATACCCCAAAAATTAAATGATAAAGTCCACAAAATCAAGAAATCATAGATGATCCATTAATTAGTTTATAACATCTTGCTTTTATAAGCCTCTTATTTGAGGGGTGTGGATCGTCCTGTTAGTCTTAAACATCTCACCCTTACAAACCTTAAGGTTGGGGAATGTTATAATTCATTCGAGTTCTCGCCCGAGTATCTTAGAACCACGAAGGCCCAATATCCTAGTACTTCTATCTCTGAGTAATCTGACACATTATCTAAACGCTATCAAAATTTGCCATAAAGAACATGTGTTTCTTACTTGGAGAAAGAAAATGACAATATAAACACAATAAGACCAAAATAGTGGTTGGTTATTCAAATAGGAACATGAATGAAAATGACTTATTAAAGAGAGAGATTTGGTATATCTCTATAAATAGTCAAAACAACCTAAATAAAAACAAGTCACTAATTCATTATTTTCACTCTAAACACTCAAACATTTATTATCACTACTCTTCGTCGGCCAAATCTTCTAAATACTCAACAAATACACTTGTAAACACCTCAAGGTCTCAAATTTTTAGTGAGAACAAATATATTTAGTCAGTTCAATTTCTATAGTATGATAAGCAAGAAAGTACGAATATCATAGAAGGAACATGTTACCTTAATTAGCGGGGAAATATGGGTTTAGTGTCTTAAGCATGTCGTTTGCCTTTGTTAATTATAGAATATGCATCACTCACTGGCAGTCTCGCTGTTGATGGAAGAATCCCAACTGAGAATGAAGAGAACAGATTCTTTCTTGGGAGAAAACAATATTTGACTATCTGTCCTGTCCCCCATAAAGTTTGTATTTTAATTAGTTAATTAATTAATTCATTAAATTAAAGGCCAATTGCCTATACATACACACGAACCAGTGCGTGGATCGGTTCACTGACTTCAAGTGCTGTATAAGGTGATGGATAATATTTAGTTACCCCACTAGATTTTTTTTGACAAATAGTCCCCTCACTAGATATTATATAGATAAAATATTAAAAATATTATTTATCCAAACATTTATAAGATTTTAATTTTTGTATCGTGAATATAATTTTTTTTACTAAGTCAAGAAATCAAAATTAAATTTATATTTGTAACTTTATAAGTAGATATATTACTTTTTTCACATTAAAATATATAAATGAACAAAATTAGATAACCTGATCGAACTCAATTAGTGACTTGAATGATCTGTAACACCCTAAATTTTAAAATAAATTATTTTATTAACTAAATATGATTCTAAATAATTAATTTGATGTTAAAATTATTTGAAAGTAAATGTTGATAAATTTTGTTACTAATTTTCATTATATGAATTATTTCTATGATGTCCTAGTTTGATACATATTATGTTAAATGAGTGATATAAATAATAAATATTTTATCATATTATTTTATATATATTTTTCTAAAAATAATAGTATTTTAGTGTAATATTTTAAAGAAAAAGATTTTATGCGATTTTACGTTTATATACGCGTACCCAATTACTGTAATAGTATGCACGTAGTTATAATTCCATTATTTATAACTATTTTCTATTTTTAGTTATTTATTTTATAAATAATTATTTTGGGATAATAGTGATATTGTGTTTGATTTCCTTTATTGTTATATTCTTGTTATAACATTGTGATTTTATATATATTTATTATGATTTAGTAATCAATATAAAATTTTAACGTTATATTTATTTACCTTACAATTTCGACCATTCTCTAATGATGGTAATATTTTAATTCTAGTATTTGAAAAAAAGAAGGTATTATTATAGTGATTATTTGAAATATAATAATTTTAGTTATTAAAGTATTTTAAAAGATTAATATATTCTATTCTATAAAATATTAGTTTTAGAATATTAGTAATGTTTTATTAATGAAATTGTGTTTAAAATAAAATAAAAGAATTAGAAAGGAGTTTCGGCAGCCAACCGTCCTAAAAGCAATTTTATTATCAATCGGCACATCCAACCTAATTCACGGCTCAATAAGTAGGCACTACACTAGTAGGATAGTCAATTATGTAATCAGTAATTCATAAACTAAAAACCCCTTCTTGGATCCTAGGAACAAGGATTTACGGTCCTTTAGAACAACCTTTTGATCTCAAGATTTCCAGCCCGGACTTTTGTATTCTTTTAATACAACAATTGAATACTCTACCCAAGTCAATCCTATGGGCATAGGGCAGACGACGGCGGGATGTCAATGCCTTTCTCTTGCTCTTGAAAGAATAGAAGTGGGGTTCAAGTTGTTATCAGAAAAGTCAAAAGCCATACTAAAAGAAACTTCAGCTGACGTCGCCGTAAAAGGAACACAACAATTGGTGATCGACAACGAAAACAACTTTCTCCATTTTTGTCCAAATTTTAGACAAAGAGTCGAAGGACAAATGTTGTTTGCTCGTGGAATTGTATTCGTGTGTGAAAGCTCCGAAATAAGGTAAGGGGTGAGAGAGCGTTTGAATTCATGAGTATAATATATTGTGAGATGAACGGGAAAACCGTATTTCCCAACGATTCATCCGGGGCTCGCTACGTACGGCAGTAGCCCTTTGAGGGATAAATTAATTAATGTGCAAATATGGAAATTGTGAGATTAAAATATAGAATAGAAATGTTTGTAGGGTGTTGATTGATTTAATTTCTTTAAATGTGTGGTATTTGATGTTATTGTGATATTGAGTGTCAAATTAATTTTATGTATATGTTTGATTAGATGAGTTTATGTGATATGATAATAAAAGATGGATGTGTTGTGATAATTTTATGGGATGATGATGATGCATGAATAATAATTTTTATTTTATAAATATTTGATAAGTTTATGCGATGAGGTGCGATTGATGATAGTGATGTCCTAAATTTGTGATGAGTTATGTAATGATGATGATGTGTGAGTTATAATAGTGATGTTATGAATTTGTGATGAAAATATTGAAGTAACCCCTGATGAAATGATTGTGATTCCAATTTGTGTTTGAGATAACGGTCTTAATGGATTATCATAGGCCAACGAGGGGAGAAAATAAATATTGTGAATTTGTGAAGTGGAGATTATTTTGTCATCATATAGGTAGGGCCTGACAAGCCTAGCGATTCCGGGGAAGTACAACTGAGTTGAGCCTGATCGTGGCGGTCTACTGTTGAGCCTTAAGGCAAGACTGTTAGACCTTGGAGGTATTCGGGTGGGGAATTCCTAGGTGACTTGGAGGTAGCACTCCAAATGTCGGGAGCTACCATGCAACACACGTTTACCTCGACTGTCGCGTATATGTGTCTCGGGTTGAGTTGAGGGGATCTATGAGGACAGGGCCAATTTGAATTGTCCGTCCACCGGAATGGTGGCATAGTATCATGGCCTCCTAACCAAGTACTTCAGAGTTAGAATGGTACCACATTGTGAAGTAGAGTCTAGACTCATGCATAGCATTGCATTTTCTTGATATGGTTTTCTTGTAATTAATATGTATCGTGTGCGATAATAATTTATGCGATGATTTGATGTTATAGTGAAGTGTATTGATTTTCCTTGATTTTGACTATATAACGTGATGTTTTCTTTGAAGAATGTTTGTGTAATGATACGGTTTATTGATGATTAATTGTGTGTTCTTCTTACTTGTTTTATACTATCAACATGATTTCAAAACTCACCTCCTTCGTTGTTTGTGTTTGACTGGCTTGGCCCTGCGTTTGCGAAATCGCAGTTATTACAGGTTAATGAGTCTTGAAGTTCAAGTTTGGGAGAAACCCCGCTCTGATAGGTGATATCGGAAATTAAGGGTTGTAATGTGTATTTTACTTATGTAATTATAAATGACTTTTTATATGAAAACCTTAGTACCAGTAAGTCTTGGGAATTAAATCAAGGAATTCTAGTTAAATCAAGTTCATTGAAATTTAATTGAGGAACAAAGTTGAATTGTTACATGTGTATTTAGAGGAACGTGATATCCTAAAATAGATATAAAAGCTTTTATTTTCTTGAACATATTTTCTTCATCCTCCGCGAGTTTTCTTCAAATAATTTAGTATAAATTATTATAAATGTTATTTTGGGGTTTAGGGTGTCACATGATCAAATTTGATATGCAGACGGCTTATAACGGATTGTACAGATTTGCAAACGTGAATATATACGGATTTGAGTGGTCGGATGCGGGTAAAAAAAAATAGACATACAATTACCCAAATCCAATCGTTTTGCTTAAAACTTTAGATATAAACACTTAAATTTTTGTAGGGTGAATTCACTTAGTCACCACATCATATGATAAATTAGTTGTTTAATAAAAAATTACTCAAGCATAAACACAAATATTAAAAGTCCAATATATATTTTTTAGAATAAAATTAATGAATTTGAAAATAAATTAAACAGAAAATTAAAGAAAATGAATATACCAATAAAAAAATAAAAAACTCATCACCTAAACCAACTCACCACATAACCTACAAATCCGTACTAACAAAAACTCGCATAAATCATGTCAAAATTGGTCGGAATCGATATGGAGCCTGTAAATGCAAGCTTTGTATTAGATAGTTTGGTAAAATTGTGTCTGAACTCATCCATATCCGAGTGATGTTAATCGCTGCTAAAATATTTTCTTTATATAGAAAAAAGAATCTAAATGCAACATTATTATTTTTAATAACGTTGTAAACTATTGCTAACCACTCCTTCTTGTCATGCTTATTTAATTTAATTAGTTGGTTGAACAAATAAGTTCTCTCTTACACCATCACTGTCACAACCAACAAGACAAAAGTTTCACTATTAATATGTGATGAATTCCTTCTTTCTATCCGTCTTTAATTATGTTTTAAATTTCTTTGGTGGAAACAGATAAAAGCATACTCAATAAAATAATGAAACCAAAATTTTAAGCTAAAATAGAAGCATACAAAAGTGAAAGAAGACACATAATAATTTGGCATGTTTTCTGAGTAATTGAAATTAATGAAGTACCACTAATGGCGGGCAAAAGCTTTTGATGTAGGTGAGTGGTAGGGACTTGTATCTAAGTTTGTTACCAAACCTTAGTCCGTTCATTATTGTGTTTGAATATTCAATATATCACACTTCATCATATATGAGATTCACTGTAACAAAAAAAGAAGACGGTGTTATTCACTGTTAATACAATTAAAATTGACAAATTAAAAAGACAGATGGCAAATCCTTTCTTTTATTTTACTATAAATAAAAACAAAAATTAGTTCTTTTTCCCTTCAATCTCGGATCCACAAAGACAAGGTGCACGGTAAATTTAAATAAGTCTTACCAAATATTGACAAAAATTAGTTTAATTGAACAACATCAATAATTTTATAAAAAAATAACGGTACTTAAAAGCACTGAAATGACAAAAATAGTTTCATCGAGCGAGCATAAATAATTTTATAAAAAATCTTGCCATTGTTGGGTTTTCAAGCTTCATTGCTAGCTAGAACTAGCATACATGTTTCATCAGTAATAAAGATGACTAATATGAGATAAATAGTTTAACAGGTTTTTGGAGATAAAATAAACGGATGTTTTGATTATATGTTAGTTAATGAATACCAAGACGAATGTATAGTATCTGTATTTGATAATAAATTAATAAAATTGATATGGTGTAATAGTTTTTGTTTATGTATTAATGTATTAATAGTTTTTATGATGTAATTTTGTTATATATTTTATTTATGTGTTAAAGTATTAATGTTTTTATGTGTTACTATTTTTTTATATAAAATAGGGAGAAAATGTTACATAATGCAACCAAAAATTAATTTTTATAGATAAATAACTTTATTTTATTTAAAAGGTAATATTTATGAATATCCGTGATACTTAAAAATCCATCAAAAATTTGTTAAGAGGATGCGAATATTGATATAGTACATATATATTATTTTTATTCAAAAGATAGAGTAATGGAATAGTATTATCTATATCCATAAATACATATTATCATCCTTAATAATAGCATTTAGGTCCCGTAAATTAAGATTGATTCAAAGAAAAATTACTTTTACTCTCCTAACGTCATCTTAAATGATACTAACACTCCATTTAGGTTTGAAAAAACACACAACTTCTTTACATTCATTAAAAAAATTGTATCAAACATTTTTTTGTCCCACTTACATCTATTCATATTATTTACTATTTGACACAATTAAAATTTTCATTTTAATTTGTAAAGGTACGACTAAGTTTTTAGTAGCACAACTGAAATATGTATTCTAATATTTGTTTTAATAAATAACAAATAAAATTGAAAGAGTAAAAAAAAAATCAATGTTATGCATAATTCTTTAATAAATATATGAGATGTGGTTGTTTTTCTAAAATAAAAAAAAGAATATTAATGTCAGTTTAAGGTGATCTAGTAAAAATTGGGGATTTAAAATTCGGATGTTTTGGATAAGCTAAGAAAATGATGCTTTTATAATTATTAAAAGTATTACTCTCCTTGTTTTTTTTTTCAAAGTTATTTACAATATTTTTTTATTAATAAGAGGACTGAAGCCTAAAAAGAAAACCACACCAAGATTAAAATAGGGTTGGAGATCCCCATAAAGTCACCCAACAAAAGATCAGTCATAGAAGTCGGACAAAGTTAATCATAAAAAATCAAAATAATACTCATTGCACAACCCAAATTTGCTAATACATCATGACACTAATTTGCACGTATTGATCTACCCCTTCTATTTTGTAGAAACCACCGATAATTAATATGTTATTAAGAAGAATATGGATTTGAATGAGGTCACGAGATTTCTTTTAAGAAAAATAAGAAATGAAAACTAAAAAGTAATAGATCTTTTTTTTTTTAATAGAAAAGCGGCTGAATCCCCAATAATTGTAGAACTTTGTCCATCAATTGAAAGTTGATTTTAGAAAATTAAATTTTGTATTTTACGTAAAAATTTAAAATTTAAAAAAAAAAATTAAATTTTGTTCTCCTCATTT
>JBBPBP010000003.1:8624740-8640405 GCA_037974735.1 Cicer chorassanicum
TTTTTATTAATACAAATGTTAGGAAGAGACAAAAAAAAATGACATGATTACAAAAAGAAGAAAATAGTAGAGAATGAGAATGGACAAAAATTAAATACTAGTTATAGTAAAAAAATTTGTTGGATAAGAGTTCTATAAGTTAAATATTACGTTCTCTTAAAATTTAAGATATATGTAAAACATTAATATTAATATTCGTGCAACTTACAAGGAGTAATTCGTCCAAAGAATTTAAGTAAATTATGATTTGTAATTTGTTATATGCATTTATTGAGTAGTAACAATGTTTAATGCTAAATTACAATGCAAGCACACACACATTCACACAATCATAACAAAGACAGATCAATGGAGTCTAATGTTTATGTTTATTTACTTTAAAAGAAACCTTTAAGCTGCTCAACTCATCCTATGTAAACACACGCACAAAAACTCAACTCTTATATTTAAATATTTTTAATTTTCATACATTTAGTTTTTCTCAAATTCTATCTTTTTTATCATATTATCAACATATCAGATCAATCTCTCTATTTTTATCTTATAAAGTATAGAATGAATATATAGAACTACACAACTTTTTCCATAAAAATTATTAACTAGTTTAACATTTTTGTGTTGTCAAGGTCTAAGAGCTCAAATAGAAAGAGTGACCAGCTTCACACAAATTTACTCCTTATCCCAACATTTATATCCCTAATCCACAAATTTCTGAAATACTACATTTATCTCCCTGTAGTTCTTTTAAAACAAAAAGTTTTGTAAAATTCAATTTAATTTTGCCGCAATATAAAACTCTCTCATACAACGAGGTTGTATATGTGTACAAGAAAAATAAACATAGAGCTCGTTTGTGTTTGTGTGTCGTAGTGAATTTTTTTTAAAATCTATTATAAAAAATAATTTTTTTTTATAAACTACTAAAAACATCTTTTAAAATAATCAGTTACAAAAATATATTTAATCTGTAAAGAAAAAATGATTGATATGATAAATGAAGGTTCATAGAATAAAAAGTAAAAGCTAATTTGAAGTGCTTCCACCACACATCAATTTGTCAACTAAAATACTATTCCTGCTATTTTTCCCAAATTTTTAATTTTTAAAATTTTTTGTGCAATTTTTATGATCACCCAAGCATAGAGAATTCAGTATTTTTTTGGTAATCAATTAGGTAACATTTTCTTTTGAAGAATGTGTTAAAATACTAATTTAACTAATTACTAATATTTTTCTATAAAAAGAAAATAATTTTTGGTGAAAATTAGGTAACTATTTTATGTTAAAGAAACATTTTATGCGCAAAACTTTGAAAATGATAGAAAGAACTTAAGAATCATTTGTAGTAATTTACTCGGAGAACTACAACCTTTCAAATATTAGTTGAATTACTTAAACTAAAAAGGATGTATTTTATTTTCAAATGCAGCCTTTGGCTTGTTCTTACTGCAAATTAGTAAGAAAAAAAAAAGGTCATTGCATAAATTAGCATGGCCTTCAGAGATATGCAAACAACATGTGTGAAAAACTGGCACATGGAATAACTTATTCTATTTTTTAATGCAAAAATTATTTGACACCTATTTGACAAAAACTAAAATTAATTAAATATATTTTTAATTTTTATAAAATTACAGATATTTTAAATTTCGTCTTTATAAAAGTTATAATTTTGTTTTATCAATTTTAGTTTCTCATTTTATAAAAAATATATGTTTTAAATCACTTTGTAGAGACTAGTAAAAACACCCGATTTTTATCATAGAATGGACTAAAAACACTTGTTTTATATACCTACAAATATAAAGAAAAAAAAATTAATACCTACAAATATGAAAAGAAAAAAATAATTTATCTACAAATACTTATCTAGTGCTATACGTTAAAATTATCTTACAAAGCTAATTAGAAACAAAAAGTTTTGTTTTTTACTTAAAGAAGACAAACTAAGTTAGTTATAAATCGAATACATAAATATAATAATTCGATCTCTACTTATGCACATAACATTTACCACGGATTGGGCATGGTGGATAACGTGAGGAATTGGAAAAAAAAGATTGTATAAATAATTCATCTAAACATTCTTTAGAAATATTCTAATATTATTAATTAAATTTACGATTCCTTGATAATTCAACACAATTCAATAAAACTTAGATAATATTAAAAAAGTAGTATTTATTTATTTATTTATTTTTATTTCAATTATTACTATTCATGCTAGAATCATTTTATTATATTTTAACATAATCAAACATACAATTAACATTTCTTGTAAAAAAATACAGTATTTAAATCTCATCCCCCAAACTCTTCTTCTTACTTGCATGAGCAGTAGAAAAGCCACTAAGATACTAAGTTCACAAAAAAAAGAGAGAGAATAACAATAAGAGATAATAAGAAACAATGGTGGAGGATAGAAAAGTTGGAATTGCAATGGATTTTTCTAAGAACAGCAAAAATGCTCTCAAATGGGCCATTGTAAATATGGCTGATAAAGGTGACACTTTTTACCTTATCCACATCAATTCCAATTCTTCTGATGAATCACGTAATAAGCTGTTAGCAAAATCTGGTTCACGTGAGTGCTTTATTTTATTTTAATTCATTTTGGTTCTTATAAATTTATATAATAATTTTATATTTAGAATATTAAATTTGATTTTGTTCTCTTTGTAGCTCTTATTACTTTGGAAGAGTTAAAAGAAGCAGAGGTTTTAAGCAAGTATGGTGTGCAAGCTGATGTTGAGGTTCTTGATATGCTTCACGCTGCTGCCATACAAAAGGAGGTTTGTTTTATATAACTTTCTTTTCTCTTCTCTTCTCAGTTTTTCTCTGTTTATTCCATTCATTTTCTAAAGGCATTTAGGCCTCGGAACCAAAAAGAGACACTATTATTTACTGTTAAGTTGATTTTTTGAATGATGAATTGGTTAGACACGGAATCTAGTAGTTTGGGGTCATAGGTTTGTGTCTAGTTGGGGACATTTACAGCTATTTCTTACATAAAAGACCTCATTTTAATGTTCATTTGAATACGATGAGTCGGCCTGAGCGATCCTTCATACTACAAATAATTGCAGTTACATTTCGCAATTCTAGATCTTTATTGCATAATCCAACTCAAGAGTCTAGATACAAATTTTCAAGGTTGTCAATATTTTTTTATGGTTGTGAGATTGTATTTTGTAGGTAAGTGTTGTTACAAAGTTGTATTGGGGTGATGCAAGACAGAAACTTATGGACTCTATTGAAGATCTAAAGCTAGATGCTCTGGTTTTGGGAAGCAGAGGCCTTAGCACAATCAAAAGGTTCACACTTTTTAAATTATAATTGCTTAATTAATTCGTGTTTGATTTCATGATTAACTCATGGACTCTATCATCATCATAGTTTATTTTATTCTTGTGAGACATGTTTAAGTTAATGATGAACTGATCAAGAATACTGCCAAAGTTCGAAGTCTGATTAGAACAATTGTTGCATGTGCATATGTATTTATTGTGATTTTGGTATGTTGAACATGTTTGTGTTATGGTAACAGGATACTATTGGGAAGTGTTAGCAACTTTGTGATGGTTCACTCCCCATGCCCAGTGACTATTGTGAAGGATTCAAGCAGCAGCGACTAGTTGATCCATTTGTGAAGCAGCATTTAAGATTTTGATATATTTTTCTTGTACTGTTTGTACTTAGGCTAATGGAGTTACTGTTCTAAATATTACCCATTAGCTTATCCAAGGAATAATGTAATTGGTGTGCTTCAGTAATTAGGCCATTAGGCTATGTAAATTAATTCTACTAATAGTAGTCTGTCATGTAAAATATGAATAAGTACTATTATATGAATATCCATGATAAATTATAAATATTTTAAGACATTCATTGTTGATTTTGAAAAGAGATATTTTAAATATGTCAAATCCTGACTATTAATAATCTATATCTCAAAAACAGCATCAATGTCGACAAATTCTATCCACCTTCTATGATGGGTTACAGGGTCAACACTATCGTGTGCTAGATGACCAGACAAAAACCACACAACAGTTTCACATGTTACAAGCTTCTAACAGTCACACCAGAAGAGCAGTTTAGATACAATCATCAACTGCAATACAAGGACTAGCTTGAATATAGATTAGCACAACACATACATAAAAGAACAAACACAAAAAAAAAGCAGCTACAGAAGCAAGTTAATCATCAACAGAGTTCACATATACCAGCAGAAACACAAAACAAAACCTCATAGCATTCATTTCGAAGAACACCACTTATAACCGTTGGGTTCGATTTACTTTTCGATGAACCATCCATATTTGATTTCCAAGTATTTGATGGTGGAGGAAACCAACTGAGCATGTTCTTGTTATCTTTTGCTTGGTGCCAGCTTGTTACACCTTCAATATTTGAAACTATTGCACTTGGAGTAAAAGGACACTCCAAGTCTCCAAGTTCCATCCCTTCATCCAAAATCTTAGTGTTAGTTTAATAAGGAACAGTAGTTGCTCCCAATCTGTTGAGCAATTTTAAGAAACACCTCTATTTTGTTGGCCCATAACGACGAGAAAACTCCAAAGCATAGACAGATCCACAACTTCTAAAACGGTTTGATGTTATCGGCATCAATCGAACTATTATCATGGGCTTGATGTTATCGGCATCTTCACGTCCCACCAATTAATTATATCCATCCAAACTTTTCAACTGTATACTCAGTAAAAGAATACATGATTAATAGTCTCTTCTTCTTTCATTACAAAAGCAGTAGTTCGCCTCATTTTCACCCCCAGTCAGCAGGCTTAGTTTTGTTATCTACTTTTAGTATTCAGCTTACCGCATGAATAGTTGTTCCAAAGTTGTCCCTCACAGTTTCTACCATCACTATTGATATGGTTCTATTTGTAATGATTCACTATAAGGATTAGGTTGGAAACTTACAGATTGGATCCAAAATCGCGTATTGTTGGAGAACGTGATAATCGGAGCTACGAAACTCAGAATCGGCCGATTCCAAAACGAGGTGAAAGATGATGTTCTGAAACGCAAGTTAGGATGTTGAATCACCAAAAACAAGTGTGTAGAACCCGAGAATCGCAGATTGTTGAACACGAAAATTGGTAGAAATTGTGTATTAGGGTATGATGTAAAGGAAATTGAAAATTATAAAGAAACAAAAGATGGATTAAGTTGAGAAGATGAAGAAGGCGCCACAATCAAGGATGATTGATAAGCCAATTGAAGAATAGCCACAATGGTAAGGAAGCCATTGATAAGACTCAAGCAAGTTCTAATCTAAGAACTTAAAGAGGAGACCTCACAATTCTCATTAGAAGAAATTTTAATTCATTCCAAAAAATTCCTTCCAGGTTACAAATTCATAGTTATAGTAAAATTATCTCTAAACCTAAATGGGTCATAAGTGACACCATTCTTTAGGCCCAAATTGGGTTTACATCATTTTTTTTTATAAAAATAAACTAAATATAAAGAAGCAAAGTATCTTCACTTGCCTATAACATAAACTAAGTCTATATTAAAACTATTAGAATTCTAAATTAAAGCAAACTAAATATTATTACAAACCAAATAAAAATAAATAAAGTTCATCCTAATTTATTAAAAATATGGATATCTTCATGCTCTTTGGATCGTTATCAACTATAGAACTCAATAGGCCTCCTTTTAAATTTTAATTTTACTCTCTTTTAAGACAGCAAGTTATTATCCCTACTCAAACCATGAATTGAACAAATACGGACCAGACAGCTAATTTTTTCCAAACGAACGTCTCTATTAGAACTATGAATCTATGATCACTAACATACCACTACAACTTCTGCTTTGGCACTGACAATTGTCTTCTGTCTACCACAAGGAAAAGGAGATATTTACCACTCTAGCTATAATCTGATATCTTTCTTTTTTTGCTAAACCTCTCCTAATATGATTTTTAAAATGCAAATCAGAGTTAAAAACTTCTGCAACCTCAACACAACAGGTTTTTGATGTTTTGCTATTGCAATTAATATCGCATCAATCATATTCAATGCTTCAAATAACCATTAGGATTGAGAAATACCCTTTTCTTTATTGATTGAAATATGAAAAATTACAACAATATTATTGAATTTCTTTAACACGGAGAAATCCCTAACATAAAAAAACTCAATGACAGATAACGAAGGTCTACAAACTTGAAATTCTAAGTCTGTTTTGCAGCAATGAGGCTCTCATAGCGACCTTTGAAAAATGCAAAAAGAGGTTCTCTAGGAGGCAAATTTTCTTTCACAACTGGATGGTTGAGAAATTCTTGGCTCCAATTGTAAAGTTTTGGATACTTCTCAGCAGTGAACAATTGCAACCCTGTTATGTCTTGAACCAAAGGAATCCAAAATGCTATGAACACAGCAGCAATATCAACAAATCCAAACTCTTCTCCTCCAAAGAACTTGTCCTTCAACTCATTCTCAAGAATCTTTAGAGCCTCACTTGATTCTTCAACATTCTTTTCACGCTCTTTCTCATCATCAACCGTAAAAACAGCTTTAAATGAAGAACTCACAATCTGATCATTTCAAAAATTCAAACACTTATTAACCTTCCAAAAAAAAGAGTGAACATTCATTCATCTTGATACTTAAATGTGTGAGACAATGTCATTGTAATCTTGAATGTAACGAAATTTCAAAAACATCCCTCAATGTGTATTCTATTTGTAATTTTCCAGATCAAATCGACAAACAGAACACTTGTTTGAGTACCAAACTAAACTAAAGACATATATGAGAACCAAAGTGACTAGCAAAAAACACATTTAGAAACGTTTTTGCAATTTTGATTCATTCATAGATAGATTATAGTGACAATATCTGACATATTCAAGAACCCAAATAACTATTTACTCACAAAATAATCAGTACAAACGGAATTAACGCGACTGTGATTTGGGTCATGACATCAAAGTTAAGTTGTATGTTTGTGCAAAGTCGTTGCAATGCAATTAAGGTTGCATCGACCTCATTTTTTTACCATAATTTTCAATGATATCAAGTCTTACAATGCAGAATACTAAAATGCTAATAATATTAACAATACTAATTACAAACATTGAAAGAAAAAACGCAATCACAATTTAAAAGCTAGGAAATTTACCTTGTCGTCGATGAACTTAGCCCAGAAACGAGCCAATGCTCTTTGATAAGGATCAGAGGGCAAAATGGGGTTTTGATTCCAAACCTCATCGATGTACTCAAGAATCACAAGGGACTCTGAAATAGGCTGTTCATTGTGAACAAAAACTGGAACTTTTTTATAAACTGGATTATATTTGATGAGTAATTCACTTTTGTCGAACAAATTTTGTTCAAGAAATTTGTATTGAATTTCCTTGAATTTGAGAGCAATTTGTACCCTGCACACAAATGGGCTTCCCACAGTTCCCAAAAGTTTCACATCTTCTTGATTTGTAGCCATTATAGCACTTCAATTTTCTATGACTTTAACAATTGTCAAATAATTTGTATTGGTGTATGAATCCTAAGGTCTTGGGGGGTTTATATAGAGTTTGGAAGATTTGAATAAGTTTTAATCCACGCGTTGTTGACTATATGTCTGAATGAAAATGAAAAAGTGGCACTAAAGTATTGATAAATTGATTTAAAATAAATATAAACATGGGAATAATATCTAGATGTTTATATACTAAAGAAGTTGGTGTCTTCTTGATCAAGACTGTCGACTGATGTAAGAGGGTACATCAACAATAATGTGTATAGAGAAATGAATTAAGTGTAGTCGACCTAACATGGGAAACATTAATTGGGTTCACATGTATATATACGTGGAACAATCTAGACCGTGGATAACTCTTTTATCATATTTTCCTTTATAATAATTTAATGGATAAAAAAAGAGAACAAAATCCATCTAATTTAATGTATGCAGAAGACAAGGAATTGAGATTCGCTGCAGTCTTAAAAATTTTAAATTTATTGATTAAGATTGGATGGGTAAAATATATAAATTTAATTTTATAATTAATAATGTTGAATTTAAATCTAGATTGTTTTATCTAATTCGGATGATAATCGATATCTCAATTTTGTGAATATTGATAATATACTCTTTAACACTATCTCTTACTGATTGGTTAAAATTCAAATGAATTTTACCAAATTCATATGAGATCCATATAATTTAGGATCTATGTGAATTTTAACTAATCAAAGATAGAGTATTAGAAAATGTGTATTTTAGAGAGTGTTGTTAGCACTCATCTACTATATATATACATCAAAGCTTGTGCGATATGAGTGGAACACAAAAGTTCTACTTTTGATTCTTTAACTTCTACTCTTAGAATACATGTTACAATTTGTTTTTATATATATATATATATATATAGAAGCATATCAAATGAGATGAGTTTTACAATAAGATGATAAGAGGGTTAAATCTTAAACATACAACTATATGAATGGTCATGATTAAGAGTTATTTAAATGACACATGATCACTTAAAAAATCGCATGATTTTTTCTTCTAATCTTAATCATCCATATATATGACTGTGTGGTCAAGATTTAACCTCGTAAAACTCCTCTAATTTTATATTTGATATGTTCTATATATATATATATATATATATATATATCAACAACAAATGACAATAAAAAAGTGACAGGTGAAACATTACTAAAAAATACACCTATCGCGTAATATCTTATATAGAATATTTAATAAATAAAATAAATTTGTAATGACCCAAGAAGCACGCCAAAACAATTTTGAACAAGAGGAAGATATGAAAGACCTTAGAATAAGCCCAAGGATGAGGGCCCAAGGATGAGGGCCCAACGCAATAGGGTAAAGCCCAAATGCTTAAGAGATTACTACGAATAGTTGAATTGTCACTCTTGAGATAGAGAATTTGGTTGGCAGCTATACTATTTGTACTGATATTTGCAACGAATAAACTATGATGAAAATTGAAGGAAAATAGCTTTACCAGTATGCTTTTGTTTTAGTCTATATATCAAACATGCTCTTTATTCCTTATTATGTACACAATACTATTACATTTGGTGCTCTCATTTGATTCTAACTATTACAATGAGTACTTCATCAAACATTTTTTTTTATGTCAATGCTACATTTCAACAATTGAATCAAAACCAGGAAACTTTCCAAAACTTCCTTGCTAATATCACCACTAAGTTGAATAGCCTTCGCAATCGACTCTGATCGAACTGGTCCTTTAGGCTGGATCTTCAAAATCACCCATATTTTTTTTGCTTCCAACATACCCTAAAACACTAATGTCTTCACATTGCTTCATTTTTCATAGAGGGAGATGCATTAACATGTTTTAGTGGACGCATTCAAGTGGGCAACTCCTTTCTTGGCTTGGGTTTCTCCATGCTTTGAAAACCCGTTTCACTTCTTCTTTATATGAAGATCCCAAAGAAGCCTTATTAAAACTTTTCCAAACACTCACATTGACAGAATACCAAAAACTTTGTTCGAAACATTGGTGAATCGAATCGTGGGTCTTCCACCACTATTTTACCTAAGCTGTTTTATTTCCGGATTGAAACAAGAAATTCTTCATGAGGTGCAAGTATTTCAACTACTGTCTCTTTCTCAAGCTATCAATTTAGCTAAGTTGCAAGAAGAGAAAACCCTAGATACTCAACCCCACCTCACTTACCAAAATATTCCCCAAACCCCAACCCCACTTTCCCAAATATTCCCCAAACCCCACTCTACCATCTCCATCTTTCCACCACACCTTTACTATCATCCCTGCCAAAACTATCCATACCAAACATCTTTCGTCAGTCAATCTCCAAAGTCAATGTGAAAAGGTCTTTGTTACAACTATGAAAACGATTTATTCCCAACCACTAATGCAAATGCCAATTTCACCTTTTGATCGTTGAATTCGAAACACACCCACAATGAGATGAAAACGCCATTCTAACCCTAGCTAGAGCTAAACATGATCCGCCCAGGACCCAAAAATAAAGTTCTCATTATGTCCTCAAGCTCCCTTTTTCTTGGGCTCTCACAAATTTTTAGTGAACCTTTTTTGCTTTACCCCTAAGTGTTGTTGAATTATTTAATATATATATATATATATATTAAATAGACAAATGAGTTACATGTCAATGAAATTAAGTTCTACTTTGATATTTAACATGATATTTTAAAGAATATGACTTTATATAGTATTCTAAGTCAATTTTATTTTAAAATAACACATTTAAATATGTCGAAAACTAAATAAGGTTAATATGCTTTAATTACAAAAAGTTCAACATTTAACAAAAAGATTAAATTTAATATAATAACTATACTAGTAATATAAAATATTATTTAAATTTATTTAGAAGTCTTGACATTGTCTATTTAAAAAAAAAGTCTGGCGTAGGCTAGACCATAGAGACTTTCAATTGGTCTGGTCTATTCTAACTCTTACTTACGAGACTCAAATGTATTATTAATAGATAGATGGATATATTTATATATTTTTTTTTAATACAAATATATACTCTATTCAGAATGAATAAACAAAATTATCTCATTTTATTTAGTTAGGAAAATATAAGCAAAAATTATTAATTTTTATCCTATGTAATGATAATATTTCCAAACTACCCCTCATTTAATATATAATGTTTTCTATTTTCAATGTCCTAATAAAGGTAATTTAGACAATAAACTTAATTTTTTGGCTTAATTATAGTTTTAATCCTCTATTTTTAATAACTCATGAAATTGGTTTCTCTATTTTAAAATTTGATAGTTTTGGTCATTCATTATGATTTTATAACTAAAAAATGGCGACGTAGCATATTTTAAATGACACTACATATGATTTGATGATGTGTAATGATTAACACATGAAATTGCAATAAAACTGTTTAAAAACTTCAATTTCAACTTCAAAAATTATTCATTTTTGTAATTTAATTAATAACACATGAATAACTAATGTATTTAGATTATATGTTACGTCATTTATAATATATCACATTATCATTTTTTTAATTCAAAAATTTGAGAGATGACAAAAATTGTAGAATTTTAAAATAGATGGACCAATAACGTGAATCGTTGAAAATCAATAGACCAAAATTACAATTAATTTTTTTTTTTAATAAAATTGCATAAACTTGATGTTATCAACAATATATTTTTAATATGAGTAATTTATAGATGGAAATGTGAATACAATTAATAATTTCCATTGTCAGGTTGACCAGACTTAATTCAATTAATTTGGATATACATTGCTGGTGTAACCCCTTACATCACTTGGCCATTATATTCTTGATAGGGAAAGGCATTATCTCTTGTCTCTTACTTTTAATCTCTGGATTCTTATATAAATGTGATATCTGTTTCCACATCTAGTTAACAACGTGTACATTGAAGATAACAAGTTAATAACAAAGTTAATCCTCCAAACTCTATAAAAGCTCACAAAACCTTAGGACTCACACCAAAACAAATTGAAGTGCTGCAATGACTACAAATCAGGAAGAGGTGGAATTTTTAGGAGCTGTTGGAAGCCCATTTGTTTGCAGTGTAAAGATTGCTCTAAAGTTGAAGGGAATTGAATACAATTATCATGAAGAAGACTTATCAAATAAGAGTGATCTTCTTCTCAAATACAATCCAGTTTATAAAAAGGTTCCTGTTTTTATTCACAATGAGAAGCCTATTTCAGAGTCTCTTGTGATTCTTGAGTATATTGATGAAATTTGGAAACAAAATCCCATCTTGTCCTCTGTTCCTTATCAACGAGCATTGGCTCGATTTTGGTCCAAGTTCATCCACGACAAGGTAAATTTCCTAGCCTATTAAAAATTGCGGTTGCGTTACAATTGCTCTGCACAAACATATAAAAAATTTAAAATTAATGTCAGGACACAAATTGCAGCCGTGTACATTTTAAAAAAAATGATACTTTGGAAATATAATGAATGTTTAAATTTTTGAAATGATCAGATCGTGACTCCTTCGATAAAAGCTTTTCGTACCGTTGATGATGAGAAAGAGCGTGAAAAGAATGTTGAAGAATCATCTGAGGCTCTACAGATTCTTGAGAATGAGCTGAAGGACAAGTTCTTTGGAGGAGATGAGATTGGATTTGTGGATATTGTTGCCGTGTTCATAGCTTTTTGGATCCCTTTGATTCAAGACATAACAGGGCTGCAATTGTTCCCTGCTGAAAAGTATCCAAAGCTTTACAAATGGAGCCAAGAATTTCTCAATCATCCAATTGTGAAGGAAAATGTGCCTCCTAGAGACCTTCTTTTTGCCTATTTCAAAACTCGCTATGAGAGCCTCATTGCCTCAAAATAGTCTCAAATTTAAAGTTTGTGAACTAATATTATCTTGTCATTAAGATTTTGCCGTTAGGATATCATTTAAAAATCATATTTTGTAATATGAGATTTCTTCATGTGAAATCTAATGATATTTTTGTTGTAACTTTTTCAATATTTAATTGAATAAAGAAAAAGGTGTCTTTCTGTCCTCTAACTAGTGCTTAAGAAACTTGAAGTAGCTACAACCTTTCAATCAACATAAAAGAATTCTTTGAAATACATCAGTTTTGAATATAAACTCTGTTCTCGTATCTAATCAACCACAAAATAGTGTATCTTACAATACTCACATATAATTATATAACAATTCAATTCCCAAAACATTATTGTTTGGATAAACAATGTAATTAAGTTCTTATATCATAAGTGTTTATCTTATATAAGCTACATATAAGCTATTTCTATAACAAAAGATAAAACAAAGTTCAACTCTTTTCATATAAGCTATAAGCATTTCATAAACTGTCCTAGAGAGTTTATGGACATATCATAAGTTGTTTCCATAAATTCTACCATCTTGCAACTTCTTATATCAATAAATAAACTCAAATAAACCAATCCAAAGAGATCTTAAGTCCTAAACCATACTATCAACAAACAACCAGCTACTCTGAATCAACGAAACCATTCATTTCAAATTGGCTTCCTTCATGCATAAAATACAGCTATCTAACTTCAGATGTTTCTTTCAAAATTCTGATGATCCATATCATTATATCAATCAGTCCTCCACAAAGTCTAAGTTTTAGGAGAATTTGTGTTACCAAACGGAATGGAGGAAATTATTCATTCATTAATGGAAATAGCGAAAACAACAATATTGTAGGATCTTTATGACAGATGAGAAATCATACATTATAATTCACTTGAAATGAAACTCAAGCAACAAATATTTCACACAAAGACAAGTACTAAAAAAAACAACTTTAGAAGTTCAAAGACTAACACTATTAATCTATTTTTTGGAAGCCGCTAGACTCTCAGCTCTTGCTTTAAAATACGCGAATTGTTGCTCTTTTGAAGGCATAATTTCCTTGACGACTGGATGATTGTAAAATTCTAGACTCCATTTGTATAGCTTTGGAAATTTGTCACTGGTGAATAACTGAAACTCTGCTACTTGTTGAAACAAAGGTATAAAGAGAGCAGCAATATCCACAAAACCAATATCTTCTCCTCCAAAGAACTTGTCCTTCAACTCATTCTCAAGAAACTGCAGAGCCTCTAATAATTCCTCTCTTGCTTTCTCGCGTTGTTTCTCATCAACCATAAAAACAGATTTCCATGCAGCAGCAACACACTGATTTCACAAAAATTATAGTTATATATACTAGAAAATAATTAGGACAATTAGAGTTTACATTGACTGATATTCTAACATGCCAAGGATCTTGTTTTGTTCTCTGAAGTTTTGTAATTTGAGTTTTAGGAATTGGAAAAAAATCTTAAATCCAATGCATCTTTTGGAGACCAAGTTGTGTTAAGGGTGTCATGCCAAAATGAAATACAGAACACAGTATTCATTTCCCAAATTAAGTTCAATTCAAACATGAACAATTCTACAAAATCTCCTTACATGATTCCATAAAATTTACACATCATAACAATAAAAAATAGTTTAAAGTGGTTCATAACTAGTAATAATAGGATTTTATATAAAACTCATAAGCAATATAATCATAAATGAACTTGGTTCAATATTTTTTAGGGTAAATAACAATTTGGATAGCTGAATATGTAAAGCTGTGTCACTATATATGGTGAGTTGAGTTCTCTAACTTATACTCCTCTGGTCACTATTTAATGCAACTCGTTGAATATTTGACATTAAAAATGAAATTTTATCTGAAAACATAAAATTTAGAAAATTAATTACAATTAACTAAATTTCTTAATAGCAGTAAAAATAGTTACTTTGTTTAAAAAAGTGACCCGACGGAGTAGTTCAATTTTTTTTTGCAACAACAGCCAGCTACAGTTGCGGCTTCATGAGTAATATTTTTGTCTGTATTAGGTTACAATATATCAAAGTTTACGGCGTAACTATAACTTAAATTTAGAACAATAATCTAAGTATTAAGATATATCTCATGGGTAATAATCTATAAATTGGATTACCTTATCATCTATGAACTTGGACCAAAAACGAGTCAATGCTTTTTTGTAAGGATAAGAAGGAAAGATAGGATTTTGTTTCCAAGTCTCATCAATGTATATTCAAGAATCACAAGAGACTCTGAAATGGGCTTATCATTGTGAACAAAAACAGGAACCATCTTGTATACTGGATTGTAATTGAGAAGTTTTTCACTCAAATTGCCCAATTTTTCTTCCACATATTTGTATTTAATACCCTTCAATTTTAGAGCAATTTGAACCCTTATGACAAATGGGCTTCCCACAGAACCCAAAAGTTTCAATTCTTCCTCAGATGTAGCCATTGCTGCACTTTCAATTCTCAATTGATTGATCTTATCAAGCAATTTGTGTTGGTATACTATTTCTGAGGTCTAGTTGCTTTTTATAGGAAGATTAATGATTGATTTAATAATTAGTTTTATTTTTATTTTTTAAATCTATGCGTTGTTGACATGATGATTGATATCTGAAAAGAAGAAAGACAAGGAAAAAGTGGAATGGGCAATTTATAATTGAACGCATGTGGATGTAAATAGATAGTATATAGATATCAAATCAAATAAATATGATATGATATGGGAATAATCCATAGATAAAAAAGGAAACGAATTTTAATCAACATAAAAGAAAAGAAAAAGGAACGAATTTCTGTCAAAGAAATTGGAAGAGAGGTGTAGATTTTCTTTACACAGAAGGTCAAATTCTAACTAGATAAATTAATGCTTAAAAATTAATATATTTTTATGTCTTTACTAATAGTCGAATTAAATTACTATCGATTGAACGAGTTGATGTGTTAAGGTTGTGTTTAAACTTGCAATATTCACTTCTATGCACTTAACGTTTGAGAGTCACTTGATATTTGAGAATTTTACCTCTAGGCTCTAACAAAAGAAATAGAAAAAAATTAGGCAAAAATTATCTTTTAAAAATTTTATAAGGTCTATTATTTTTTAAAACTTTCATAAAGTTATTATTTATCTTTTTTTTTTATTGTATAAGTCATTTATTTTTTAATATATTTGTAAAATTATATTTTAGAGTCATTAAAATTGGTAATTGACAAGTCTATCCAAGATTATTATTAATAATTTTATTTTAACATTGATGAAAGATAAA
>JBBPBP010000003.1:8645011-8663832 GCA_037974735.1 Cicer chorassanicum
ATTTTCAAGTGTAAAAACTTAAAAAAAAAACATATTGATTAAAAAAATTCTAAATTTTTGTGAGAGATTCTTCTCATATTTAAAAAAATGCATTCAAAAATTCATACAATACACATGAATTAATTTAAAAATAGAAACTAAAATTGTTGACGAAAAATATTCAAAAGACTATTATTTAAAATAAAAAATTAGAGAGATTAAATAGAAATATATATATTTATAAGAAAAAAAACTTATTTAATTGTAAAAATATAATTATGATTTAAAAAATTTGAAACTGAAAGTTATAAATAAAACTTAAAATAAACATAGTATTATATTTTAACGCATCGTGTCAGTATCACTTAGTTGCATTTAATATTTTCTTTCCTATTATTGGTTCTTTTCCTTTATTTTTCCTCCTCCTAATCCATCTCTATGTATGTCCGGTGTCCATCTCTACTTTTCTTTTTTTTGTGTTCTTCTTCTTTACGCTACCTCCCAACCCTTATAACCTCAATTATAACAATTTTGGTGCCCTTTGCAACTTGTAGTTTTTTTATTCTTCTAAAATATATATACTCCTATCACTCTTTATTTCTATATATATATTTTAGAAATAAAAATATATTTTAGAAATCCATAAAAGAAATATATATAATAGAATAAACCGGTAAATTGGTCTTTTAAATTGTAAGCGTTGGTGAAATTAATCATCAAATTTTATAAATTGACAAATATATTTATAATATTATAAAATATTAATCATAATAGTATATATTTAAACTTTTATCGTTAGAGACCAATATGACATCATGTGACCATACGTTGATCTCATATCAATATTATTATAATTACTAAAAAAATTTATCTTCGAAATGACATCAAAATATCTTTCAGCAAAAGTTTGTCGATTTCTAAAATTTAAAGACTAATTTGATGAAGCGTATATTTTAAGATATGTATGTATAGGGTGATTTACATTTCCTTCCCCTCCTTTAATTAATGGAATAGACATAGACTTTTTGTGGTTGACTTCCGATTTGTTGAATAAAAATCCTGACTCTATCTATAAATGTTGATCTTAGGAATCAATCAAATTATAGCCATATACAATTGTTTGGGTAAAAAATTTAAGCGCTACGATGGCATCAAATAAGGAAGAGTTGAAACTTTTTGGGATGAGGTTAAGTCCATTTGTGAGCAGGGTGGAGATTGCTCTAAAATTGAAGGGAGTTGAATACAAATATGAGTTAGAAAAAATGGGGAATTTAAGTGATGCACTCATCAATTATAATCCTGTTTATAAAAAAGTTCCAGTGTTAGTTCATAATGAAAAGCCCGTTTCAGAATCTCTTGTGATTCTTGAATATATTGATGAAACTTGGAAACAAAATCCTATTTTGCCTTCTGATCCATATAAAAGATCTTTGGCTCGTTTCTGGTCCAATTTCATAGATGACAAGGTAATTATTCCCTTATGCTATTTTTCATTTTTTTCTTGTTGTGTAACTCTAGCTAGTCCATGTTCATGATATACCCAACTTTAATTAGTATAAAATCTTTGAGTAAGTTAATTTATGATCTTAGGTCCATGTGTTTAACTTTCATTAACAAAATTAAAATGGTTATAGTTATAGTCTTCTCTAAGTTATTTAAAGTGAAATCTCAAAAATAATAAAGAATATTATAAAATTAACAAGGAATATGGAATAGATCAAACTTGGTTGGAAATTTCAAAATCACAGTTCGACATGTGTCTCAAACTTTTTTTTGACAAATCTCAAACTTAAGAATTGAGTTTGACATATATATCCTTGATATAATATTAATTTCTTAACTGGGAGGCATTTAGGAAGGACAGGCCTGACTCTACCCCTATCTTGAGAATTATATAAAATCTAAGATATGATTGATACAATAATATTTGATCTTTTAGTTGTACCTCCATGGGTTCCACAATAATTATCAGACTTGAAAAAAAAAATTATCCACAAAAAGTGTCACTTTTAGTTTGCAATATTTTCATTTCTTCTTATCCAATTATGTTTTTTAATTAATATTATTTATACATTAATCTCATTTTATTAATCCATAACTTTATATTTATAATAATTAGAATACACCAATAGTTAATAAAGATAGTTTAGTAAAATAATTATTGAGATTTTTCTTAATTTGTGTGAAATGATCAAGAATTGAGAGAGTTAAATATTCCATAACACTATAAACTTTAACATCATATCTCCACCGAAAACCTTAAGACATTACGTATATGCATCACTTCTCTTATATATTTAACATTTAATTCATTAATAATCATTGTGAAATTATTTACTCACACTTGAACCAAACAAATACGTCGACACTAAATAATGTTAATTTAATAATAAAATTATCACTGTATTTCTTTCGTTTAGAGTCTCTCCTTAATTTGAGGAAAATGAACAAGTGTGCCATTCTCTTTGTTAGTTTACATGATTTTTTTTTTTACTTTTATCATGCATAATTTTTCATATTAATTACCTTAATTTGTGTGACCAGTGTTTTAGTGCTATGGGGAAAACTTTTTACACTATTGATGAGCATGAACGTGAGATGAGTATCGAGGAAACAAAAGTGGCTCTTCAATTTCTTGAGAATGAGCTCAAGGACAAATTCTTTGGTGGAGAAGATATTGGCTTTCTTGACATTACTGCTGTCTTAATAGCTTTTTGGCTCTCTATTTTATATGAAGCAATAGGATTGAAATTGTTCACCAATGTGAAATTTCCCAAGCTTTATAAATGGAGTCAAGACTTTAAAAATCATCCAATTGTCAAGGAAACACTTCCCCCTAAAGAAACACTATTGGCATTCTTCAAAGCTCATTATGAAAGTCTTGCTGCTTCAAAATAGATTAAGTTAAGGTGAAATGTATTTTGGAGATTTAAGGTGAACTACTTGTTTATCTTTCTTTTTTGAGATGTAAAATATTTTAATTAAGTAGCTAATTGTTGTATCTTTTCACATTTGTGATGCTTTTTATTTGTTGGAATTAAATATTTTTATTTATGTTGAAGCCTAAACGTACATGACAAAAAATATTTTTTGCATGACTAAAGCTCTTGATTTACCAGTTTGGACATTAGAGTGACCCTAAATTAGTTATGTGTAAGGATAAACTCCAAGGCACTTGATTTGAATTGCTTATAAAAAGAGATTATGTTCAAGTTTAGTTTTGCGGTGACATTAACAAATCAAATTGACTTGTTTTTAAAGTTAAAAGAGCAATTTTTTGTAATTAGATTATAAATATTTTTTTTTTAGCAATGCATAATTAATTTTTATTGTTATAAGTCTTTTTAAATAACACTTCTAAGTTTTAAGAGAACCTTCTATTAATTTAATTTTTAAATTAAAACAGTAATTTTCAATAGTAAAGTTTTATACGTCAATTTGTAATTATAGTATGCAAAGACGTTAATTAACATGTAAATAAAGATGTGTCAAATTTTGTTTTGACTCAATGATGCGTCAAAAATTAAGTAAAAGTTAGTTTCGGGATCTCTTGAGAATATTACTTTTCTAAATTGTATAAATATTCCTTCTATATATTTATTCATTCATATTTTTGTTTGTTGTGAGTATATGTTTCTTTAGGTTTAGGTTTATTTTATTTTAAATGATGTCAAAACTATGTTTAAATTAGATGACATAAACGAATTTGTCTCAACAGTTTTTCGCTTCTTAGAATATGAGAAACTAACATTTTAATTTTGCATTAAAATCAATTTTAAGTTATTTGGATCTTTGAAAATATTTTCAGATATTGATTTTTTAAGCATATATTTAAATAACTTTGAATTGAAATTATGTTGATTATAGTCGATCTATATGTAATTTGAGTCAACTTTGAATATAAATTATGTTGATTACAATCAAGTTATATGTGATTTGAATCAACTTTAAATTGAAAGTATGTTGATTAAAATCAAGTTAGAGGTGATTAAAATCACCTTGTCAAAATCAATTTTTAATTGGAATTACGTCTATTCGAATCAAATCAGAGAGGATTCGAATCACCATGTCAAATTAACTTTGAATTGAAATTATGTTGATTCAATTCAACACTAACGTGATTTGAATTAGGCATGTATTTTTTTTTAATTTAATTTTTAGTGCATCAAATTGGTTTTCTCATTACTCAATATATACACTTTTAACCATTTATTCATACGAAGGAACATCACAACTTTTTCTCAATATCTCATTAATCACAACTTTTTCGAAAACCCTTAATCTCTTAGATGCAATTGATCTTCATTGTGAAAAACTAAGATGGGAATTTATATTTTGAGTGTTCTTAGTTTGTGGAACTTTATTCGAATCTACAGTAAATTGATTTGAAGTAAAAAAGAAGAAAAAACAAAAACTACCTAGAAAATGGGGATTCTATGTTTTTTGATTTTCATTGGTCTTCAAAGTTGAAGGTGGAAACATTCAAAGGCGTCGAAGATTCAAGGTGTTGAATTCTTCAAGATTGAAGTGTGTGCTACATAAAATTGAATATTCAAGACCAAATTTGTAGGGTTACAAATTTGGAGGGATTTGTTCAAGATTCTCATAATTAGAAGGTTGTTGGTTCAGAATTATTTAGGATCATTAGTGTTCAAGAAAATTTTGTTGTAATTAAATACATTCATTTTTATGATAGTGAAAAAAAATCTCTCACAAGTTGTGATGGGGATGGAGTAGGCGACAATTAATGACGAGGTGGTTGAATTAGAATAAAATTGAGCTAGTCCATATGTTCGTATGAGTGTAGTCTAATTTTCTACTTTCATTGATAACTTCCAACTATTTTTTAATGATTTTTGTGTGAATTTTTAATTCAGTTTTATTACTCTAGAAGTCTTGGAGCTATTTGAGAAATTTTAAATTTGTTGTTGAGTTGATAATTTATAATTACATTATTGAACTAAAAAAAAAATTGATCAAGTCTATGAACTTATAATTAGGTTGGTCATAAACTTAAAAAAAATTATCCCTAATGAGACCCTTAAATATTTAATTGATTCCCTTAATATAGGACAAATTGTTTTAAGAATTCAATTGCAAATTACTTAAAATTATCTTTTTGACCATTTACTTAAAAATTTAACCATCAATTTTTTGGTTCGGATATAACCATTTGTTTTTTTTTTAATTATTATAAAAACAGATTTGGTTCCTTTTTTGTATAACCATTTGTTAAAAAGGGTCGAATAATTTTCTATAACTCGGATGTGGGCTTCGACCCAAAGTTCCACTAAAATACCTAAGCCCAACATGATAGGCTTTATAAACTCTTTTTCTCATTATTCGTTAGTTACGTTTTTGTTATACGATGCTATGTCGATTATTTCAATTTCAATGGCATTTTCTTTTTCTTCAATTTCGCTTGCATCAATATTTTTCTCATTCATTCTTGAAAGGTTTTGAAATACGCTTTTTTTTACGTTTGTTACACGATTTTGGAATTTCATTTCAACAAATTTTGTCCCGTCTGATTTATAATTGGGATACCCATTTTCTAATTCTTGATTGTTCAAGAACATTCAATCTTCTGCTTAAGAAAAAGAGACTGTAACTCATTGCAAGATGAAATCTTTTTGCAAAAAGGTTGTGGAATACACGACCCATAACCATAACCTTTTTGAACGTTTTTGTCCCGCTCTGTTCCAACTGTTTTGCATTAATTTTTGAAAGACTTCTTTTTCGTTAGTTAAATTTGGTATTTTTGTTACAAAATATTTGAATTCACACCTGTTGGGATACAAATTTTCTCATTCTTGATTAGTCAAGAATATTCAATCATCTGCTTTAGAAAAAGACCCTTAATTGAGCAAAACATGTTCTGTGCCAATATTTTGAGAGAGATTTATTTCTCATTCTTGAATTATTCAAGAACATTCAATCTTCTGCTTGAGAAATAAAAGAACATTAATTGAGCAAACATGCTCTGTCCCAAGACCCTATTTGTTTCCAAGATTTTGAAAAAAAAAACTTTTTACGGATGTTATTATGATGGAGTTTTGCACAATTTGGAATTTTATTTCCAAAAAATTTGCCCCACCTGGTTTAAAATTGGGATATCTATTTTTTCTCGTACTTTTCGAGAACCTTGAATCTTGGCTACATAAAAAAGAATATTCAATTTTCTGTTTCAAAAAAAGATAACACCTAAACGACAGGAATCGATGGATATAATTTGTTTCACAAATTTTGAAAGGGATGGATGTCTTATGAACTTTTTATTCATAATGTAAGGAATCCAAGTTTGGTTGGTGAATTGATAAGTGAAATGAAATGTTTTTTTTTTCATTATCTAAAAATGAGGTGGTATACATGAGCTTAATCACCCCCAAATTCGACGACAAGTTGGATATACTTTGTTCCATGATTTTTGTAAGGGATTGAATGTCTTGATGGCCCAAAAATGATAGATGATACCTTAATGTAAAAGCTAGTTGGTATCGTGTGCTTTGATGACCCTAGTTCCTTTACAACTGTAATCTGATGCAATTTTGCAGATGAATACTGAATGAGTTGTGACCACTATTTGGGGATTCAACAATTAAATTTTTTCATAGTGCGCATTTTGATTGGTTGTATGCTAGATCTTACCTCTTATGACAAAGTTATATTTCTTGTGTTATCTAGCTAGTTGGTTTTGAAGGAGTAGTAGAGTTTGCTATTTGGATTTTGCCTTGTGCTGCTGTTCGTTTGTTGCTGTGATTGATCAGGTAGCAGCAGTTGGCGAGCTCATTTTTTTGCTGGTTTGGGGGCGCATTAGGCCCGACATTGCAGTAAGCATGAGTTGCATAAGTTTGGAGGCTTTTTGTTACGATTGCTTAGTCTATTATCATGACAGTTATAACAAATTTTGATCTGTGTTTGTGGGGTTATTAAGAATTAGTGAATGGAGGTGTCTTTAGTCTACTTGTTATGTTTTTGAATATATAGTCACTAGAAAACACAACATTGAATGCTTTTGAATATGTAGTTTCTATTTTTAAAGGCATGACCATGAAGAGTACATATTATATTATTAACACCCTTTTTTATTTTTTATGTATGAAATTAATCAACTGTTAAGTAATTGGTATTTGGCTATTTGCAGAAGATGCTGTAAGGCATTGTTAACAATATTATAGAAATAGAATTAGATGAGACCAGGTGAAGAAAGAGAAGGATAACTCTAGCCTTCTGTCTTGAATTTAGTAACTGAATACAAGTGAGCTCTTATAAGTTATAAGTGGGTGGGTACATACAACAATTGCAATTGGAGAATTGATCATGTAAGTGTTACAACCTCTCGATTATGCAACATATTAACTTGTTGTGATGGCAGTTCTTTTGGACACAATTATTCTTATGTAGCATAAATGTTTCTTGCATATGTACATTCTTGTATTCAGTTTGTAATTTCAGTCCCAACATATTAACTTCGGATTTTTTAGAGATTTTTTTTATAAATATCATATGATAATTATGGATAGTTTGCTAAAAAAATACCAAACAAGCTTCAATTTTTACACCCAATCTTGTGCATCCAATAAGTGCATTTGTGTCATTGATTTAACATTTAGGTCATTTTCGTCCTCCTTAGGCTTATTCTAACCCAATTAGGGTTTTTAATCAATCTTGTGCATCCAATAAGTGCGTTTGTGTCATTTGGTTTAACATTTAGGTCATTTTCGTCCTCCCTAGGCTTATTCTAATCCAATTAGGGTATTTAACCAATCTTCTCCTCCTTCTCTTCAGGTTCTCTTTTTACTCTTTTTTACTGATAAAATATTCATTCATAATGCACTCAATCAAAAAAGGTGAGCCAATTTTTCCCCTGATTATCTAAGGTTGCTAGAGGTTTGCTGCAAAACAATAAAAAAAAAACATATTTTAATTTTATCTCATGGACACACACATTCATTATTTTAACCTATAAATTGAGACAAAAAAATCAATCAGATGAGGGAGAAAAATTTGACTGAATAGAAAATTTGGCTAAAAAATAAAAACAGAGAAGAAAAAGAATATTTTTCTTGATAAAAAAATTGAGGAACAGACAAGGGTAGATTCTGGAACAAGAATGAAGTTGAGTAGAGAAGAAACAACAACCCAACTTCATCCTCCAAACCATATATTTCAAAATTAAAAGAGGAAAACAAAACTAGAAACAAAGAGTATCTTTTTTTTTCATCATTCAACTACCACCCGTAACCATTGCCGACCAACGTCAACTGTGCACCACCGCTGTGTTCTTCTTCGCTATCATACACAGATCCGCGTCTCTCACGTTTGTCTTGTTCTCTATCTCTTTAATATAGTGCTTCATTTTGTTGTTTGCTTGCTAAATTTTTTGATATTAGATTATTGTTAAACACGTATCTATCACGTTAGACAAGTAGGTTTCATTTTTTTCAGTTTGCGCATAGTATGCAGCTTGCATTTACATCTTACTAAGTGATTAAGTTTTATTACAAATTCTTGCAAAAAATAAAATCAAATAAAATCTTGCTTCAAGTTATGTGTTGACATAAATTGTTATATCATGATAGTTCTAAAACTCATTTTTATTATTAATAAATTAATAATTATATAAAAATTATTTTAAAGTGATTAATTAGATGTGACATCATCTTAATCTTTGAGTGGTTAAAACACAAGTGGTACAATTTGGGGTTTTAAAGCTCATTTTTATAAACAAAATAATAACACTATTCTTAAATGGATTAACTAGAGGAGGCATCTTTTTAATTCTTGAATTTTTGAGACACAAGTTGTACAATTTGATAGTCTTAAAATTTGTATTTTAAAATAATTATTGTAACACCCCGATTTTTAAAAGCGCGAGTGTATTTTTTTTTCTAAAATAAATCGATAAAAATCCCAGGTTAAATCCATAAATAAAGAAAATACTCTTAGATAAAATATTTGAGTCGTATCACCACGATAAAGGTGTTATTGTCATATTGGAAGTTGAATGAACTTTGTGTTGACTTGATGAGTGTATGTGATTATAAAATTTGGATATATATGTGTGTGTATAATTGTGATATGAGTTTATACTTTATATGATGTGATGATAAAACTTGGATGCGTTGTGTGATGCCAGTTTATGTGATCTAACGATAAAACTTGGATGCATTGTGTGATATGGGTTTAGATGACGATGATGCTATATTTTGAATTTGTGATGAGTGTATTGATGTCACCATAAGGTTGATAGAATATTGGTGATTTCAACCCATGCTAAAGATGGTGCTCTTAATGAAGTGAGTAACCTAGGTCAATGAGGGGTGAAACTAAATGATAGGGCATTTGATGAGGAAATTATTTTGTTATTATATAGGTGGGACCCAGACGAGTAAAACTATATATATATATATGTGTGTGTGTGTGTGTGAAAAACACTTATTTGATTAAAATGAGAAGAAGAAAAATAAGTTGGAGAGATAATTTCAGAGAAGAAAACACTTTTGGGGTGGCTAGATTTTTTTAAGTGTATATATATATATATATATATATATATATATATATATATATATATATATATATATATATATATATATATAATATTATTTTATTTTTACGATAAAAAGCTTAAAGTATTTCATTAATAATAATGTGTTCAATATAATAAGGTATATCAACCAAAATTTAGAAACTAGTTAGGGATGTGTAAACTATAACAAATATATGGAAAGTCTCATCCGCTTGTCTCCTAACAAACTCAACAGTAGAGGTTATACTCCAACCATTTTGTAGTATGTCACCAAATTCCGATGTACCAACCTTATTCAAGTAGAAACTGTCAACAACTATTTTGGAGTCTAATTCAAAGTCCATCAATCTCAAATACAATTTGTGAACCCACTATAACGCAGAGAGAAGACCAAGAACTTCATCGACATGAACTGCACAGACCGACATATACCATTCATTTTTTGCAAGAATAAAGTGACCATACTCGTCTATAATACAAATGCTGATGCCCACAGTTAGAGAAAGGAAGATATTTCTAATAGAAAACTCACAATTTGCTTAATGCTTAATGTCAAGTACAATAAGGTATTTATAGGTACAAATAGAAAACTCTAGACACATTTCTAGGAGCTTCCTAATTAATACCCACTTCTAGATACTTCCCACAATTTTCTATAATTAAAACACTTCTAGATACTTACATAGAAATTCTACATGGTTCTAGACTTATCTAATTTCAAATTAGTAATAACATTGCTCCCCTTTAATTTGAAATTTTCTTCTTCATTCCAAGTCTTGCTCTTAGCCTTTGAAAGTCTTCAAATTTTAACGGCTTTGTAAAAATGTCTGCAACTTGATCTTGAGTCTTCACATATTTAAGCTCAACTTATTTCTTGGCAATGCATTCTCTAATGAAATGGTACCTTGTGTCTATGTGCTTGCTGCGATCATGAAACACTGGATTATTTGCAAGTGCTTGTGCAGACTTGTTGTCTATGCAAATATCAGTAGCCTCCTTTTGTGGCATATGAAGTTCCTTCGATAATCTCCTTAGCCAAATGGCATGACAAGTGCAAGATGTTGTTGCTACATACTCTGACTCACATGTTGAAAGTGTGACAATATGTTGCTTTTTTGAGCTCCACGAAAAAGCACAGTCCCCCATGAAAAATATAAAAGCCACTAGTACTCTTTCTATCATCAATATCTCCGGCAAAGTCACGGAGCATCCTCTTAGTGAATTTCATGTGTGTAGTAGTAGGAGCTTCCATGAAACGACTCACTACTCCAACTGCATATAGAATATCAGGCCTTGTACATGTTAAGTATCTTAAGCTTCCAACGAGACTTTTGAAAAAAGAAGGGTCCTCCTTTTGTCCATCTACAAACTGTGACTACTTAAATCTACTTTCCGTTGGTGTGTTCACTGGATTGCAATCAAACATTTTAAATTTCTTCAAAACTTCCTTTGCATAGTTTTCTTGCGAAATAAATATACCTTATTCCAATTGTTTTACTTCTAGGCCTAAGTAGTATGACATGAGCCCAATATCAGTCATCTCGAACTCAAGCGCCATGGCCTTTTTGAGCTCTTCAAACAAACTTGGATTGTTCCCAGTGAATATAAGATCATCCACATAGAGACAAGCAATCAAAATATCTCCATTATCACAAACTTTGACATAAAGAGCATATTCATTGAGACAACGAGCAAACCTATTGTCTTAGAAGTATTTGTCGATACAACTATTCCATGCTCTTGGTGCTTGCTTTAATCCATACAACGCTCTCCTCAATCTCAAAACTTTATCTTCATGTTTTTTAATCACGTACCCCATTGGCTGCTCAACATAGACCTCTTCTTCAAGATAACCATTTAGAAATGCTGATTTTACATGAAGTTGATAAAGTTTCCACTTATTTTGAGCTGCTACAGAGATTAGCAAACGAATAGTGTCCATGCGAGCAACTGGTCCAGAAACTTCTTCATAGTCAACTCCATGTTTTTGTTTGTAGCCTTTGACAACAAGTCTTGCTTTGTATTTTTAAATCTCTCCATTAGAATTTTTTTTGGTCTTATACACCCATTTGACTCCAATTGCTTCATGGCCTTTTGGAAGAGTTGCTAATTCCCAAGTGTTGTTCTTCACAATTGATTTGATCTCCTCATTCATGGCTTGTCTCCACCTTTTATCTTTCACTACTTCTCCATAATTTACTGGTTCACTATCCGCTAAGAGACAATACATCTCTTCAAGGTCAAGAGTAATTTCAATTAACCTTTCATAAATGTCTTCTATATCTTTCATCTTACTTGGTCCTTCGCTTGAACTTTCATCTAGAGAAGTAGGTGAAGGAGGAGGTGAAAAAGGTGGAGTTGCATTTTGAACTGGTGTTGTGGCCACTTGATCTTCTTCAAAATATGGAAGGAATTTATAGTTTGTTTCTTCTTGATCCTCCCAATTCCATGTAGCATCTTGATCAAATTCAACATCACGACTCACCACTACATTATTGTTGTATGGGTTGTACAACTTGTAACCTTTAGAATGCAAATCATAGCCAACAAAGACATGTTTGATGCTTTGATCATCAAGTTTGGATCTTTCTTGTTGTGGCACATGTGCATATGCTATGCTCCCAAAGACACGCAAGTGATTAACACTAGGCGTCCTTCCATTCCATGCTTCTAGAGGGGTTTGGTCTTTGACATTTGAAGTCGGAGAACGATTTACCAAATAGACCGCACAAGAAACTGCTTCAGCCCAAAAGTCCTTTGGCATCCTTTTGGATTTTAGCATGCATCTTGCCATGTTCAATATAGTTCTATTCTTTCTCTCGACTACTCCATTCTGTTGCGGAGATCTTGAAACTGTCAACGAACGGCGAATTCCATGAGTTGTAGAGAATTCATTAAACTCCTTCGAAGTGAATTCACCTCAACGATTAGATCTCAAAGCTTTGATTTCATGAGCACTCTCCTTCTCTACAAGATCTTTGAAGTTCTTGAAAGCAACACAAGCTCCTGATTTTTGCTTAAAGAAATAAATCCAAGTTTTTCTAGTAAAATCGTCAATAAAGAGAATGAAATATTTACTCTTACCAAATGAAGATGGATTGATTGGTCCACGCAAGTCGGTATGCACAAGTTGCAGTGCCTTAGTTGCTCTTGATGTGGCTTTTTTAGGGAAACTTTTTCTAGCTTGCTTGCCAAGAAGACAACCTTCACACAATTGATTTTGATGATTGATTGAGGGCATCCCTTTCACCATATTCTTTCTCCCATAATTTTAAGTGCACCAATGTTCAAATGGCCATACCTCACATGCCAATGCCATGCTTCATCTTGGACACTCATCTTCAAACATTTTGCTTCAATAGTTTTTAGGTTCAAGATAAACATTCTATTTTTCGACATAAGAACCTTAGCAATTAAACTGTTATTTTGATCTTTAAGCCAAAGAAGTTTATTTTTCATGAGAATTTCATATCCTTTTTCAAGAAGTTGGCCCAAACTCAAAATATTACTATTTAATTTAGGCACATAGCATACATCACTAATCAACTTATGGCTCCCATATTTAGAAGAGATTAGAATCGTAACTTTCCCTTCAATTTTCACTTTTGATGAGTGTTCAAAGGAAACATTTCCATTCATCTTTTCATTAAGCTCCACAAATTTCTCTTTGCATCCACATATATGGTTACTTGCACCATTGTCCAAGTACCATGAACTATTAGCATCTCTCTCTTCTTCCTTGAGTGTTAGCAACAAATTTGACTCTTCATGTTCGTCAACAAGATTAGCCTCTTCTTCCTCTTAATTAGGAGCATTACGACATTCCCAATAAAAATGGTCAAATTCATGACAGTTAGAACATTCAACTTTAGATTTGTCATACATGTTGGAACCAAGTTGGTTTTACATTTAGAGTTTTGATGTTAACAAAAGTATTTTATGAGAATAATATATTTGACTTCAAAGAGTATGAAAGAAGATTCATGTTTTTGAAGAAAATCTAAAATAAGATTTGATTCCAAATTATAATTGATGAAAATCTAAAATAAGATTTGATTCAAATTTATAATTGAAGAAAATCTAAAATAAGATTTGATTCAAATTTATAATGGATGAAAAATCTAAAATAAGATTTGATTCATATTTATATTTGAAGAAGATTTGAAGAAGATTTGAAAAATATTTGAAGAAGATTTGAAGAATATTTGAAGAAGATTTGAAGAATATTTGAAGAAGATTTGAAGAATATTTGAAGAAGATTTGAAAAATATTTGAAGAAGATTTGAAGAATATTTGAAGAAGATTTGAAAAATATTTGAAGAAGATTTGAAGAATATTTGAAGAAGATTTGAAGAATATTTGATCAACATTTTAATGAAGATTTGAAGAATATTTGATCAACATTTAATGAAGATTTGAAGAATATTTGATATGAAGAATTTACAAAGTCAATCTACACAAAATAGGAACAGAATCATCATGACGAATTTACAAAGTAAATCTACACAAAATAGGAACAGAATCATCATGAAGAATTTACAAAGTCAATCTACACAAAATAGGAACATAATCAAATTGAAGAATTTACAAACTCAATCTAAACAAGATACAATTCAGAATTAAATAAGGACTAAATTAAAGCCCAAATTTTCACTATAAATAGACACTCAAGGCTGAAGGAGAAAAACATCAAAAAGTAGAAGAACTCAAGCTCAAGATTCCAAATTCATCTTAGAGTTCAAAGAGAGAAACACTTGTTCAGGCTAGAAATATTTTTTGAGTGTTCTTTTCTTAAAGTGTGAGAGTTATTGTTATTATCAGCTTTGTTAGAAGCAACTACTCAAGTTTCAATCTCTTGTATCCAACCCGATAGTGGTTTAGTTCCTTCTTCAATCTGGGGTCGTCAGGTTGTTAGGAGAAGACTTGGCTTGTAGGGTCAAGGTGGTTAGTTCCTCAAAAGTCTGGGGTTGTCAGGCTGTTTGGGAAGACTGGCTTGGAGGGTCAGGTGCTTTGTAATTCAAGGTTTTTGAATTAGTGGATTAAAGCCTTCTGAATGAGGGGACTGGATGTAGCCAAGTTAGTGGTGAACCAGGATAATTCTACGCGTCAAATTATTTATGCTTTCATTGCTTGCTGCTTCTAAATTCGATTGCTTCTACTTCAAGTAAGTCACCAAAACAAAACTAATTTTTTAATTATTTATAAATTATCAAAAAGGTATCAACTTTGTGCAAACACAATTCAACATCCCCTTCTCGTGTTCGCACCTTCAATTGGCATCAGAGCTCGGTCTCAAGGCTGAGCACTTTACAGTGTTTGAGAAAAGATCCAAGGGTTTAATATGTCTGGATTCAGTGAAGAAGCTGCTGGAGGAAATATCAACAGACCACCTCTGTTTGATGGAGAACGTTTTGAGTATTGGAAAGACAGGTTGAGAAGTTTCTATATTTCACAAGATCCTGAACTTTGGGACTTGGTGGAAGATGGTTATATTGCTCCGAAGAAAACTGATGGTATTGAAATTCCAAGAAAGGAGATGAATGCTGATCAAAAGAAGATGTACAAGATGCATCATAAGTCCAGAACATTCATGATAAATGCAATCACTTTCAAGGAGTTTGACAAGTGCACCAACAAAGAGACAACAAAGAGTATTTATGATAGTCTGATTCTAACCTATGAAGGAAGCAAGCAAGTTCAAGAAGCAAAGGCCAAACTCCTAGTCAAAAAGTATGAGTTGTTCAAGATGGAAGAAGATGAAGACATTGAAACAATGTTTTCCAGATTCCAGACCCTGGTCTCAGGATTAAAGGTACTTGAGAAGAGTTATACTACTGCTGATCATGTGAAGAAAATTCTTAGAAGTCTGACAAGCAAGTGGAGACCCAAGATCACTGCCATTCAAGAAGCAAAGGATCTGAATACTCTTAAGCTGGAAGAATTAATCAGCTCTCTCAGATCACATGAAATTGAGCTTGCAGAGGATGAGCCCGTGAAGAAGCAACCAACCATGGCTTTGAAATCCAAGCAGAAGAAAGTTTTGAAGGCAACAACAGAATCAGAGGATGATGATTCAGATGATCAGAATGAAGACTTAGAGGAAGAGGAATTGGAGTTTATAAGCAGAAAAGTTCAGAAGATGTGGCACAACAGAAAGAAGAAATTTTCCCAAAGATATTCCAAGCAATCCAACAAAGGAAACGATGATAAATATGACAAGAAAAGCATCATCTGCTATGGATGCAATGAACCTGGAAACATCAAGTCAGAATGTCCAAATATGGAGACATCCAGGATAATTCTACGCGTCAAATTATTTATGCTTTCATTGCTTGCTGCTTCTAAATTCGATTGCTTCTACTTCAAGTAAGTCACCAAAACCAAACTAATTTTTTAATTATTTATAAATTATCAAAAAGGTATCAACTTTGTGCAAACACAATTCAACCCCCCCTTTCTCGTGTTCGCACCTTCAATACCTTTTTTCACTTTGATAATAGCTATAACCTCTTCCTCTTCCACGAATTCTTGATGATAAGTGACTTCTTTCTTCGTAGTTTGATTCACGGTTGAAACCTCTTCGTCTTCCTCCTTGGCCACGACCACGTCCTCACCATCTTCCTTGTTCACGTCCATGTCCATTTTGACTATTGAATCCTCTATCATCCTTTAATGAAGCTTTGATCTTGAGAACTTGCTCTAATGGCTCCTCTTGCCTTTTCTTCATTTTTTCTTCTTGAGCTTGCAATGAACCTTCTAATTCCTCAATGGACATTGAGTCTAGATCTTTTGATTCCTCAATAACACACACCACATAATCGAACTTATGAGTCAAGAAACGAAGAATTTTCTCCGCTACACGAACATCTTCTATCTTGTCTCCATATCTCTTCATTTGATTCACAATTGTCTTCACCCTTGAGCAATAATCTGAAATTGATTCAGAATCCTTCATCTTCAAAGCTTCGAAATCTCCCCTTAGAGATTGAAGTCTTATCTTCTTCACTTTGTCAATGCCTTGAAATGATTTCTCCAAAATCTTCCAAGCTTCCTTTGAATTCGTAGCATCGGCAACCTTCTCAAACATAGAATCATCCAAACATTGATGAACGAGAGTAAGAGCGTGTTGATCCTTCTTCCTTGTCTTTGCCAAAATCTCCTTCTCAACTTGAGATAATCCCTCTTCATCTTAAGGCTCATCATAGCTTTTTTCAACAATCTCCCATACACCTTGAGAGCCAAGGAATGCTTTCAAGCGAAGGCACCATTTTTCAAAATTCTGTTTTTTTAGAAGAGGAAAGTGGAAAGTAGTGTAATCACAAGTCGCCATTTCTCAACTCTCACAACCAAGCTCTAGATACCACTTTGTTAGAGAAAGGAAGGTATTTATAATATAAAACTCAATTTACTTGATGCTTAACGTCAAGTACAATGAGGTATTTATAGGTACAAATAGAAAACTCTAGACACATTTCTAGAAGCTTCCTAATTAATACCCACTTCTAGCTGCTTCCCACAATTTTCTATAACTAAAACACTTCTAGATTCTTACATAGAGATTCTGCATGGTTCTAGACTTATCTAATTTCAAATTAATAATAACAAGAAAGTTACAATGTGAACAGTATTTAGCTTTGAATAACCATGAGATGAGAGTTTGAAGAATTCACTAGACGCCAACACTGTTTGCCTAACATAGCGTAATTGGTAGCTGTAATGTTTTTAAAGCCCATGCAACCATCGGTTTTATGCATAGAGAGTTTTTCCCAAGAGAATCAATGGATTGCTTTTGTTGAAGTTCCACCACGACCCCATTAAAAGGAGTTCATCATTTTCTCTATTTCATTATCTAAGGTTGAGGAAAGAAGAAAAATACTCATGACATAGGACGGAATAGACTGAAGCACTGATTTAATTAGAATTTCTCTTTCAGCTTTACCCAAACACTTGGTATCCCACAAATTTATTTTCCTCCAAACTCTTTCTTTGATGAAGTTAAAGGTAGCTTTTTTACTTTTGCTGACCATGCATGGAAGGTAATCCAGGATACTTACCTGTCTCAAGGACGGAGTTTACTCCAAGAATGTTAGTTATAAAGTCTTTAACCAAAGAAAGAACGTTCCTACTATAGAAGAATTTTGAATTTTGATAATTGATAGCTTTCCTGGAAAAAATGGCATTACGAAATTCCTCCATGGTGAAAGGGATGGAGAAATAATATCTAGAACTCTGCTGCTTCTGAAAGATATTATTAAAGTAGTTGCTCACAATGTTGCATAGAGATAGATGTTCAGTTGATATTACACCATAGAATTAATACGGCCAAGCCTTCCAGATTGCAGCCAACCTTTCCTTCATAATGTGACTTCAGATCAGTTTGTCAGAGAGAAACCTGCCTATAAGGCAGTGCTCCATGATTTCAATTAATCATTATAAATTTTAGGGAATTTGATTTTGGTAGAGAGATAACCAAGTATTACTCGTTCTATATTTTGTTGGTTAACTGATCTATTGACATCATGTAATTCATTATTTATAGCATTCATTAAACGATGCAACACTATAAAGTATAATAATAGGTTTTACTTTTGTTTCATAATATGAACTAACTACTGTATAGTTCGTGCCAAGCACATGATGTATTATCGTATGCTATTTGGTTTCTTTTCTAAAATGTGAAAATTTAATTTATGATTATAATTATAAAAATTTAAATAAACTAAACTCAAATAATTTCTAATGATAAATAGTGTTAATCAAATAAAATTAATAATAATTCATGTAGTTTTTAATATATATGTATGACTTACCGTCGAACTAAATATAGCATCATAAAAAAATAACTTATGGCATATTTGGTGATTTTCTATTTTAAAAACACAAAATGGCCCACCAAATACCCTCTTATTTGATCTAGGAAAAAATGCACAAATCTAATAGATCTAATCAATCAAGTATGACATTCATTATACATCCATCTACTTGTCTAAAATTGTTCAATTCAAACAATTTTAAATAGCTCATTACAAATTGTATTCATCTTTAAGCCAATGATATTTAAAAAATATATTAATTTTAACTAATTATTTAATGACAATTATTTGGTGATAAATATTTATCTTGTGTATCAATTTTATGTTTCCACGACTTATTTAGGGATTAATTTTCAAATAAATGTGAAAATTTTTAATTAATTGATTAATGAAAAAATGTAATCCCGTATATAAAGTATATGTTCCAACAACTTCTTTAAATACTTATTTTAAAAAAAACGTGAAAAGAATTAAAATGTAAAAAATTATAGTTAATGTAT
>JBBPBP010000003.1:8699583-8769117 GCA_037974735.1 Cicer chorassanicum
TTGGGTGCGAGTCGTTTTCCCGGCTTCAACATGCAGGTCGTTTTCTCGGCTTCGGGTGCGAGTCGTTTTCCCGGCTTCAACACGCGGGTCGTTTTCTCGGCTTCAAGTGCGAGTCGTTTTCCCGACTTCAACATGCGGGTCATTTTCTCGGCTTCGGGTGCGAGTCGTTTTCCCAACTTCAACATGCGGGTCGTTTTCTCGGCTTTAAATTTATGTAATGTCATGAATCAGTTAATGAATAAATGAATGAATGTATTGATTTTTTTATTAATATTTTTATTGGACACAATCATGGATGAAAAATGCACTTATACATTTTTCTTGAACTTGATATCTTTGGTCTCTCTTTTGTCCATTTTTGTTTTTTTGTTTTTTTTTCTATATTTTTTGTTGTTTTTTTTTTGAAGAAGAATTACTGTTGTAATCTTAAGCTTGATCTCATATTGTCGTCTGCCTTGCACTCTAAACAACCTCTAATATATCCAACTTTATCGCAATTTATTATATCGAGGTATGGTATATATTTTACTTTCCAATACACGATAATTATAAAATGCATTCGAGAAAGAGGGTTAAATTATAGAGATGATAAAAGTATATATCAATATATTGATGTTCAATATAAATAAAAAAAATTAAAAAAAAATATATACATAAGATAAAACAAAAGGAATGGGTGGAAGACCCGACTTGGTTACTAGTAATTCAAAGGTAGATTGTACTAACTTCTCGTGCCATAGCCCGATCGATACTGTTTGTTCTGTCCTTTTGAGTATATATTCTTTTTTTTTCTTCTCCTAGGTTGTCCTTTCCGGTTTTCAACCCAATAGGTATTTATTATATTTTTTGTACCCTAATTTTTGTCTAGGTGATCCTTTTAGGTTTTCGACCCAGCAGGTATTTATATTTTTTGTACCCTAATTTTTGTCTAGGTTTATTTTTTTATTTTTTGTTTTTTTTTGTTTTGGTTTTTATTCTTTTCCTAGGTTGCCCTTTCTGGTTTTCAACCCAATAGGTATTTATTGTACCCTAATTTTTGTCTAGATGGTCCTTTTAGGTTTTCAACTTAACGGTATTATTTTTTTATTTTTTTTGTTTTTCTTTAATTCTTTTCCTAGGTTGCCCTTTCCGGTTTTCAACCTAGTAGGTATTATTATATTTTGTACCATAATTTTTGCCTAGGTCGTCCAAGAGGTATTTATTATATATTTTTGTACCCTAATTTTTGCCTAGGTCGCCTTTTCAGGTTTTTCAACCTAACGGGTATTCATTATTATTTTTGTACCCTAATTTTTGCATACGTCGCCTTTTCAAGTTTTCAACCTAGCGGGTATTCATTATTATTTTTGTACCCTAATTTTTGCATAGGTTGCTTTTCAGGTTTTCAACCTAGCGGGTATTCATTATTTTAAGTATGATACTTTTTTACGGCATTTGAGTTTACAGGGAGGACTAAATCTTTTCCATCCATATTCGTGAGGATCAAAGCTCCACCTGAGAAAGCTTTCTTCATAACTTATGGGCCCTCATAGTTAGGGGTCCATTTCCCACGATAATCCTTTTGAATGGGTAAGATCTTTTTTAGCACCAAGTCTCCCTCCCGGAATCCTCGAGGACGTACTTTTTGCTCGTACGCTCTTTTCAATCTTTTCTGATATAATTGCCCATGGCATAAGGCCGCCAACCTTTTTTCTTCAATTAAATTTAATTGATCGAAACGGGTTTGTACCAATTCCGACTCCTCTAGTTTGACTTCCATTAATACTCTTAGTGGGGGGATTTCTACTTCAATGGGTAGCACAACCTCCATCCCATATACTAGGGAAAAAGGGGTTGCCCCAGTTGAAGTGTGTATCGAAGTGCGATAACTGTGTAGTGCAAACAGCAACATCTCATGCCAATCTTTGTATGTTACAACCATTTTTTGAATATTTTTTTTTTTTAATGTTTTTATTTGCTGCTTCAACTGCACCATTGATTTTTGGTCTGTACGGGGACGAGTTTGTGGTGTTGAATTTTAAAGTGGTACACAATTCATCCATCATTTTGTTAGTCAGATTTGTGAAATTGTTGGTAATGATCTTGCTTGGTAGGCCATAACGACATATTAATTCCCTTTTTATGAATTTGACTACCACATTTCTGGTTACATTGGCGTACGAAGCAGCCTCTACCCATTTGGTAAAGTAATTGATTGCCACCAAGATGAAGCGATGTCCATTTGATGCTTTCGGTTCAATCATTTCGATGACGTCTATGCCCCACATTGAGAACGGCCAGGGCGCTGAAAGGGTGTTTAGAAGCATTGGTGGGGGGTGGATATTATCAGCATATATTTGACACTTATGGCATTTCTTTACATAATTAAAACAATCTTTTTTTAGGGTGAGCCAGTAATACCCGGCCCGAAGAATCTTTCTAGACATGGCGTGTCCGTTCATATGGATCCCATAAGAGCCTTCGTGGACATCTTGTAGAATTTCTTTCGCCTCATTGACATCAACGCATCTAAGGAGTACCATATCATGATTCCTCTTATACAAAACATTTTCGTTCACAAAAAAGCTCGCGGCTAGCCGTCTTAGAGTTCTTTTCTCATTCTCCGATATTCCAGGAGGATATTCTCTATTAATAAAATAATGTTTGATGTTGTGATACCACGATTTCCCATCAATTTCTTCTTCCATTAAGTGGCAGTAGGCAGGATAATCTCGACTCTCCAATTTAATGGATGGGATTTCATCGCTTCGACTTATTTGGAACATCGAGGATAAAGTAGCCAAAGCATCAGCCAATTGATTGTTTTCTCGAGGGATACGATGAAAAGTGATTCTGTTCAAATTGTGAAGAGAATTCCTTTATGTAGGTAAAATAAGGTATTAGCTTCTTTTCTCGAGTTTCCAATTCTTGGTTAAGATGATTAATGACTGTTGCTTTTGATTCCAAAGTAGCCAAAATTCCTATGGCACAAGTTTCATATTCGACTATATTATTGGTACAATCAAAATACAAGCGCACTGTGATAGGTATGAACTGCTTTTTAGGAGATATTAAGACAACCCCAATATCATGCCCCATTACCTTTGAGGCCCCGTCGAACAATATGGTCCATTTTCCATTATCACATTCTTCAAACAAAACCATGATGCTTTCATTCGGGAATTTACATTGCATTGATTGATAATCATCCCTAGGTTGATTAGCCAAATAATCTGTCAAGGCACTCCCTTTGATGGCTTTCTAAGTAACATAGGTAATATCATATTCTTATAACATCACCTGCCAACAAGCAATTCACCCTGTGAGAGCATACTTTACGAAAATGTACTTGATTGGATCCATCTTGAATATCAAGCAGGTCGTATGGAAAACCATGTATTGCCTTAAGTGATGGGCCTCCTAGGCTAAGGCACAACAAGTACGTTCTAACATTGTATATTTGGTTTCAACCTCTATAAATTTTTTACTTAGATAGTAAATGGCATGCTCCTTTTTTTCGTGTTTCATCGTGTTGCCCCAGCACGCATCCCATGGCTCTATCGAGGACTGTAAGATACATAATCAAGGGTCGACTCAGAACTAGGGGGACTAGAACTGGAGGCTTCTACACATACTGTCGGATTTTCTCAAATGCATTTTGGCATTCCTCATAACCATTTGATTTTTCCGTAAAAGTTTAAAGATTGGTTCACAAGTGGCAGTTTGTTGGAAATATAATTTGGTATCCGAAAAAAATGTGAACTTCTCTTTCTGTACTTGGGGGAAGTATTTCTAAAATGGCATGAACCTTATCGGGGTCAACTTGTATTCCTTTCTGACTAACCACAAATCCCAATAATTTGTCCGACCTCACGCTGAAAGTGCACTTGAAAGGATTAAGCTTTAGCTTAAACTTTCTAAGCCTTTCGAAAAGTTTTTTTTTACATCATGTCATCTATATAAACTTCTACCTCTTTATGAACCATGCCATGGAATATGGTTACCATAACTCTTTGGTAGGTTGTCCCAAGATTCTTCAGACCAAAAGACATTACTTTTTAACAAGATGTTCCCCAAGGGGTGATGAAAGTCATTTTTTTCCATATCTTCGGCTGCCATCTTAATTTGATTATACCTAGAGAAAACATTCAAAAAAAGAGAAGAGCGAATTGTAGGCCACATTGTCAACCAGAATATCGATGTGAGGTAATGGGGAATCATCTTGGGATTTAAATTAGAGGGTTCAGGTTAGTCATCCCAACTTTAAATTAAAGTGTGCGGGTCAGTAGGCCTGACTTTAAATTTATATACTATTGAAAATATGAAATGTCATGAATGCATTTGATGAGTGAACATTTTCCTTCATTTTCATCTCTTTTTTTTAAAAAAAAATTTTTCAATCAACTTTTTTACAATTTTTTTATTTATTTCTTTCACCTCCTTACGAACATGATCCTTGGATTCATGGATGAAGCATATGCACAACTTCGAATAAATAGTGGAGATTGTCCTTTTGATCTTTAAAGATATTTTTGTTACATCTTCGACTTGATCTCTAGTTACCACTACCTTATGTGTAAAGACATCATACTAGTTTTGGCCTCTTGACATTCACATATCTTGTGCCCCAACATATGATTATCATAAAAATGCATTTTGACAAAAAGATTCATAACTCAAGACATTAGTTTAGACGATGATATTTAGTGAAAACATCTATGGTACAAAAAAAAGAATGATTCATAGGAAGAGAAGAAGATAAGGTGATCTCATATGGGTAAATGACCCAATTTATTAGTAGTATTTCATAAAAGAAGTGTGCTAATAAATCATAACATAATGTGAATCACGTTATTAACCCAGTTTGGAGGATATGATTTGCCCCAATTTATCTTCGAAACCTTTCAGAATATATTGCTTCGACTTTGATCTGTGTAAGCCATATTATTTGCTCATTTTCTTTTATTCTCAAGCTAGTGAACTTCTTCATTCCCCTTTTTTTGTGGGCATAATTTTTTCCTAGGTCGCCCTCCTGGTTTTTTTTTGACCTAACAGGTCTTCATTCATTTTCGTCTAGGCCGCATCTTCAAGTTTTTGACCTAGCAGGTCTTTATTCGAATTTGTATCCTAACTTTTTCCTAGGTTGTCCTTTTGGATTTTCAACCTAGTGGGTTTTTACTCATTTTTGTACCCTAATTTTTGCCTAGGTTGCCCTTTCAGGTTTTTAACCTAGCAGGTATTTATTATTTTTTTATACCCTAATTTTTGCCTAGGTCGCCCTTTCAGGTTTCCAACCCAGCGAGTATTTATTATTATTATTTTATTTTTTTATACCCTAATTTTTGCCTAGGTCGTCCTTTTGGATTTTCAACCTAGCGGGTCTTCATTTAGATGTAATACTTTTTGAAGCATCAATGTGTGCAATTAGTGATAAGTCTTCTCGATCCATATTGGGGTGGATCAGAGCCACACTTAAATGTATTTTTTTTATGGTACTTGGGCTCATATAGTTGGGAGTCCACTTGTTATGCTAGTCCTTTTAGATATGTGAAATCTTCTTGAGCGCTAATTCTTTCTTTTGAAGCTCTCAAGTTCATATGTTCTGTTGTTAAGATCTTTTGAAATAATTGTCCTTGATATGAGGTAGTCAAAAATTTTCTTGAATTGAATTCAGTCGGCCAACACAGATCATTACTCTTGATAAGGGGATTTTTTTTTGAATGGGTCGCACTGCCTTTATTCTATATAATAAGGAACAAAGGGGTGCCCCAGTTATAGTCTGATACTCAGGGAGGGTATTCCACAGTTACGAGGTAATATTTGGTACGAGAACTTTCCATCTAGCTTTTCTTATACGTTTGATAATAAGCAGGATAGTCGTGACTTTCATTCTTGTGAGTGACTATTCTTCATCACGACTTACTTTGAACATTGAAGATAAAGCAGCTAGAACACCAACAAATTGATTATATTGTTGAGGGACATGATAGAAAATGGCTTCAAATTTTTAGACATTTGTCTAATATGTACATATAAATTATCATCTTCTTATCCCAAATTTTACATTCCTGATTCAATTGTTTGATGATTAGGTCAAATCCCCATATGTTTTCAACATTTCACTTTTGATTTGTAGGCGGCTAAAATAGTCATGGTACAAACTTCAAATTCCTCCACGTGATTGGTATATTCAAAGCACAATTAGATAATGATAAAGATAAAACGACCTTTCTATGACGTTGATTGCATGTCCCAACATATTGAGGTCCATCCAAATAAGGGATCTTATTTTTATCGTTCTCATCCCCTTCAGTGGAATTAATAGCATGACTGAAATTATGTAATGAAATCTTAGCAAACTTATTTACAAATGAACTACTTCCAAATATGTATGATACATGGTTAGAATAAAAGAAAGGCATATAATGTTGGGTAAGAAATGGTTAAATATATGAGGGGTAGAAAGGAAGAGAAAAAAAAATGCATTTATTGATATTCATAATATTAAGGAAACAAGAATGTGTCAATATAATAAAGTATCGTAAGACTTTATACCCTTGGATAAACTCAGAATATATATGCAACATCGTCAATGTCTTCAACATAATGTCTAGTCGAGGTTTTTTTCAAATGCCCTTAAAGGTTCATACAAGATTTGACATTTTTCTTTAGATTGATGTATTTTTTATGGCATCAAAGTAATAAGCGTTAGTGATGAAAGTTCAATAGAGACGACCCAACATCTAGAAGTTCGCCTGCGGCGTAAAACCAAAAAAGTATGTCCACGACCCACAAATAGGGGGGGAGGATGAAGATGAATCTCATCAGTATCAGGTTCAAATCTTGTGGACAAGTGACTTGTGGTTGACCAAAAAGTAGACTAAAAGGTAAAAATTGTTAGACTTATGAAATCAAGGGGTAAACATGAGTTCTTCGTGATATACTTTTTTCTGTGAAGGGTTCCCATGATTTCAAGTATTGATGGTTTGTAATATTTCCAAGCTTTTAGCCATAGGGTCTTTCAGTTGGTTTTATATCATCTTTGTATGCTTCAATTCATCCATGATTTTAGTTCGAGAACATGTTACTTTTTTTCATTCTTTTTTTTTTGCTTGTTTTTTTTTGCTTTCTTTTTTTTACTTTTTTATTTTATTTTATTTTCTTGAAGGAAAATGTTATGAGAATGTAAAAAAAAATGAATGCAATGATTGTGCATTTAACTGAAACATTTGACTACCTCCTAATATGCAATTAATTTTTCTTAAAAAATGAGGAGAAAAAGAAAAACAACATGTTGTAAAATGAAATAAAAGATGAAACATGCATGATTATGCAATGCATTATGATGAATATGGGATATAGATAGGGTAGGTTTTTTTTCATATATACATGTGTCCTACATGATTCTTTTTTATTTGATGGTTTTTTTTTGTAATGTGAACCTTTACTATGGGTGGCTCTATAGTTCTAAATTGTCTCCTAACCAATTAATAGGTAAACTATTAAAATGGAAATATTCTAGAAAAGGTCAACTCTAGGTAAGACTTTCATGACAACCAAACAGGATGTACATCCAGAAGATTATCATTACACAGTCTCTAACTTATCTTAGGTTGCACTCAGCCCGGGTATAGAGCCCACTCATAAGTGTCTGTCGTGTTAGGGTAGTGTATAGTAAAATAAATAAAATTAAAATTAAAAAAAAAATAGCCACAATGAAAATAAATTAACAAGACATATATAATTATACTAACAATATATCAAAACAAATAAAACAATTGGGGTAATATAAATAAAATAATAAATAATCATATACAATTAATTAAATTGGGCTTGACTCTCGAAAGTCCCCAGCGGAGTCGCCAGCTGTTGCGTCCAGTTTTTTTCGCGAAAAAGGAGTCGCCACCAATTTTATTTTTATTGAAAGAAAAAAATTGGATAAAACCTAAAATAATGATTTTTGAACCAAAAATTCGGATTCGGGAGTCGATTACGACTAGGGAAGGTATTAGCACCCTACAACGTCCGTTAAACGGTTACCCTATAGTTAATTGTATACAAACTATTTATTTATTTATTCATTTATTTTTACCCCAAAAAGAATAATAAAAAAATAAATAAATTATTTACATTAATAAAAGAAGGAAAAATATTTTTTTTTTTAATTTGGTTTGACAAGGAAAAAACCTTGCTCCTACGTATCCCAAGGTGCAATAGGGAAATCAAAACACACGTATTTCTTGGGTAGAAAATATTTATGTGTTGACTGATTTTATTATTAATTTTACTTTATATATATACATATCAAAATAAATTAACAACATAATAGTGATAATAATAATAGCAATAACGGTAATATTGATAATGATGATAATAATAATAATAATAATAATAATAATAATAGGAGTGATGTGTTGTGTATTGATTTGTGTATCGTTTTATTTTAAGAAAACACTTTTGTTACTTTTTGTCTTCTACAAATTGTAAAGGATAAAAATTCAAGAGCAGATTCGCGAGTTGGCGGCATATATGTAGGGCGGACCGGCAGCGATAATAACAAAAAAAAAAGTTTAAAATACAAGAAACAAAACAAAATAAAGATAAGATATCACGAATTTGATAAAGAAATAAACGATTATACAACAATCGACTTTATTCTTATTAGTTAATTCCAAAACTTGATCAAGAAACCGAAAAAAATTATTGTTTATATCATATGTGCATAGAATAGTAAAAAAACTCTATAACAACAATAATGTCAAAAAAATAGACGAGGAGAAAAAAAGAAAAAGAAAGTGTTTACCGCATTATAGAGGTTTATTATTAGTTCCTGGTTCCAATCTATCTTCTCTATTTTTCTTCCTATTATCCTCTCTTCTCTTTTTTTTTTTTTTGGTGCTCTCATTTGTGCTCCAAATAGTACTCCATCCTCCCCCTGGCGTACTCTTACTATCGATTATTTATAGGCCTTTCGGGGTAGGTTACAAAAGACAAGGGAATAATTGCCAATTGATCACCATTTTATTACTATTAATCTCTTTCTTTTTGTTTTCTTTTCTTTCAATTGATTATCATTATACCGATTCTTATGACCATCAATCCATTCAATTGATCCTCATTATACCGATTTTTATGACCATCAATCCATTCAATTGATCCTCATTATACCGATTTTTATGACCATCAATCCATTTCTTTTTAGTTTCTTTCATTCAATTATGTATCTTTATTTATTTATTTTATTATTTTTTATATATTTTTATATATATTTTTTTTATTTTTTTTATTTTTTAGAAAAGAGTCTAAACAGGAATTAAAGGCAAAAAAACTGGGAACATATGTGATTGTTTAAAGTTTAAAACCCTAATTATTTATTTTTATTTTTATATTTCTATACATTTATTATTATTATTTCCGTTTTTTTAATAAAAAGTAAAAAACAAATAAATAGATAAATAAATAAAAAGCGGACAAAATTAGGTGTCAACAGAAATGTATTGATTTTCCTTGATTTTGACTATATAACGTGATGTTTTTCTTTGAAGAATGTTTGTGTAATGATACGGTTTATTGATGATTAATTGCATGTTCTTCTTACGTGTATTATACAATCAACATGATTTCAAAACTCACCTCCTTCGTTGTTTGTGTTTGACTGGCTTGGCCCTGCGTTTGCGAAATCGCAGTTATTACAGATTAACGAGTCTTGAAGTTCAAGTTTGGGAGGAAACCCGCTCTGATAGGTGATACTGGGAATTAAGAGTTGTAATGTGTATTTTACTTATGTAGTTACAAATGACTTTTTATATAAAAACCTTAGTACTAGTAAGTCTTGGGAATTAAATCAAGAAATTCTAGTTAAATCAAGTTCATTGAATTTTAATTGAGGAACAATGTTGAATTGTTACATTTGTATTTAGAGAAACGTGATATCCTTAAATAGATATAAAAGTTTTTACTTTCTTGAACATATTTTCTTCATCTGTCGCAAGTTTTTTTCAAATAATTTAGTATAAATTATTATAAATGTTATTTTGGGGTTGAGGGTGTCACATGTTGACTTCACTTTTAGCTTGCAACTTGATCACTTTACTTTGGTCTTGGTCTTGGATAGTCTTGTATATTTATAAAACTCACCTTCTTCGTTGTTTGTGTTTAACTGGCTTGGCCCTGCGTTTGCAAAATCGCAGTTATTACAGTTTAATGAGCCTTGAAGTTCAAGTTTGGGAGAAACCCTGCTTTGATAGGTGATACCGGGAATTAAGAGTTGTAATGTGCATTTTACTTATGTAATTACAAATGAATTTTTATATACAACCTTACCGCTAGTAAGTCTTGGGAATTAAATTAAGAAATTCTAGTAAAATCAAGTTTATGGAGATTGCACTGCTTTATAAGAGGAAAAAGATTTAAAGTTATCCTTTTGATTTTTTGAGAAATGTGATATCCTAAATTAGTTATAAATGTTTTTACTTGCTTGAACATCTTTTCTTTATCCGTTGCTAATTTTGTTAAAAAAATTTGAGTATAAATTATTATAAAGGTTATTTTGGGGTTTATGGTGTCACAGATAGAAATGTGGATGACAGGCAAAGTATAAAGGAGATGACCCATATATCCAATACCCATAGATGCCCCAACACAAATGAATCTCAAGAACTAGGTTGATCAATACAACCTATTTGGAAAGTCAGCTCATAGTATCAAAATTTGGTGCAAAATTTGCATATTATGTGTCTAAAATGCATCTAGTACTTTTTGTTTTCTTTAATGAGCTTAGAGTTCAAACTTACACACCAAATGTAGAGAAGATAGGTTTTTCATATTTGTACGTGACGAGTCTTCGTTAACTCTTGTTTTTTAGCATGTTGTTAACAACTTTTGTTTTAAGTTTTATTTATTCTTGTTAGTTTTATAATTATTTGACGAAGAAAAATAATTTGAATCATCTTGAATTATCTTTGAATGTTTAGGCACTAACCCTTTCTAACTAGAAAAACTATTGGAGTTACAAGTTAGTTACATTAAGGAACATACACTCGAGAAGTTATAAAGAGTTAGTGCTGGATCTAGGTGATCTCAGATGTGCAAAATTGCCTTTTGATTGAAGCTGGAGCGCAGCAGGAAGGACCATGGGTGCATTGCACCTGTCACTATGATGTAGTGCACATCCTAGCATAACTTATTGTCTCTAAGCGTAGTAGAGGAGCATTGCAGCACAATGCGCAACTTGCTGTGCCACGATAAATGTTGTTGTAGCGCATTGCACCCAGATCGAACGCAATATGCTGATGCGCATTTCTTGACCATTATTTAAGTCAAAAATCAGAATTTTGTTAGGGTTCAGATTTTTGGATGCAAAGTAGCAGACAACTACAATTTAGAGGAGACCTAGTGCAACCTTTATGTGTAATTTCTTTCTCTCTATTTATCTTTTATCAAACAATATGAGTAGTTAATTTAAATGACTCTTCTTGAATCCATGTAGTTATTACAACATATTTGATTATTCATATATTTTTGTTAATGATTTATTGTGATTGGCCACCATAGAATTGAACATAGGTATTAATTCGTTGTTGGAAAATAGACTATAATAATTGGAACCAAAATATATGTTCATATTTCAATATTGTTATAGGAATATAAAGTATTAACATGTGTCTAATAAATTAATTTTCATATATGCTTTGAGTAACAAGTCTGGTCTTAGTCTAATTGGTTAATTTAACGTAATAAAATAGGTTAAATTTCTAAAATAATAAATCAATAATTACATGCCAATGAAAAGGTGATTCAAATTCCCTAATCGTTTTCTCGTGTTGAATTATCCCTGTTTAATTTTATGTTTGTCTGTTATTATCAACCAACTTATAAATTTGTTGTTAGTTTAGTATTGCGACTTTGCTGCATTACAAAATTATTAACAATCCATGTGGAGACGATTTTTACTTATCACTTTATTATTTGAACGATGTGGTACACTTGTCAAAAGAGTTGTCAATACGCACTAACATTTCAAATGTCCCCCGCAACCTTTTTACTATCTAAGTTGCGCTTACCATTCTAAAGTTACTTTTAATCCATATAAATGAAATATAGGACTATTTTCCTATAATATGTATGTATCATAAATGCATTTACTCTCCCAAATTTTTAGATCGTGAGATTTTGGCCCCATTTTTTTAAAACAATGTTGACCATCAATTTTACCCCTTTTTGATTTTTTAATCCCCCAATTTAAATTTTCACTAATGTAAATATTTATAATTAGCACGTATCTAATATTAAAAAATTGTCCCTAAATATAAACACGGTTTTCAATTACTAGGTTCATTTATTTATTTTTAAAAACATCCTTATTAATATTACTAATTTACGTTGAAAAAAAAAAGTGAAATTGAATAAATTTATATATAAAGGGTATTTTATAAACATCAACACAAAAATATGACACCTTATATTCAATACCTACTTTTCTTAGTATTTGTAAAAAAGACAATGAAAACTTATAATGAAAGACGTATATAATAAAACAAGTGAAAACATTAAATCTCAAGGAATACAAACAATTATTAAAAGGAATAACTCAATCAAGAGTTACTCCACCCTATACAACAAAATCAACGATAGTAATAAAAAACACATAAAATAAAGTGAGGCACAAGCCACTAGTACTCCACTTTCACAAGAAAAACTCCATTGATTGCTTGTCATAATCGTGTTGACTATAACCTGCATAAAATATATTATAAGAGGAGACATAATAAAGATGTGAGTTTATTATTAATCGTGTAAAATAAATAAGTCATAAATAGATTACTACGCCTTCATGAATCATATATAGTAGGATCACAATAATCAGGACAATATAATATCACACGATATAAATGGATGAACTTTCAACGCTAAAAGATGCACTACTTGAAATTCATGTGGAACCAAAAATAACATAGTAAAACATGGATTGAGAGGTTATGCTCTAGGCTATATGCAGAGCCCAACACCCCTCTAGATTGTATTTATTCATAGCGTGCACTCCCCTCTAGATTGTATTTATTCATAGCGTGCACTCTCACTAAGACTAGTTGTATGAAGACATCCTCTAGATAGTAGTCTAAAGTGTAAACTCAATAAATCACTCACCTCTCGTAGAGTCTATAATGAATTCTAAGTTTCTTAGATGGTATACCAAACACTTAATTCATATATATTTATCCTTAAGCGCACACACATATATATAATTCACAAGCATACAAAGCTAACAACAGTTTCATAATAAAATTTAACACACTTCTATAGTTATTAAAAAATTGAAAGTTAAAAGCTTAAACATAATAGAGATATTAATTATAAGAGAAACAAAATTACCATGAAAAAAAAATTAAAGACTTAAACATAAGAGAGAAATGTTTTTTAACTTAACTAATAACAAGAGGATGTGCATCTACAAATACCCGATGAACAATATCCTTGACTATACATGGGACACGCGTAATCTATACAATCGAGGTCTGAGTGACATGGACGAGCTGTAAGTAAAATAAGAATGAAGAATGTTATTGAAAAAAGGTTAAATATATTGTATAACATGAAAATATGATAATGAACTTACCACCAACATCGACTACAGCAAGAAATAGGAACACAAAAAGGATCAAAGTATAAAAGACCTTGAGAGTTTTAGCCATTTTTTCTTCTACCTTTGCATGAAACAAATACAAAATTGTTTGATCAATTTATATTGTAATAAACCTCATGCTATGCTTTTTTCAATTGAATAGTTTTTAGTATAATAAAGTATTATGTTTGTCTCTTTAACTCTTCGAATTGATCACTTGATCTTAGAATATATCTTCAAATAAAAATATTGCTTGTAATTAGAAATTATTAGTGTTTACAAACCTTTTATTAATTTTTTATTTCTTTTCTATCCTTTCAAATTGAAATGAGGTTCAAAACCAACATTATGCTTACATTAAATAGCTATTTGAATATATATATATATATATATATATATTGAATTAAAAAAGACCTTTCTATATTAAAATATTTATTAAACGGTATGAGGCATTATATAGTCTAGAAGGACCTATCAAGGGTGATGACGATTTGAACAAGTGTATTAAATTATTGAAAATAATAAAACACTAGAGCGTCAAATTCCAAATACAAGGATGGAGTATTAATACTAATTCAAATATTAGATAACTAGATTAAAAAATAAATGTGTTTGTTTGATTGTTAATAACAAAATTGTTACCAAATAATATAATAAATTATTTTTAATAGATAATAGTAAAAGTGTTAGGGATGAGTCTTATTTGATTCAAACCACTAATTAGTGATAGCACCTTGGTTAATGAGTTCATTTGTTTTATTATTATTGACTTTTCGGTTATATTCAACCCTAATTATTTAAAGAAAGAGTCTTTAAACTTAACTAAATCTCTAATCCCTTAGGGTATTGAAAATCAAGATTAAGCATTAGAGTTATAAATTATTTTTGGAATTCAAGTGTTAATATCCATATGTAGACTATGAGTACAAGAACTTCCTATCTCATGCATTTACCAAGTAACCTTATGTGTCAAACTATAATTCACAAATCATTTCAAAGGCGGCTAAGCGATAAAAAATATTACGAAGAGATTGAGAAAGAACTTAAATAAATTCATTCGAATAACCGAAAAATTAAATCATATACTAGAGATTTTCATCAAGGTTTACTCCCCTAACAAAAGGAGATTAGCTACTTATGAAAATAAACAAGAACTAAAGAATAAAGAGTTCTCCATGAAAGATTCTTGATGAAGTAGCTTCATTGATGTTCAACGGGTTAATATTTTCTCTTAAATTTTTTTTATATTTTTGAAATATGTTATTTAAAAATATATTAATTACATTAAAATAAATCAATCAAATAATGATCTTTAATATATTCCACTTTATTGGTTAGTGATTCTCTGTGTATCATGTAAGTGAAATATATTTATTTCATTTGTGAAAAATTATCAAAATCCAGGACCGAAAATATTTTTACCTTTGAAATAGTCGGGCAATTATGCCATTTTCAATTTTTTTATAAAAAAATCAGTATTGTGTATAACAATTTTTGGTTATTGTTGAGGTATATATGCGAAATTAGTATTGTGTACTACTTTATAATAAAAAAAAGTTAATAAACCCCTAAATTTTTTGAAGTGACCGAACCCTATGCACTAAAAGTGGGAAAATTAATTTTTGGACGTGTTTGAATTATGTGATAAGTTTATTTCAAATAAATGAGTTTGAAATGACATTATAAACTTTACTAAAATGGGGTGAGTTGTTAAAGTTATGTAAATTCCAATTTTTACTTATTTGATGTGTTTACAAAAAATAAATATTTATGAAAAGTAAATGTGTTTGAAAGTTGGATTGTTTATTGGAAAGTAAAATAGTCCTTATGTTGATGTAAGTAATTGGAAAGTTCAAAGTGAAATATGATATTTAATTTATTTAGTAAGTAACTTTGAAAATTTTATTATCAAGATCTTATGTTGTGAGTTACTAATAGCTCCTTGAGTCTCGAAAAGAAATCAAGAATGTTGACTCATGCTAAAGATTATGCTTTTAATGATGGAGCATAAGCCAATGAGGGGAGTAGCTTTTAAGCGCTGTAGTATCTAGCGCTGTAAAAAGATACAACAGCGCTCTTTAAAAACGCTTTTTTGAAAAGCGCTGTAAAAAGATACAACAGCGCTCTTTAAAAGCGCTTTTTTGAAAAGCGCTGTAAATTCCTTTCTAAAAACACGTTGCTTGTTGAACTAGTTTTACAGCGCATTTTTCAAAAGAGCTGTAAATCCCTTCTAAAAACGCGCTGCTTGTTGTACTAATTTTAAAGCGTTTTTTTCCAAAAAGCGTTGTAATATGTAAATTCTTATTTTAGTTTTATTAAAAAGCGCTGTAAATGGAATTTTTAAAATAACACTTGTTTGTATAAATAGGTTTTTTATGGCATTTTTTTAAGAAAGCGCTGTCTTTTAATTTTTTTCCAAAATCTTTCATCTAGCACATGATATTGACACAATTACTATATTTTTTATTTAAACAGCAACAGCAACAATCAGTTCATAACAACACCCAATTACATGTATTTCATAGCAACAACAATTTCATTTAAAATGTACAACAATTGACAACAGTACTATATAACTTTACATAATTTTTACATTTACATATTCACAACAGACCTATATAACTTTACATATTCACAACATAACTATATAACTTTACATATTTTTTACATATTCACAACAGTACTATTTTTTACAATTTCACAACCTTGCAGCATGACAATTTCTCAGCAAATCAAATAATTTTCAGTTTGATCACATACTGACACCAGTCCTCCTTTATTTCAGTTAGATCTCTTTCAGAGTGTTGGACTGGAATTCTCAAAGTACTGTGCGATATAAAATTTGAACATAAATAAGTTAGAATCAAATATATACATAGTTTATATATGAAAATCAAAATATAGTGAAAATACCATACCGTTTTTGGAATTATAGTTTGATTCATATCAACAATCTCCTTCATGAATCGCAATATATAGTACCTGTAGTCTATGTTGTTAGTTTGACGAGGGCACTATAAAATAAAACATATAAGTCAATAAATATTTGTGCGTTGATTGTAAATGAAATTTTAAAGGCATATATTTCAAACCTTTATTGGAATCCATGTGATGTTATTTGACTTTTGCTTCGACACCGTAGCACCCCTTTGAGCTCGGAAAACTTGTAAAGCCCTATCAAATAAATGTGATTATTATAGAATTAACAAACACATTATATATATATATATATATATATATATATATATATGAAATAAATGAATATTACTTACGTATCGAAGATAGTCTTTATATCCGAGTGATTGTTGTAATGGCCGTGCAAGGGGTCTAAATAGTATATAATTTCAGAGGTCGCATTGATTGCAAACAGCACCCAATGTGCCCTACAACAACAAAAATTTGGTTGGCAATTTTGTTTAGACAACTAATAAATTAAGTATCATAAATTAAAAAAGATATAAATAAAGAATATATAATTACCCTGAATTATATGGCGCAAGGAACAACTTATCCTTCTCTTTATTTCCCAATAGGATATAAACAACATATTTCTTTACATTAACTGGATCAAGTTTAAATATTGAAAGCTTATGCGGAGACAAGAATGAAAATCTATCTGACAATTTGCGCGTGCACACCAACTTCTCATACAAAAACCTTCAATGAAAATGGCAAATTATATTAATTACCAATAAAATAAATTAATTACCAATAAATGCAATTAAAAGTAATTTTTATCTTAAATAAAGTATTTTACCTAATATATATGCTGATGACAGTAACACTCAACTCCTTATGATTGAGAAGTTCGTATATGTGTTCTTTATCAAGTAATTCTTCATACTCATCTCCAAAAATAGCATTCTCCATGCTTATGATTCGTGAATCATTGCTGTCCATATTCGTTTTTGCTTGTATGTCAAGACACGACCCAAATCGTGCAAGGCGTGGATGACTTATTTCAGGAGCAGCAACTGATTTTCCACGATCCTGTTTTTGAATTTTGGTAGCTTTATTAACCTCTAGTTTTTGAAGTTTGCTAGCTTTATTTTTACCACGAACATCCAGCTGCGGGGCGGCTTTATTCTGGCAGGTTTGTTGTGCCGGTGGTTTTGATTGAATTTGAAAAAATGAGGTTAATCTGAAAAAATGTCAAACCTTTTCTGGTGACGTGACTGACTCGTTGCGGGGAATCTTCTTGTCATTCCTTTAGACTTTGTATGAATCTAAATAAATGTGAAATTAAAGTTAACAGCGGAAAAAATCCGCAATTAAATATAATCAATCATAATCATATATCGTGCAATTAAATATACATATCAATTAAACATACCTTTTGAAGGCCAACAAGATTTTTAGGCCATGCCACGTAACTACCTATTGCTTCTCCCAAATACTTCATATCTCCATCGTTGTCCGGTATAGGCAACGATGCATTTGGTTCAAAATCAATCACGGGTGATACTTTGACATGGCCGGTAGGGATCGAAGTGTTGTGCAATACTTCTCCCAAGGTATTGTACAACGTTCCTTTTCCAACCTTGCGATGAGTAGGGGAGGATAAATACAGCACGCAAGTAGAGACACTTTAAATCAATGGTTAATACATAAGTATGTGAAACAATTAGGTGGAATGAATTTATTATTTTATTAAGTAATTAATTGTAACATCCTTTATTTTAATTAATTAATTTAAAACCCTTAGTTTTGTTTATTCTGTTTTTATTAATTCAGTGTGATGATAGTAAGATAATTATTTATTGGATGTTCAATTATTTGATGAAGTATTTTTATATTAATTATTTAATTATTGGGATTTTTATTATTAACTAAAAATTTTATGTCTTAGAGTGAACAATGACCAAGTCAATTTTGACTAAGTCAAAATTGAATCACCCATACTACTTCCTTTGATAAGTATATTTTAATTTAATAGTATTTAGTTTATAAGACCGTGCACTTTCCCTTGTGTCCATTCAAATGTGTAACTAGCAACAATAAATACATGAATGTCAATTAATTCTTAACGGTTGGTCATTGAATGGTATTATTTCAATTGAATTCCTTATTCATGAGTGCAATTAAACTCAAGGAAGAGAATTATTCCTTCTCTCGGATCAGTCCCACGTCTCCTTTATTAGTCACATACACCTCTCATTCGTAGGACACGATAAAACTTGCGGTAGAGAAAAAGAAGCCATAATCACCCACACTCCATTACCAACGTTTCATTATCTCAAATATTTTCTAAGCCACTCAAACAACCACCCTCACATTCCCTCGTATTCCGATCAAAGTTCTAAACTTTCGTTCCTTCATCTTGGTGAGATTTTCGAGGGCTATATAGTGTCGCCTGGAAGGAAAGCACTCAAGGTAAGGGCTTTTCTCCATGCAAGGTTAGGCCGAATATTAAATTAATAATTTGTAAGATATTTATATGATGTCTTGATGTGTTAAAAGAAAAATGTTGATTATATGTTTGCCTTAGATAATTTAATTATAATATTTTGTTTTATGATAATATGGTTACCTCTATAAAATTAATTATAAAATTGTGATCTTTATTATTATAACATGAGCAATGTGCTTGTTGTCATATATTTGATGTAAAGTTACAATTTTTCTGTTGTCTAGGTATATTTAATTATAAAGTTATGATTTTTATTATGATCTCATGAGTAATATGTTTGTTCGGATGTTTTAATTTAAAGTTTCGATTTTTGTGCTATTTTATTTCAAAGTTTTGATTTTTGTGAATACTATATGAGTCTTGAGAGAATTGATGAAAAGTTCTAATTTTTAATTGTGATAACATGATTAAGTTGATTTTTGTAACTGGTTATTTGTGTTTTAAATATTATTATCTGTGTGGTTGCCTAAGTGGCTGATGATTTATGGTTTGAATAGTTCTCCCTTTGTGGTTGCCTAAGTGGCTGGTTATTCGTGTTATGACATTTTCTTTGTGGTTGCCTAAGTGGCTAGTGATTTGTAAATTTTCATTATCATTTCATGACATATCATATGCATCTTTGTGGACGCCTATGTGGCTGGTTTAATTTTCCCCATTGGTATGGGTGACTTCTGTGTGGACGCCTGTGTGGCTGGTTATATCCGGATCATATATGTTTAGGAGCATGCACAATTTGCAATTCATTTTATTGTTATTTTTATTTTGATCTAGTTATTTGCTCTAAGGTGAGTTGCTACTCGATTTATTTAGATGTTTTTTTATGACTTTTGATACATCCCTGTGAATGATAAAAAAAAAAAAAAACAAAAATCAGTTTCTCTAAATCTTTTATTACAAAAAGATTTTATATTTATATTTTATGATTATTAACTTATTATTTGGTTTAATTTTTGCCGTGGGATGAACTGACCCCTTACACCAACATTTAGGTACTAAGGATCTCGAAGAGTTACGTGAATGACGTTTGCTTGGCGCACGCGCGTGGGAAAAAGGGGTACTTTAATTAAAAATAATAATATTTGTAGTGATAAGCCCGATGTGGCACATTTTTAAAGTTTATTTATTTTTTCGTCAATTTTAAATAGAAATGCGGAGGTGAGGTCCTTCCGCTAGGAAAAATCTAAATCAGTTGTTTTTATTTCATTTAAGGAGAATTTATTCTATTTTAGGACGTAAGTGACCATTTTCTACAATTAGCAAATTATTTTTATAATAATAATAACATCCAGTAAAATTTGCGTTGTGCTATTTCGTAAAGAAAAAAAAATGAAATCAATTTATTTACTAGTGAAATTTTATTAATCACATGATCAACTACTTCTGTTTTTAAAAAAAAAAAAAAAATTAAAAAAATTATGTCATTTTTGAAAGAAAATAAATACTTTTAAGTAATGTCTTGGATCAAAATCCGGAGCGTTACATTGTGGTATCAGAGCACTAATTCTCGGACTTTGGTGGGGTGGGACGCGTTGTGTATGTCGCATGTTTTCTGATGTTTGTGTTAATTGTCTGATTTTCTAATTAATTGGGTTTTACTAATTATTTAAATTTCTATTAAGTATCCTTAATTATGTAACCTCCTTGAAATTGAATTTTACTAATTACTCAAATTTTATTACGTATCATTAATTGTGTAACCCCTTGAATTTGAAAATTTTACTAATCACTTAAATTTCTATTATGTATTATTAATTGTATGACCTCTTAAATTTCTATTATGTGTTATTAATTGTGTAACCCCTTGAATTTGAAAATTTTACAAATCACTTAAATCCTTTTATGTGCTATTAATTGTTTAAATCCTTTTATGTGCTATTAATTGTGCAACCTCTTAAATTCTATTATGTGTGATTAATTGTGTAATTGTTGTAGGTAAATATATGCCTTAAATACTTCATTATTCTATTGTGTATTTAATTGTTTTCAAATATGAAAATCTCTATGTCTACTTGCATGGCTTTATTGGCATTGTCTTTTATATTTTTAATAAAATTTCTATTTAAGTTGTTACACTTTATTATTTTTATGAATTTTATACTTGTTCGTCTATGGTTGTTTTTGTTAATTTTAAAGTCTCTACTTCTTGTTCATACTAAGTGTTGATTCTCTAGCTATTTTCTGTCATTAATGACTTAAATTCTAGTTATGTGAATTTAATTGCCTAACTCCTCCGTATAATTGTGATGAAAAATATGTCTTAAATTCTTGATCCTATGATTAGAAATAATTTTTAATTTAATTCATGCAGTAATTATTTATGATTGTATGATATTGCGAATTATAAGTTTATTACCCCCAATTTAAATTATTTCAATCTAAATCACAAAGTAATTATAGAGCTTTCATCATGTGATCTAAATATATCTAACTAAGAAATGTTCTAAATCCTAAATTATGTATAATTGTATGATCCCCAAGATAGAAGGGAAAGATAATACATAAAAAGTTGTATTGGAGGGATTCTGGCTAAGGAAAGACTTGGTTATTAAGTGGTCCATTGATCCACCTCTCTTTCCTGGGAACCCCTCCAAAACACGACTTGCTGTATAACCCGAACTTACTATATAGTGTTCAATAAAAGACTTCCTTACTACCCTAGAGTTAAAATTCTGTCGTAATATTTCCCTAATTAGGAAGCGTTATGGCTCGTCGCACAAACCGATCGATTCCCCAAGGAGGAAATGACATGACTGAAGCGATCCAAGCCATGAATGCAATGGCCGCTGCAATGGCCCAACAAGCCGCGGCCCAGGCTCAGCGAGATGAGCAGAGGGATCAGAGGGATGAAGCAGCTAGGGCAACAAGAGCATTGAGCGAATTTCGTCGCCAAGATCCGCCTAAATTCAAAGGGGATCATGACCCTGACAAGGCCGATCTTTGGCTGCAGGAGATTGAGAAGATCTTCGAGATCCTACACTGCTCTGACAATGCGAAAGTGGAGTATGCGACCTATTTAATGATTGGTGAAGCTGAATACTGGTGGCGAGGTGCGAAGAGAATGATGGAGACAAATCATGAAGAGCTGACCTGGGAGGCTTTCAGGAATAAGTTCCTAGACAAATACTTCCCGAAGAGTGCTAGGGCCGAGAAGGAGGCCCAATTTCTGAAGTTGTATCAAGGGAATCTCACAGTAGCGGAATATGCGGCAAAGTTCGAGTCCCTAGCAAAGCATTTCCGCTACTTCCTAAATCAGATAGATGAAGAATACATGTGTGAGAGGTTCGAAAGCGGGCTTAGGTATGAGATTAAGGAGTCAGTGGGACCCTTGGAGATACGCCAATACCAAGTACTGGTGGAGAAATGCAAGAAAGTGGAGCAGATGAAGCAGAGTCGTCTAAATAGGGGTGCTGTAGGTGGACCCATCAGACCTCAGGTAGAGATTTAAATCCATTCATATCATGAGATCCATAAGCTTGGCCTCTAAATGTTAATATTTGAAACAGGGGCATAACGACCAACAGAACAGGGGTAGGCAACATCAACAACACAAACCGTATGCCCGACCACAGGGGAATGCTAGAGATCAACCCCGACCTCAAAACGGGGAAGGTGAAGGGCCAAAGACTCCAAGGCTGAACCAGGCGTACCCTATCAGGTGTTTTCGCTGCAACAGGGAAGGACACAAGATATCTGAGTGCCCAATCAGACCTAGGGTCTGTTACATCTGTCAGAAACCAGACCATTTTGCAAACGAATGCCCTGAACGAAAGGATGATAGAGCTGTCAACCGCAACAATATCAATGACAATGTTGCCCGCCCTACCGCCAAGGGACGTGTATACCATATCAATGGAGAGGAAGCCCCATCTTCATCTGAACTTATCCAAGGTGAGTGTTTAATCGCTGGAAAATCACTTAAAGTAATATATGATTCAGGGGCAACACACTCGTTCATTTCATTGGATTGGGTGGATTTGCTCCAACTTGTTGTTACTACCTTGCCGTTTGATTTGGTGGTTACCCTACCTTCTACCGAATCGGTGAAATGTAATACGGCTTGCTTGCAATGCCCGTTGATTGTGTTTGATATGAAATTCAACGTTGATTTGATTTGTATTCCCCTCAAGCATTTGGGAGTGATCCTTGGGATGGATTGGTTGTCACGCCATCATGTTCTATTGGATTGCGCTCGTAAGTCGGTGATATTCCCAGACCCAGGTGTTTCTCGATTCCTCATACCAATAAATTGAACTTCTCTTTGAAAGAGGGAGTTCAAAAATGTGTTTCTCTCAACTCAGTCAGTATGAAGCTAGAGGTGGAGGTAGACGGGATTCTTGTGGTCGAAGATTTTCCAGAGGTATTTCCGCCAGACGTACCAGGATTACCCCCAGTTCGTGATATTGAATTCTCAATTGATGTGACTCCGGGTACAGGACCTATTTCTATTGCCCCATATAGAATGTCTCCATCGGAATTGTCAGAGTTGAAAAATCAGTTGGAGGACCTTTTGTCTAAACAGTTCATACGACCGAGTGTCTCACCTTGGGGAGCGCCGGTGCTCCTAGTGAAAAAGAAGGACGGAAGGTCTAGACTTTGTGTCGATTATCGCCAGCTTAACAAAGTCACAATCAAAAACAGGTATCCCTTGCCACGCATTGATGACTTGATGGACCAACTCAAAGGAGCAACCATATTTTCAAAGATTGATCTGAAGTCGGGGTACCATCAGATTCGGGTGAAGGAAGAAGACATTCCTAAAACAGCATTCAGAACTCGCTATGGACACTTTGAGTATTTGGTGATGCCTTTTGGTGTCACCAACGCACCAGCTATTTTCATGGATTACATGAATCGTATATTTCACGCCTTCTTAGACAAATTTGTGGTGGTCTTCATTGATGACATATTGATCTATTCTAAGAGTCGAGAGGAACATGAAGTTCACCTACGTCAAGTTTTACAAATCTTGAGGGATAAGCGATTGTATGCTAATTTGGGGAAGTGTGAATTCTGGATTGGAGGAAGTGAAATTCTTGGGACATGTCATCTCAAAGGAAGGTATCGCTGTCGACCCAACTAAAGTAGAAGCTGTGGTGGCATGGAAACAACCACAGACCGTCACGGAGATTAGAAGTTTTCTGGGCTTGGCTGGATACTATAGAAGATTCATTGAGGGTTTTGCTAAGATTGCAGCGCCGTTGACACAACTCACAAAGAAGAATCATATATATGCATGGACGGAGGAATGTGAGAGGAGTTTTCAGCTGATGAAAGAGAAACTAACTACATCACCGGTGTTGGTGTTGCCACAGCCAGAAGAACCATATGAAGTTTATTGTGATGCTTCTTTACAAGGATTGGGTTGTGTACTTATGCAGAACAAACAAGTGGTAGCATATGCTTCAAGGCAGTTGAAGGTGCATGAGAAGCATTATCCCACGCATGACATGGAATTGGCTGCAATAGTTTTTGCACTAAAGATTTGGAGGCACTATCTGTATGGGTGCAATTTTGATGTATACAGCGACCATAAAAGTTTGAAATACTTGTTCGACCAGAAGGAGCTTAATATCCGGCAACGGAGATGGATGGAGTTCATCAAGGATTATGAGTTCACGTTGCATTACCACCCAGGAAAAGCAAATGTGGTGGCTGATGCCTTGAGTAGAAAACGAGCCCATTTGTCATCCATAACATTGAAAGGATTAGAGTTGTTAGAGAATTTTCGTGACTTGGATCTTAATTTGGATTCCTTGTCGGGAAAAGTACAATGTGGAACGATCATCGTAGATAATGAATTGATGAATGAGATAAAAACCCTTCAAGCAACCGATGAGGCTATTCAGGGGAGACGAAAATTGGTTGAGACTGGCAAGGCCCCCGAATTTGAAATGGATCCAGATAACATTTTGTGGTGTAATAAGCGTATTTGTGTGCCCGATAATGCTGAGTTGAGAAAGACTATTTTAGATGAGGCCCACAAGAGCAAACTGAGTATTCACCCTGGTACTACGAAGATGTATAAAGACCTGAGGCAGATATTTTGGTGGCCAAGAATGAAGAAACAAGTGGCGGAATATGTGGCGTCTTGCCTGACTTGCCAGAAGGCTAAGGTTGAACACCAAAAACCTGTTGGATTGCTGCAGTCATTAGATGTACCGGTGTGGAAATGGGATAGCATATCTATGGACTTTGTGGTAGCATTACCTAAGACTCAGAAGAAATTTGACTCCATTTGGGTGATTATTGACAGGCTCACAAAATCCGCCCATTTCATCCCTGTAAGGACTACTTACAATGTATCTAAGCTTGCAGAGATCTACGTTGCCGAGATTGTTAGATTACACGGGATACCATCCAGCATTGTGTCTGATAGAGATCCAAAGTTCACTTCTCGTTTATGGGAAGCATTGCATGAGGCATTGGGTACTAGATTAAGATTGAGTTCTGCCTACCACCCTCAAACCGATGGTCAAACTGAAAGGACTATTCAGACATTAGAGGATTTGCTAAGAGCTTGTGCATTAGATAACCGAGGGAGTTGGGATGATCTATTGCCTCTTGTTGAGTTTACCTATAACAATAGCTATCATGCAAGCATCGGGATGGCACCGTACGAGGCTTTGTATGGGCGCAAGTGTCAAACTCCCTTGTGTTGGTATCAGGATGGTGAAAACTTGATCGTAGGACCTGAGTTGGTGCAACAGACTACAGAAAAGGTGCGTCAGATCCAAGAGCGGATGAGAACAGCACAGAGCAGGCAGAAGAGTTATGCTGATCGACATAGGAGACCTCTGGAGTTTCAGGAGGATGAACATGTATTCTTGAGAGTGACACCTACCACTGGAGTTGGTAGGGCATTGAAGGCAAAGAAGCTTACTCCGAAGTTTATTGGACCATACCAAATTCTCCGACGTGTGGGTCCAGTGGCCTATCAGATTGCTTTACCACCGAATTTGGCCAATTTACATGACGTGTTCCATGTGTCACAACTAAGGAAGTACATGGCAGATCCATCCCATATTATCACACCCGATGATATTCAACTGAAGGAGAATCTTTCCTTCGAGGTCCCGCCGATAAGCATCTCAGACAGAACTACGAAGCATTTGAGGGGAAAGGAAATTCCCTTGGTTAAGGTGATTTGGAACCATACGAATGGAGATGCTACTTGGGAATTGGAGGAGAAGATGAGAGAGCTTTACCCAGACCTTCTAGATACCTCTTAGTTTCGAGGACGAAACTATTTTAAGGAGGTAAGTATTGTAACATCCTTTATTTTAATTAATTAATTTAAAACCCTTAGTTTTGTTTATTCTGTTTTTATTAATTCAGTGTGATGATAGTAAGATAATTATTTATTGGATGTTCAATTATTTGATGAAGTATTTTTATATTAATTATTTAATTATTGGGATTTTTATTATTAACTAAAAAATTTATGTCTTAGAGTGAACAATGACCAAGTCAATTTTGACTAAGTCAAAATTGAATCACCCATACTACTTCCTTTGATAAGTATATTTTAATTTAATAGTATTTAGTTTATAAGACCGTGCACTTTCCCTTGTGTCCATTCAAATGTGTAACTAGCAACAATAAATACATGAATGTCAATTAATTCTTAACGGTTGGTCATTGAATGGTATTATTTCAATTGAATTCCTTATTCATGAGTGCAATTAAACTCAAGGAAGAGAATTATTCCTTCTCTCGGATCAGTCCCACGTCTCCTTTATTAGTCACATACACCTCTCATTCGTAGGACACGATAAAACTTGCGGTAGAGAAAAAGAAGCCATAATCACCCACACTCCATTACCAACGTTTCATTATCTCAAATATTTTCTAAGCCACTCAAACAACCACCCTCACATTCCCTCGTATTCCGATCAAAGTTCTAAACTTTCGTTCCTTCATCTTGGTGAGATTTTCGAGGGCTATATAGTGTCGCCTGGAAGGAAAGCACTCAAGGTAAGGGCTTTTCTCCATGCAAGGTTAGGCCGAATATTAAATTAATAATTTGTAAGATATTTATATGATGTCTTGATGTGTTAAAAGAAAAATGTTGATTATATGTTTGTCTTAGATAATTTAATTATAATATTTTGTTTTATGATAATATGGTTACCTCGATAAAATTAATTATAAAATTTTGATTTTTATTATTATAACATGAGCAATATGCTTGTTGTCATATATTTGATGTAAAGTTACAATTTTTCTGTTGTCTAGGTATATTTAATTATAAAGTTATGATTTTTATTATGATCTCATGAGTAATATGTTTGTTCGGATGTTTTAATTTAAAGTTTCGATTTTTGTGCTATTTTATTTCAAAGTTTTGATTTTTGTGAATACTATATGAGTCTTGAGAGAATTGATGAAAAGTTCTAATTTTTAATTGTGATAACATGATTAAGTTGATTTTTGTAACTGGTTATTTGTGTTTTAAATATTATTATCTGTGTGGTTGCCTAAGTGGCTGATGATTTATGGTTTGAATAGTTCTCCCTTTGTGGTTGCCTAAGTGGCTGGTTATTCGTGTTATGACATTTTCTTTGTGGTTGCCTAAGTGGCTAGTGATTTGTAAATTTTCATTATCATTTCATGACATATCATATGCATCTTTGTGGACGCCTATGTGGCTGGTTTAATTTTCCCCATTGGTATGGGTGACTTCTGTGTGGACGCCTGTGTGGCTGGTTATATCCGGATCATATATGTTTAGGAGCATGCACAATTTGCAATTCATTTTATTGTTATTTTTATTTTGATCTAGTTATTTGCTCTAAGGTGAGTTGCTACTCGATTTATTTAGATGTTTTTTTATGACTTTTGATACATCCCTGTGAATGATAAAAAAAAAAAAAAACAAAAATCAGTTTCTCTAAATCTTTTATTACAAAAAGATTTTATATTTATATTTTATGATTATTAACTTATTATTTGGTTTAATTTTTGCCGTGGGATGAACTGACCCCTTACACCAACATTTAGGTACTAAGGATCTCGAAGAGTTACGTGAATGACGTTTGCTTGGCGCACGCGCGTGGGAAAAAGGGGTACTTTAATTAAAAATAATAATATTTGTAGTGATAAGCCCGATGTGGCACATTTTTAAAGTTTATTTATTTTTTCGTCAATTTTAAATAGAAATGCGGAGGTGAGGTCCTTCCGCTAGGAAAAATCTAAATCAGTTGTTTTTATTTCATTTAAGGAGAATTTATTCTATTTTAGGACGTAAGTGACCATTTTCTACAATTAGCAAATTATTTTTATAATAATAATAACATCCAGTAAAATTTGCGTTGTGCTATTTCGTAAAGAAAAAAAAAATGAAATCAATTTATTTACTAGTGAAATTTTATTAATCACATGATCAACTACTTCTGTTTTTAAAAAAAAAAAAAATTAAAAAAATTATGTCATTTTTGAAAGAAAATAAATACTTTTAAGTAATGTCTTGGATCAAAATCCGGAGCGTTACATTAATTACCTCTGGAAGACTTGTAAGACCAATGTTGCAACTAGTGTTTTCACTCTCCATTTGTATTTCACGTTGGAGCTCTGGAAGTTGTTTTTCTTTATTCGTCTTCATCAAGAATGCCACTTGCTCTGTTAGGATTTAGAGCTTCTCTAGTACTTCCTCATTAGATGAATTTGGGTGTCTCTTGTGAAAAATAGCTTTTTGGAGTTACGTCAAATCCTTTACCCCTCACACGGCCAGAATATTCAAGAACATTAAATACTTTACGAGTATTTGCCTGCAACTAACTTGTTTATTGTCCTCTTTATTTTCATAAATTTGTTCTAGATTCTCCTAAAATACATGTAGGATTAAAAAGATAAGTTCAATATCATTTTTAAAATACAATATTAAAAAAAATTAAAGTGATAATATACTTACGCAAAATTGTATCACTTTTTGAACATTTTCATTATCAACAATTCCATCTTTATTCACACGAGCCTCCTTCCACAAAATATCACGACCCAATGGTTGATCAGATTGGGTCTCTTGTAGCTATTCATTAAGACATAAACAAAAGCTATTCGTTAAGATCATAAACAAAATATTAGTTAGAAACTATAGTTTATAATGTACCACATTATTTAAAAGTAATGTTTACTTACAATTTTTTGCTCTAAACGAGCATACCCCATACGAGATTTTTGGTATGGATGCGTCAGATTTTTGGCCCTCTCGCGATTTGCCGTACTTATACTCTATATATAAAAAAATAACAATCGTGTAATAATTTAAAATACGCTATGAATATGAATAATAAAACACATACGCTATGAATATGAATAATAAAACACAAATTCTAATAAATTAATCACTTACCACAAACGCGGGATCTGCACGTTTAGCTTCAATTGCGCTCCATTCGTCATTTGATATATAGTGTTTATATATTTTTGGAGCTTCAACATTCACATTTCCATCACAATCTCTTAAGTAGCAGTTTGACAGATGAGATATAAATCCCCGGTGTATTTTTCCAGAAACTCTAAGCACGTAATTTTTTCTCACCTCATCAACATCAAAAGCAGACTGCAAACCAAATAAAGATATAGTTTGAGTAAAGTATTTCAATGGAAAAAATTATAAGTAACAAAAAAGCGGAGTAAAAAAGGTACTTGTATATCATTCCACAATATATCTTTTGCATCCTTTAAAGCCTTATCTCTCCAATCGTCAATTGTAATTGGGATATTCTAACAAACAACAACACCAATATAACTTACCAACATGGGATATTTTGAAATCATGTACTTATCTTTCATTCCATCCCACCTAATAAACTCATAGAGAAAGTACATGCTTTCAAAAGAGATAAAAATAAACAGCAAACAAAGTATAGTATACCTCAAATTTAATACCATTACTTTTTGCTTTTATGACCTTTTGCATAATGGTTGCACCACGTTTAACTTCATTTTTATAAGTCTTAGTGTTGAAAACTTCCTCATTTTGACGATCTTAATCCTTGTTGGAATCCATTTATCTACAACAAGTTCAACATGCAGTTCAGTATTACTTCAACAAGTTCAACATGCATTTTAGTGACAACAAAAAATGAATAAATACAATACCTGAAGAGTGCGAAGAAATACGTAGGGTTCGTAGGGTTGTGGCTTCGCTTAAGAAGGAACAGCGAGAAGAGTGCGCAGAAATACGAATGGTTCGTAGGATAGAGTAGGGTTCGCAGAAATACGTAATGAGGGTTCGTATGGAGTACGTAATGTTCGTAGAGATAGTAATAAAGATGGAGATGGTTCGCAATAGGGTTTGTAGCGATAGTAGGGTTCGCAATGAGAAGGAAAATGAAGAGGAGGAGGTTTCGCAATGCCAAAAGTCGTAGGGAAGTTTACGTAATGAAGAGGAAACTGAAGCAGTTTACTGTTATATGTAAAACCTTATTACAGCGCTTTTTTGAAAGAGCGTTGTAAAAGACCTCATTTTATTTTTTAAAAGCCTATTACAGCGGTTTTTTAGAAGCCTTTTAAAGCGTTTGTCCAAAAGAGCTGTAAACGACCTCTTTATTTAATTTTTTTAAAAGCCTTTTACAGCGCTTTTCCATCAAGCGCTTTAAAAGACCTCTTTGTTTTATTAAGTGCAAGCGCTATGTGAACCTTTTACAGCGCTTATGTAACAAGCGCTTTAAAATACCTCCTTATTTTATTTTATTAAAAGCCTTTTACAGCGCTTTTTCAAAAAGCGCTTTAAAAGACCTCTTTGTTTTATTATGTGCAAGCGCTATGTGACCCTCTTACAGCGCTTATGTAACAAGCGCTTTAAAAGACCTCCTTATTTTATTTTATTAAAAGCCTTTTACAACTCTTGTCCAAAAAGCGCTTTAAAAGACCTCTTTCTTTTATTATGTTGTAGCGCTATGTGACCCCCTTATTATTTTTAAAGGCTTTTTATAGCGCTTATTGACAAAAGCGCTGTAAAATTACAAGTTTATGTTCAGTTCAGTTCAAGTTAAATATGTTAAATTACAATATAAGTTCAGTTTCTGTAAAATGCTAAATTATTAGTAAAATACCTTTATTTGGATTTTTTTTCTTCCAAATAATTAGTTAAATACCTATATATATCAATGCTAAATTACATGATCAGCTCATATTGGGATGATCAGTTCAAGTTCAAGAAAAATTCCCACTACTCAAACAAAGCGTTTTCAAGTTCAATATAAGCAAAAAATCAATTCTGGCAAGTCAAACACTTAAATTACATGAACTTAGTATAAAACACTAAGATCAAGCTAAATATAAGCAGAAAATAAGTATAAGCAGAAAATTAAATACAGTTAAAGCTAAATACTAAAATGCTCAATTCTGGCAGATCAAACAATTAAATTACTTGAACTCAGTTCAGATTACATGACTTATATAAAACAATTAAACACATTAAGATGCCCTTCTTCTTTTCCTGGTAGGATTCACATTTGCTTGTCCATTAACGATACGAAACGATGGATTTATCCAAATTCCCTCATCATGATAATCTCTAATAAGATATAAACCATCATCAGGTGAATCAATTTCATGTGGTAGTGATGTTGCAAAGAATATATCATTACCGATATCTTCATCATTATTGTTATCATCACTTATTTTATTGATCGATAGGACAACAGACCATTTATCATCAGTAGGATCAGTGACATAAAACACTTGTTGAGCTTGCGACGCTAAAATAAAAGGCCATCTTTGTATCCCACCCAATTAAATCGACAAGCAAGAACCCTGACTCATCAATCCGAACGCCATTATTATTATCGACCCACTTGAAACCAAATATGGGAACACGAAACATTGTGTAGTCTAACTCCCATATGCGCTCGATAACCCCAAAATATGATATATTTGCATATATTGGGTTTTTGTCTTTTGCACTTCAGATATGCATCGCTTCAGCTACAAGAGTGACTCCACTATTTTGCATAGTGGTTTGATCATCTTGTTCTTTGGTATAAAATGTGTAGCCGTTAATTACACAACCGATGTAAGAAAAGACATGTAAACTCGGACCATTTGCTAGCCACCTCAATCTCTTTGAAATTGATCCGGGGTCTATATCAAACTTTGAGTTAATTTGATTTCTTAACCATGTTATAAAACTTCGATTGTGCTTTCGAGTTATCCAATTTTGATTCCTATTCATGTTCAAACTAGATAACTGATCCATGTGTATTGTAACATACGGTTGAACCTCATCATCATTGTGCAAAACATACAATTGTGCCTGCTCCCATTCTGTCCTTGATATAGTCAGTACTCTCTTTCCAATTATCCCTTCTCCTGATATTCTTCCCGAATGACGAGACATGGGAAGCCCTATGGATTCAACATTGGACAGATATTCAGTACAAAATTCAGCAGCTTCTTCAACAATGTACCGTTTTACAATACAACCTTCTGGTCGACTTCTACTTTTACGTACCCTTTTAATATTTTCATATATTGTTCTATTGAATACATCCATCTCATATAAGCTGGCCCACAAAGTTGTGTCACCTTAACAAGATAGGACATGCACACTAACCTTTAATGCTATATCCTGATAAATTACCATATGCTGGAAAATCATTAATTGTGTCGAACAACATAGCCCTCAAATTGAAACATTCATTCTTATACCCATCATAAACTTCCACACCTGTCTCCCACATAATTTTTAAATCTTTAATTAAAGGAGTCAAGTATACGCCGATATCATTCCCCGGTTGTTTGGGTCAAGAAACCATAAACTTACGCTTCATACATAACCATGGAGGTAGGTTATAAATCAACACAATCACAAGCCACATGCTGTGTGAGATGCTTTGAAGACCATGTGGATTCATTCCATCAGTAGAAATTGCAAGTCGTAGATTTCTTGACTCTCTCCCGAATTCAGGATATTCGTGGTCAATTTTTGCCCATTGTGGAGAATCTGCAAGGTGTCGAAACTTTCCATCTCTAATTCTTTCATCTGCATGCCATGTCAAGTGTTTTAAATCTTCTTCACTGCGATAGATGCGCCTAAATCTTGGTATTATAGGAAAATACCACACGACTTTTGCTGGAGTAGATTCTTTCTTCTTATATCGAGAGACATTGCATTTCGGACACGCATTTAGTAATTCATATTTGTTTCGAAATAAAATGCAATCGTTAGGACACGCATGAATCCTTTCGTAACTAATGCCAATAGAGCACAAAATTCATTTAGCCTCGTAGGTTCGAGTGGGAAGTTCATTATCATCTGGCAACATATCTTTTAAGAGTGTTACTAATTATGTGAAGCTTTTATGAGACCATCCATTACTTGCTTTTAAGTTGTACAACTTTAATATCGCCGACAGTCTTGTGAATTTAGTACAACCATTATAGAATGGTTTCTCTGCATCACTCAACAAACTCTCAAACATTTTAGGACAATCCCGAAGATCTTCTTCAACTGCTTTTGCAATCTCCTCAACTTGGTCCCGCTTATATGTATCTGTGTCGAAATCAGTTGAAGCATATGTCTAAGCATTCTCAAAATTAATGTTTCCTTTTTTTTTTCTCACCATGTCTTATCCAACATGTATAGCTTTGATCAATTCCATGCCATACTAAATTTCCTTCCAATTCATCTACTCTAACGCGTTTTCCAAAACAACATTTTAAACAAGGACAAACGATTCTATTTGGATCTTTTGCATTCTTCACTACAAACTCAACAAACTCCTTCACTTCATTTTCATACTCTTTTGACAATTGATTGACAGACATCCATTTTCGGTCCATTTTATATGACCTATATAAATGCAGTTACACAAGCATACGATTCCACGCTTACTGTATTTCAACGCTTTCACACACATACAATTCCACGAGCAAACAACCTTTTTTCTTTGACTCTATGTCCTTCAATCGATCTAACTCGACAATTTATGTGTAAACATCAAAAGTAAATTATGAGAAGACACTCTAAAAATTAAATCAGTGGATAATATAGACAATTTACACATGATCGTTCTGGCGTTGTTTTCACTCAAATCGGACTTACGGTGAAGAAGAATGGTGCAAAAAATGAATTCAACAAACGGAGAAGTTAGGTATTTTAGAGAAGAATTGGAATGGTTAAAAATATGAGAAAATGTGTTTTATTGACTGAATCAATAAAGGAAAGAACATACTGAAATTTGATCAAAAACAGATAAAGTTTTCGGAATAGTCATGGGAAAGCAGCATTGATTTTCTTTACTATTTTGGTTGTTGTGCTTCTCGTGCGGCTGCTTCCAATTTGTTTGTACTGTAGCACTACTTTCTATTCTATTTTGGTTATTATATTAGATTATATTTGACTTTTTATTTATTTATTTAAAGATATTAGGTTATTATTAGCCCAATTCATTGAACTCCGTTTTATTTTCTTAATTACAGTAATTTATTTTATTTACAAGACCCAACGAATTACATATTTATTTTAATTTATTTATTTGCCACTATAATTATATTTTCCAAAATATCAAATTAAATATTTATAAAATAGACACATCATAACAAGCACACGTATAAAGAAAATTAAGCGTAATATTATTAATATTTCAAAATCAATATTTAAAAAAAAGATAAATTAAAGTAATTAACTTTTTAAAAAAATATTTCAATAATAACAAAAAAAAACATTCATATTCAAAATTATTGCTATACTTACTAATATATGTATTTTAAGGCATTTCAACGCCAAGAATTTATTTTAATACTTCTATAGTAAAAAATAGATACTCGAAAATATTCATATTATATTCAAAATAGTTATTTATAAAATAATTAATTAAAGTAGGAAATAGACGGAAGCAATGAAAATATAATTATGTGCACATTTATCATTTAGTCAAATGCATATGAAAATATTTTAACAATTATCAATGCACATACACACGTAAAATCACTTGAAGTATTATTCTCTGAAACCCTCAAACTAAAATATTATTATTTTTGGAAAAATTAATAAAATAATTCAATATAATATTTATAATTCATTCAACTCATTAAATTAAATATGTATATATTATACCACCACAACAAACTCATATAAATAAATTTAATCAACATAAATTCAAAAATAATTTTAACACTAAATTAATGATTTAAAATCCTATTTTATTATAAAAATTGGGGTGTTACAGACTAGACAAAGGGAAGAGATTGAACAAAAATAGAAATTCTTGTTCCTCACTAAATGTTGCATGTAAAATTAATTGTAGAATTATACACAATCCAAAACGAGTAATAAAATGTAAGTAAACTATTGTTCCCACAATGATTGATTATATCACCTATTTCAATTGTAGAATTAATTGTAGAATTATACACAATCCAAAACGAGTAATAAAATGTAAGTAAACTATTGTTCCCACAATGATTGATTATATCACCTATTTCAATGTTTTTCTAAACAAATAATTTGTTTGTTGTAAAAATATGAAGAACACATTTTTAGTAAATATTTTTGAGATAATTTTAGGATTAAAAATGCAAAGTTAAGTAAGTGACACTGGTTTTAATTTCAGATGTCAAAGGGTAGTTAAGGATTTAGCTTTGTTGTAATTATGTTTGCATGCTCTAGTATGCTGTAGCATGATATAACATTCTTGTGACTAGATTGACCTTAGGGGTTTTCCATCTCAATCATCATGATAATATGTGGGTTATTACCATCCCTGGATCCACACATTACACATCATATCACGCTATGCTTTATTTTAGCAAATAAACTTCCCTATGGACCTAAATTTGATTCCTAATCAAATTAGGGTTGTAGTATATGCCCTTGATTTTTCAGACTTTTATGTTTATATAACAAAAGTGTAGTACATTATCTTTCCTCTTTTTTGATCTTATATCCTTTTTCTAATAAAGATTCCATTGGTCCATTATCCAAAAAGCAAGGACACATAATTGATCCAATAAATTTATCTTAAATTATTCCTCACTAAATGTTGCACGTAAAATTAGTTGTGGAATTATACACAATCCAAAATGAGTAATAAAATGTAAGTAAAATATTGCTCCCACAATGATTGATTATATCGCCTATTTCAATGTTTTTCTAAACAAATAATTTGTTTGTTGTAAAAATATAAAGAACACATTTTTAGTAAATATTATTGAGATAATTTTAGGATTAAAAATGCAAAGTTAAGTAAGTGACACTAGTTTTAATTTCAGATGTCAAAGGGTAGTTAAGGATTTAGCTTTGTTGTAATTATATTTGAATGCGCTAGTATGCTGTAGCATGATATAACATTCTTGTGACTAGATTGACCTTAGGGGTTTTCATCTCAATCATCATGATAATATTGGGGTTATTACCATCCCTGGGTCCACACATTACACATCATATCACGCTATGCTTTATTTTAGCAAATAAACTTCCCTATGGACCTAAATGTGATTCCAAATCAAATTAGGGTTGTAGTCTGTGCCCTTGATTTTTCAGACTTTTATGGTTATATAAGACAAGTGTAGTACATTATGTTTCCTCTTTTTGGATCTTATATCCTTTTTCCAATAAAGATTCCATTGGTCGATTATCCTTAAAGCAAGGACACATTATTGATCGAATAAATTTATCCTTATCCTGAGATGAAAATCCTTCAAAGTTAAAAACAAAATTCACTCTCAACTGGGCCCACAATTATGCACACCATCCAAACTCATAAATTCATCAAGACCTTGATATTTCAATCATTCGTTCATTTGAAAATCTTTTACTAAAATCAAATCCAACTCAATAAAACGAGGAGTTATCACATTCCTATTGAAGTATTGAACATTAAAACACTAAAAATCACCTTCCTTTGTAAAGAACCATTTGAAATCCAAAGTTGAATCACTTGAGAAAGATTTGAAGTATGGAATGTTAAAACAATAAAAATCATCTTTTGGAATCATTTAGTTAGTCAATTAAACATACCTTTTCAAATGTTTAATCATTCCTATTTCTCTATAAAATATCCGACTTTTCCGTTTATAGAATTCTTTATTTTGCACCGTTCTTCCTCACCGTAAGCCCGATTTGAGTGAAACTAACGCCAAAACGATTGTGTGAAAAGTTGCTATAATATCCAATGATTGGTTTTCTGATTTATGTTAAGTTATTTGGTTTTCTGATTTATTTTACCTATAAACTGTCGGGTTAGATCGATTGAAGGACAATGAGTCAAAGAACATAGTCTGTTTGCTCGTGGAATCATATTAATATGTTAAAGCACCAAAATAAGGTAAGGGGTGAGAGAGCGTTTGAATTCATGAGTATAACATATTGTGAGATGAACTGGAAAACCGTATTTTCCAATTATTCATCTGGGGCTCGCTATATACAGCATTAGTCCTTTGAGAGATAAATTAATTAATGTGAAAATATGAGGCATGATTGATTTGATTTTTGATAATTGTGTCGAATGAAATTCCATGCATATGTTTGATTAGACAAATTTATGTGATGTGATAATAAAAGATGGATGCATTGTATGATATATGTTTATGTGATGATAATGATGATGTTTGATTGATGATAGTGATGTTATAAATTTGTGATGAGTTTATATAATGACCATGCTTATGTATGATTAATGATATAAAATTGGGATGAGATTATTGAAGAACCCCATAATTGATGAAATAGTGATGATTCCAATTTGTGCTAAAGACGATGCTCTTAATGGTGTAGTCTAGCCTAACGAGGGGAGAAAATAGATGTTGGGAATATTTGAAGTTAATGTGAATTTTTAAGGTGGAGATTATTTTGTCATCATCTAGGTATGGCCTAACAAGCCTAGTGATTCCGGCGAAGTACAACTGAATAAGCCTGATCGTGGCGGTCTGCACCCTTAAGGAAAGATTGTTAGACCTTGGAGGTACCATGAAACATATGTTTACCTCGACTGTCGCATATATGTGTCTCGGGTTGAGTTGAGGGGATCTATGAGGACAGGGCCAATTTGAATTGTTCGTCCACCAGGATGGTGGCATAGTATCAAGCCTCCTAACCAAGTACTTCAGAGTTAGAATGGTACCACATTGTGAAGTAGAGTCTAAGCTCATATATAAAATTTGCATTTTCTTGTGATTAATATGTATCGTGTGTGATAATAATTTATGAGATGATTTGATATTATAGTGAAATGTATTGATTTTCCTTGATTTTGACTAATAATGTGATGTTTTTCGTTGAAGAATGTTGTGTAATGATACGGTTTATTGATGATTAATTGCGTGTTCTTCTTACTTATTATACTATCAACATGATTTCGAAACATGTTAGTACAGAGACGCACCTAAGAGGGGGGTGAATTAGGTGTTTAGAAATTTTTGGTTTTTAGAGATTTAGTGGATTATTTTTCTGATTAGGATTAGTGTATGGAAAGCTTGTAAATGACAAAAAAATAAAGAACACAACGATTTATCCTAGTTTCCCTTCAACCAAGGGTACGTCCAATCCTCTTGCTCACCACAAGAGATTTTCCACTATTTGTTAGAATAAGTACAAGTCTAACTCTACGACTCCAGTTACAAACTCCTAACAATCTGCCTAAGATAGCACACCACTATCTTAATTTATAACACTTGAAGAAAGTACACCACTTTTCTTCAAACAATACAATAACTTGAATGGTTTTACAATAATGACTTTGACTAAAATAAATAGGATATAACAGTTGATGCTATCTTGTACAATGATAACAAACCAATATAATTTCAAGTATAACAAAGATCCTTTCTCAACGATATGAAAATGTAGAGCATGTACTTGAAATATGAAAATATATCTTTGAATAGTTCACAAAATATTTGAGAAAGTAGTTCTAAGATTTGTAGTGGATTGATGTCTTAAAACTGAAAACTATGAGGTATTTATACTCCATAGACATCACTTCATAATAGTGGCAATTGTTCCCAGAAGATTGATGAACATATGCAATGATCCAGGTTGAATCTGACCTGAAAGATTGCATTGTTTCGCAATTGTATTCGGCTACAGCTTGTGTGTAGCCGAATATACTTTTGTAACATTCAGTTTTAACTCAAAATTTCGAGCTTGTATTCGAATACAAAACCTTGTAGTCGAATACACATGATTGAATTTTGCCACTGACTTGATTTTGTATTCAGCTACAAGATGCTGTAGTTGAATACAAAAGTCCAGATTTAGCGCTTGACTTGATATTTGTATTTGGCTACAATATCCTGTAGACGAATAGAGATTTGAAGATTTTGCCACTGACTTAGTGTTTGTATTCGGCTACAAGATGCTGTAGTCGAATACAACTTTGATTTTTGTCGAAAACTTGATTTTCAAATATTGCTTATGCATTTTGACAATTTGAAAATTCTTTTGATGCATATTCTAAAATAAAAGGTTCTCAAGTGCATTTGAAATGTAATGATATTAGATTGCATCATGTACCTTAAACTATAAGTCTTCTTAGCATATTGACCATAGTTGACTTGTTTGTTGACTTCACTTTGAGCTTGCAACTTGATCACTTTAGTTTGATCTTTGTCTTGGATAGTCTTGTATAAATACAAAACTCACCTCCTTCGTTGTTTGTGTTTGACTGGCTTGGCCCTGCGTTTGTGAAATCGCAGTTATTACAGGTTAATGAGTCTTGAAGTTCAAGTTTGGGAGAAACCCCGCATTGATAGGAGATACTGGGAATTAAGAGTTCTAATGTGTATTTTACTTATGTAATTACAAATGACTTTTTATATACAACCTTTGCGCTAGTAAGTCTTGAGAATTAAATTTAGAAACTAGAAGTATAGTTTGTGCTGTCACGCCTTATAGTTTTCGGGTCGTGACAATACTCATGAGACGACAAACGTGGTAATCGAAATCGGTCAAAAACAGTTCACCCAAGGAAAGAAACTGTTTCTGATTAAACAAGCCACGATAGTAAAATTGATAAAAATCGATTCAGTGGCCGATTTGTGTGGGATAAAGGTTGGGATCATTTCAAAATGGAAAGGAATTGGTGGGGATGAATTTGAGACAAAAAGGGTTTCTTTGATGGTTGCGTGTGTTTTCTTGCTGAAGAAGAGGAAGTCTTCAAGTGCAGATGGAAGGGTGAAGGTAGCAGATGTACAGGGGCATGAGTAACACAGGCTATAACACTTATAGTCAAAATATTGTTAGAAAAATATAAAAATGATTTTGTCATTTGGTATTCATTTCATTCTAATCTTGTCAAAGAAATGACAAATCTAAATTCCAATATTTTGAGTATGAGACTTCTATACAACATGACTTGAGAATTTTCTTAAACAACTCGTATGTACGGTTGAGTAGAAGTAAAACAAATGTAGAAACTTCAAATTGATAGTATTTTAAAAAAATTTGACAAAAAAAAACATTTCCGTAAAAAAACAACAAATAATTTTTTAATCTAAATATTAAACATTATTCTTTTATCTATAAATGGTAAATAGTATTCTCCCGAAGACACAATAATAACACTTATATAATGCTGAATATTGAAAATCTTCTTTGTGTTTTGAGGAGCCAATATATTTTCATGTCGTAGATGAGATCAAATATATCTGCAAAAACAATACTCTAACTAACAACAATCAAGGTTTTGAGAAAACTGAGCAAATAGGTATAATTTGTTACAAAATGCCACTTACTTGAAAGCTATTTGTGCAAAAAAAAATAATTTCCAACTATATCTACTTCTTTGAAAATAATTGGGTTGCAAGGCACTAATCGTAGAGATTGTTTGAAGAAGTAGAATAGTATACATAAAAATATATATATATATATATATATATATATATTGATTGTACTTTAATTTGTAAATCATGCCACATTAATAGTTATACTTAATATTAGATGCTAAATAATAATAATAATAATAATATACTAAAAAAATTATATATTGATTCTACTTTAATTTGTAACCTATGATACATTAATAGTTATATATAATATTGATTTTACTTTAATTTGTAACTTATGACATATTAATAGTTATACATAATATTAGATGCTAAATAGCAATAATAATATTAATAATAACAATAACAATAATGATAATAATAATAATAGTAAAATGTGTGTTAAAGCAAATTGGAAGTTGAATGATAAGGAGAATTGAAGAGGAAAAACCTTTTAGATGTGCCACATGGGATTTTTTGTTGAGGTGGCAATATTTGACTGAAATGTCACAATATTAGATAATGTTTATGTGGGAGTCTATTTTAATATATATAATAGATTCTAGTTAAATCAAGTTTATGGAGATTGCACTGTTTTATAAGAGGAAAAAGATTTAAAGTGTTCCTTTTGATTTTTTGAGAAACGTGATATCCTAAATTAGTTATAAATGTTTTTATTTGCTTGAACATATTTCTTTATCCGCTGCGAATTTTGTTAAAAAAATTGGAGTTTAAATTATTATAAAGGTTATTTTGGGGTTTATGGTGTCACAGATAGAAAAGTGGATGACGAGCAAAGTATAAAGGAGATGACCCATATATCCAATACCCATAGATGCCCCAACATAAATGAATCTCAAGAACTAAGTTGATCAATACAACCTATTTGGAAAGTGAGCTCATAGTATAAAAATTTGGTGCAAAATCTACATATTATGTGTCTTATATTGATAGCGTTTCAGCAAATGTACTGAATCGTTGCAAGTAATAATAAAATGGTAGTACCGAGTGTCGAACTCAAGGATTGTGTTTTACTATCGAGTTGTATTTAATTACTAAATTGAACAAAAAGTTTCTGAATTGATTGAAATAATATTTAAAATTAACAACAATAATAAAATTGATCATTTATAATAAGAAAAATGTCAAGGATGAGTTTCACTTCGAATCCAACCTTGGTGTGTAATTTGATCCTAATTATTGAATTCCTTTATTGAATTATTACCGAATTCTCTTTATTATTCTTGCCCTAATGTCTTAGTGACTTAACCTTTAATTCCAAAGTAACCCCTAATTCCTTAGTGGATTTAAGATTATAATTAAGCCTTACAGTACAAGAGTTCTCTTGTTAAACTATTGCCTTTGCAACTAATTTAACTGGTTTCATGACCTGCATCTATCCATAGACTACAAATTCATGAATTTCTCATCTCAAGCATTGGTAAAGTCCACTCCCGTTTCAAAATAAGAATCATAGAACATTTTAATGTTGATCAAGCAATAAAAAATATTAAGCACAGAGATGAGAAAAATAATTCAATAAACTCAATCATATAACTAGAAATCAAATCAAAAAATTAAGGGTTTCATATTGTTACGCTCATCCCTAACAAATAGGGTTTCGTTACTCATGACAGAGGTATAAAAGATAGAGATTAAAGAAGAATTACAAGAAGGATTCATGAATGATTCTTGATAAAACTCCTCCCATGTTCTTATTTCTCATCTTTTAAGTCCGAACTGGGTTTTGTGTCTTCATGAAAGTTGTGGATATGGATTTAGCTTTCATTTGCACTTGGTTTGACTCCAATTGGACGTTTTAAACTCCAAATATGGCCGAAATACTCCACATAGGTCATGTTGATTTCTCCCCAAAATTCAGCTCTGCACTAAAACAAAGAAACAACGCAAAACTACGAAAAATATATACTTAATCATTTTCCAAACATAAATATTTCATTAAATCAAAGAACTAAAATAAACAAAATATATGCATATGAAAAAAACTAAGAGTTCAAACTAGTACTTTTCATCATATATGCATCTAGTACTTTTTGTTTTCTTTCATGAGCTAAGAGTTCAAACTTACACACCAAATGTAGAGAAGATAGGTTTTGCATATTTGTACGTGACGAGTCTTCGTTAACTCTTGTTTTTTAGAACATTGTTATCAACATTTGTTTTAAGTTTTATTTATCCTAGTTAGTTTTATAATTATTTGACGAGGAAAAATAATTTGAATCATCTTGAATTATCTTTGAATGTTTAGGCACTAACCCTTTCTAACTAGAAAAATTATTGGAGTTAAATTAAGGAACAAACATATATATTTGTTAATGATTTATTGTGATTGGCCACCATAGAATTGAACATAGGTATTATTTCGTTATTGGAAAATAGACTATAATAATCGGAACAAAAATATATGTTCATATTTCAATATTGTTATAGGAATATAAAGTATTAACATGTGTCTAATAAATTAACTTTCATATATGCTTTGAGTAACAAGTTTGGTCTTAGTCTAATTGGTTAATTTAACGTAATAAAATTGGTTAAATTGTTAAAATAATAAATCAATAATTACATGGTGATAAAAATGTGATTCAAATTCCCTAATCATTTTCTCATATTGAATTATCCCTGTTTAATTTTATGTTTGTCTGTTATTATCAACCAACTTATAAATTTTTTGTTAGTTAAGTATTGCGACTTGCTGCATTACAAAATTATTAACAATCCATGTGGAGTTGATTTTTATTTATCACTTTATTATTTGAGCGATGTGGTACACTTGTCAAAAGAGTTGTCAATACGCACTAACATTTCAAATGTCCCCCGCAACCTTTTTACTATCTAAGTTGCTCTTACCATTCTATAGTTACTTTTAATCCATAATAATGAAGTATAGGACTATTTTCCTATAATATGTATGTATCATAAATGCATTTTCTCTCCCAAATTTTTAGATCGTGTGATTTTGGCCCCATTTCTTTAAAACAATGTTGACCATCAATTTTACCCCTTTTTGATTTTTTAATCCCCCAATTTAATTTTTCACTAATGTGAATATTTATCATTAACACATATCTATTATTAAAAAAATGTCCCTATATATAAACACCGTTTTCAATTACTAGGTTCATTTATTTATTTTTCAAACACATCCTTATTAATACTTCTAATTTACGGTCAAATTGAATGAATTGATATATAAAGAGTATTTTATAAACATCAACACAACAAAATTGACACCTTATATTCAATACCTACTTTTCTTATCTTAGTATTTGTAAAAAAGACAATGAAAACTTATAAAGAAAGACGTAGATAGTAATTAAAATTACAACGTAAAAACACACTAAGTTTTCATGTTACAAAAACATGATATTTCTTACCAAAAAAAACAAATAATAACAATAATTTTATAACTGGTAACTTTGAAAACTAAAAAATAAAACAAGTGAAAACATTAAATCTCAAGGAATACAAAAAATTATTAAAACGAATAACTCAATCAAGAGTTACTTCACCCTATACAACAAAATCAACGATAGTAATAAAAAACACATAAAATAAAGTGAGGCACAAGCCTCTAGTACTCCACTTTCACGAGAAAAGTTCCATTGATTGTTTGTCATAATCGTGTTGACTATAACCTGCATAAAATATATTATAAGAGGAGACATAACGGAGATGTGAGTTTATTATTAATATTATAAAATAAATAAGTCATAAATAGATTACTACGCCTTCATGAATCATATATAGTAGGATCACAACAATCAGGACAATATAATATCACCCGATATAAATGAATGAACTTTGAACGCTAACATATGCACTACTTGAAATTCATGTGGAGCCAAAAATAACATAGTAAAACATGGATTGAGAGGTTATGCTCTAGGCTATATGCAGAGCCCAACACCCCTCTAGATTGTATTTATTCATAGCGTGCACTCTCACTAAGACTAGTTGTACGAAGACATCCTCTTGATAATAGTCTAAAGTGTAAACTCAATAAATCACTCACCTCTCGTAGAGTCTATAATGAATTCTAAGTTTCTTAGATGGTATACCAAACACTTAATTCATATATATTTATCGTTAAGCGCACACACATATATATAATTCACAAGCAAACAAAGCTAACAACAGTTTCATAATAAAATTTAACACGCTTCTATAGTTATTAAAAAATTGAAAGTTAAAAGCTTAAACATAATAGAGATATTAATTATAAGAGAAAAAAAATTACCATGAAAAAAAATTAAAGACTTAAACATAAGAGAAATTTTTTTTTTAACTTAACTAATAACAAGATGATGTGCATCTACAAATACCCGATGAGCAATATCCTTGACTATACATGGGACACGCGTAATCTATACAATCGATGTCTGAGTGACATGGACGAGCTGTAATATGTAAAATAAGAATGAAGAATGTTATTGAAAAAAGGTTAAATATATTGTATAACATGAAAATATGATAATGAACTTACCACCAACATCGACTACAGCAAGAAATAGGAACACAAAAAGGATCAAAGTATAAAAAACCTTGAGAGTTTTAGCCATTTTTTCTTCTACCTTTGCATGAAACAAATACAAAATTGTTTGATCAATTTATATTGTAAAAAACCTCATGCTATGCTTTTTTCAATTGAATAGTTTTTAGTATAATATAGTATTATGTTTGTCTCTTTAACTCTTCGAATTGATCACTTGATCTTAGAATATATCTTCAAATAAAAATATTGTTTGTAATTAGAAATTATTAGTGTTTACAAACCTTTTATTAATTTTTTATTTCTTTTCTATCCTTTCAAATTGAAATGAGGTTCAAAACCAACATTATGCTTACATTAAATAGCTATTTGAATATATATATATATTGAATTAAAAAAGACCTTTCTATATTAAAATATTTATTAAAGGGTATGAGGCATTATATAGTCTAGAAGGACCTATAAAGGGTGATGACGATTTCAACAAGTGTATTAAATTATTGAAAATAATAAAACACTAGAGCGTCAAATTCCAAATACAAGGATGGAGTATTAATACTAATTCAAATATTAAATAACTAGATTGAAAAATAAATGTGTTTGTTTGATTGTTAATAACAAAATTGTTACCAAATAATATAATAAATTATTTTTAATAGATAATAGTAAAAGTGTTAGGGATGAGTCTTATTTGATTCAAACCACTAATTAGTGATAGCACCTTGGTTAATGAGTTCATTTGTTTTATTATTATTGACTTTTCGGTTATATTCAACCCTAATTATTTAAAGAAATAGTCTTTAATCTTAACTAAATCTCTAATCCTATAGGGTATTGAAAATCAAGATTATGAAAATCAAGATTAAGCATTAGAGATATAAATTATTTTTGGAATTCAAGTGTTAATATCTATATGTAGACTATGAGTACAAGAACTTCCTATCTCAAGCATTTACCAAGTAACCTTATGTGTCAAACTATAATTCACAAATCATTTCAAAGGCGGCTAAGCGATAAAAAAATATTACGAAGAGATTGAGAAAGAACTCAAATAAATTCATTCGAATAACCGAAAAATTAAATCATATACTAGAGATTTTCATCAAGGTTTACTCCCCTAACAAAAGGAGATTAGCTACTTATGAAAATAAACAAGAACTAAAGAATAAAGAGTTCTCCATGAAAGATTCTTGATGAAGTAGCTTCATTGATGTTCAACGGGTTAATATTTTCTCTTAAATTTTTTTTATATTTTTGAAATATATTATTTAAAAATATATTGATTACATTAAAATAAATCAATCAAATAATGATCTTTAATATATTCCACTTTATTGGTTAGTGATTCTCTGTGTATCATGTAAGTGAAATATATTTATTTCATTTGTGAAAAATTATCAAAATCCAAGACCGAAAATATTTTTACCTTTGAAATAGTCGGGCAATTATGCCATTTTCAATTTTTTTATAAAAAAATCAGTATTGTGTATAACAATTTTTGGTTATTGTTGAGGTATATATGCGAAATTAGTATTGTGTACTACTTTATAATAAAAAAAAGTTAATAAACCCCTAAATATTTTGAAGTGACCGAACCCTATGCACTAAAAGTGGGAAAATTAATTTTTGGACGTGTTTGAATTATGTGATAAGTTTATTTCAAATAAATGAGTTTGAAATGACATTATAAACTTTACTAAAATGGGGTGAGTTGTTAAAGTTATGTAAATTCCAATTTTTACTTATTTGATGTGTTTACAAAAAATAAATATTTATGAAAAGTAAATGTGTTTGAAAGTTGGATTGTTTATTGGAAAGTAAAATAGTCCTTATGTTGATGTAAGTAATTGGAAAGTTCAAAGTGAAATATGATATTTAATGTATTTAGTAAGTAACTTTGAAAATTTTATTATCAAGATCTTATGTTGTGAGTTACTAATAGCTCCTTGAGTCTCGAAAAGAAATCAAGAATGTTGACTCATGCTAAAGATTATGCTTTTAATGATGGAGCATAAGCCAATGAGGGGAGTAGCTTTTAAGCGCTGTAGTATCTAGCGCTGTAAAAAGATACAACAGCGCTCTTTAAAAGCGCTTTTTTGAAAAGCGCTGTAAATTCCTTTCTAAAAACAAGTTGCTTGTTGAACTAGTTTTACAGCGCATTTTTCAAAAGAGCTGTAAATCCCTTCTAAAAACGCGCTGCTTGTTGTACTAGTTTTAAAGCGTTTTTTTTCCAAAAAGCGTTGTAATATGTACATTATTATTTTAGTTTTATTAAAAAGCGCTGTAAATGGAATTTTTAAAATAACACTTGTTTGTATAAATAGGTTTTTTATGGCATTTTTTTAAGAAAGCGCTGTCTTTTAATTTTTTTCCAAAATCTTTCATCTAGCACATGATATTGACACAATTACTATATTTTTTATTTAAACAGCAACAGCAACAATCAGTTCATAACAACACCCAATTACATGTATTTCACAGCAACAACAATTTCATTTAAAATGTACAACAATTGACAACAGTACTATATAACTTTACATAATTTTTACATTTACATATTCACAACAGACCTATATAACTTTACATATTCACAACAGACCTATATAACTTTACATATTCACAACATAACTATATAACTTTACATATTTTTTACATATTCACAACAGTACTATTTTTTACAATTTCACAACCTTGCAGCATGACAATTTCTCAGCAAATCAAATAATTTTCAGTTTGATCACATACTGACACCAGTCCTCCTTTATTTCAGTTAGATCTCTTTCAGAGTGTTGGACTGGAATTCTCAAAGTACTGTGCGATATAAAATTTGAACATAAATAAGTTAGAATCAAATATATACATAGTTTATATATGAAAATCAAAATATAGTGAAAATACCATACCGTTTTTGGAATTATAGTTTGATTCATATCAACAATCTCCTTCATGAATCGCAATATATAGTACCTGTAGTCTATGTTGTTAGTTTGACGAGGGCACTATAAAATAAAACATATAAGTCAATAAATATTTGTGCGTTGATTGTAAATGAAATTTTAAAGGCATATATTTCAAACCTTTATTTGAATCCATGTGATGTTATTTGACTTTTGCTTCGACACCGTAGCACCCCTTTGAGCTCGGAAAACTTTTAAAGCCCTATCAAATAAATGTGATTATTATAGAATTAACAAACACATTATATATATATGAAATAAATGAATATTACTTACGTATCGAAGATAGTCTTTATATCCGAGTGATTGTTGTAATGGCCGTGCAAGGGGTCTAAATAGTATATAATTTCAGAGGTCGCATTGATTGCAAACAGCACCCAATGTGCCCTACAACAACAAAAATTTGGTTGGCAATTTTGTTTAGACAACTAATAAATTAAGTATCATAAATTAAAAAAGATATAAATAAAGAATATATAATTACCCTGAATTATATGGCGCAAGAAACAGCTTATCCTTCTCTTTATTTCCCAATAGGATATAAACAACATATTTCGTTACATTAACTAGATCGAGTTTAAATATTGAAAGCTTATGCGGAGACAAGAATGAAAATCTATCTGACAATTTGCGCGTGCACACCAACTTCTCATACAAAAACCTTCAATGAAAATGTCAAATTAGATTAATTACCAATAAAATAAATTAATTACCAATAAATGCAATTAAAAGTAGTTTTTATATTAAATAAAGTAATTTACCTAATATATATGCTGATGACAGTAACACTCAACTCCTTATGATTGAGAAGTTCGTATATGTGCTCTTTATCAAGTAATTCTTCATACTCATCTCCGAAAATAGCTTTCTCCAAGTTTATGATTCGTGAATCATTGCTCTCCATATTCGTTTTTGCTTGTATGTCAAGACACGACCCAAATCGTGCAAGGCGTGGATGACTTATTTTAGGAGCAGCATTTGATTTTCCACGATCCTGTTTTTGAATTTTGGTAGCTTTATTAACCTCTAGTTTTTGAAGTTTGCTAGCTTTATTTTTACCACGAACATCCAGCTGCGGGGCGGCTTTATTCTGGCAGGTTTGTTGTGCGGGTGGTTTTGATTGAATTTGAAAAAATGAGGTTAATCTGAAAAAATGTCAAACCTTTTCTGGTGACGTGACTGACTCGTTGCGGGGAATCTTCTTGTCATTCCTTTAGACTTTGTATGAATCTAAATAAATGTGAAATTAAAGTTAACAGCGGAAAAAATCCGCAATTAAATATAATCAATCATAATCATATATCGTGCAATTAAATATACATATCAATTAAACATACCTTATGAAGGCCAACAAGATTTTTAGGCCATGCCACGTAACTACCTATTGCTTCTCCCAAATACTTCATACCTCCATCGTTGTCCGGTATAGGCAACGATGCAATTGGTTCAAAAGCAATCACGGGTGATACTTTGACATGGCCGGCAGGGATCGAAGTGTTGTGCAATACTTCTCCCAAGGTATTGTACAACGTTCCTTTTCCAACCTTGCGATGAGTAGGGGAGGATAAATACAGCACGCAAGTAGAGACACTTTAAATCAATGGTTAATACATAAGTATGTGAAATAATTAGGTTGAATGAATTTCTTATTTTATTAAGTAATTAATAACCTCTGAAAGACTTTTAAGACCAATGTTGCAACTAGCGTTTTCACGTTGGAGCTCTGGAAGTTGTTCGAATGTTGTATTTCACGTTGGAGCTCTGGAAGTTGTTTTTCTTTATTCGTCTTCATCAAGAATGCCACTTGCTCTGTTAGGATTTAGAGTTTCTCTAATACTTCCTCATTAGATGGATTTCATTTGGGTTTCTCTTGTGAAAAATAGCTTTTTGGAGTTACGCCAAATCCTTTACCCCTCACACGGCCAGAATATTCAGGAACATTAAATACTTTACCGAGTATTTGCCTGCAACTAACTTGTTTATTGTCCTCTTTATTTTCATAACTTTGTTCTAGATTCTCCTAAAATACATGTAGGATTAAAAAGATAAGTTCAATATCATTTTTAAAATACAATATTAAAAAAAATTAAAGTGATAATATACTTACGCAAAATTGTATCACTTTTTGAACATTTTCATTATCAACAATTCCATCTTTATTCACACGAGCCTCCTTCCACAAAATATCACGACCCAATGGTTGATCCGATTGGGTCTCTTGTAGCTATTCATTAAGACATAAACAAAAGCTATTCGTTAAGATCATAAACAAAATATTAGTTAGAAACTATAGTTTATAATGTACCACACTATTTAAAAGTAATGTTTACTTACAATTTTTTGCTCTAAACGAGCATACCCCATACGAGATTTTTGGTATGGATGCGTCAGATTTTTGGCCCTCTCGCGATTTGCCGTACTTATACTCTATATAAAAAAAAATAACAATCGTGTAATAATTTAAAATACGCTATGAATATGAATAATAAAACACAAATCCTAATAAATTAATCACTTACCACAAACGCGGGATCTGCACGTTTAGCTTCAATTGCGCTCCATTCGTCATTTGATATATAGTGTTTATATATTTTTGGAGTTTCAACATTCACATTTCCATCACGATCTCTTAAGTAGCAGTTTGACAGATGAGATCTGTAACACCCCGATTTTTAAAAGCGCGAGTGTATTTTTTTTTTAAAATAAATCGATAAAAATCCCAAGTTAAATCCATAAATAAAGAAAATACTCTTGGATAAAATATTTGAGTCGTATCACCACGCCAAAAGTTATCATTAATTACAACAGCGGAAATGGTTTTGAGCAAAAATCCAAAGTAAAATATACACCGACTAAAATGCTCTGTTTCAAATACACAAGTTCCCTTTTTACAACAACAACTTTGAAATAGGAAAGGGAAAATAAATAAAATTCTTGATTACAACCCTAAGCTGATTATTAATTTATCTGAGGGTGACTGGGTATTAAGAATCAACGAGTGGCAACAAGCCCCCACTACTTCCGGTTACAGAACCAACCCATCGCTGTGCCACACCTTAGATTGACCCTGTTTCTCATCTGAGGGCAAAGCCCATATTTCCACAAAAGTTGTAAAGGGTCACCAACCGAAATTAACAAATACCACATAGCATTCAATTTTAAATGCACAAAATCACCTTTCAACTTAGCATGCATCTAGAAAGGGTTTGCATATGCTAAACATACTTAAACAAGGTTGAAACATAAAGCAAATATCCACATTCATAAGGTTACCCATAAACATATCAACCACGCCAAGTAAAAATCACCATCACCCACACCTCAAAACTCATTAAATTCAATTTCACAATTTTTCCCACAAAATGCATTCAAATTCATTTCTCACAACATCTCACCTCAAACCCACCAAATTTATTTTCCAAACATTTTCAACCATAATACCCAAATCAAAACTCAAAATCGTTAAACATAAACCACCAAATTTTTTTTCCACAACTCACATAAACCCCATTAAATTCCTTTTCCCCAAATTCACACATAACCTCCATCAAAACAAACCCCACAAATACACATAAAGAGTCCTATATGCAAGCTAAAAATTGGAAGGAGCCCTTACCTCGACGGTAGCTCGAACGGCCGATTACAGCACCGCGATAAAATTCCGGTAAAATTCTCGCTTCACACAGAGCTGCGAAAATTAGTTCCCAAGCACCGCATCGTGATCACGATCAACTTTCTCTTCAGTCACGTCGCGAGATAAAGCTTGGATCTAGGTGATATGTGACGTTTTGTATGTGGGTTTTTGAAAAACAAAACAAAAGAAAGAAATAGAATATGGAGTAGTGCACGCGGGCAGAGGAAAATGTTTGCTTCTCTCTGCCTTTCTTTTTCCTTTTCTTTCATATATATATATATATATCTACTACTCATAATATATATATATATATAAATATATAAATATCCCAAACCAACCAATTTCAAACACTCTCACACACACCCCAACAATTTTGATAAAAATATTCATTCTCATTGCAACTCAATTGACAGGTAAAATTTTCTGCAACTATAGATATTTTTAACAAGAATGTTCGGTAATAACTTTTCCGCAACGTAATTAAATTATTTCTCGCCAAATAATTTAAAACGGGACCCACAAAATATTTATGGCATTTTAACATCCAAAATACCAATAAAACTGACTAAAAAGGCTCATAATTCAAGATGAAAGCACCCGAAAATACAAAAAGTACATTTTAAAATTAAGGGTATTACAAGATCTAAATCCCCGGTGTATTTTTCGAGCAACTCTAAGCACGTAATTTTTTCTCACCTCATCAACATCCAAAGCAGACTGCAAACCAAATAAAGATATAGTTTGAGTAAAGTATTTCAATGGAAAAAATTATAAGTAACAAAAAAGCGGAGTAAAAAAGGTACATGTATATCATTCCACAATATATCTTTTGCATCCTTTAAAGCCTTATCTCTCCAATCGTCAATTGTAATTGGGATATTCTAACAAACAACAACACCAATATAACTTACCAACATGGGATATTTTGAAAGCATGTACTTATCTTTCATTCCATCCCACCTAATAAACTCATAGAGTAAGTACATGCTTTCAAAAGAGATAAAAAATAAACAGCAAACAAAGTATAATATACCTCAAATTTAATGCCATTACTTTTTGCTTTTATGACCTTTTTCATAATGGTTGCACCGCGTTTAACTTCATTTTTATAAGTCTTAGTGTTGAAAACTTACTCATTTTGATGATCTAAATCCTTGTTGGAATCCATTTATCTACAACAAGTTCAACATGCAGTTCAGTATAACTTCAACACGTTCAACATGTAGTAGTCTAAGTACGTAGCATTATAAGTTCAACATGCATTTTAGTGACAACAAAAAATGAATAAATACAATACCTGAAGAGTGCGAAGAAATACGTAGGGTTCATAGGGTTGTGGCTTCGCTTAAGAAGGAATAGTGAGAAGAGTGCGCAGAAATACGAATGGTTCGTAGTATAGAGTAGGGTTTGCAGAAATACGTAATGAGGGTTCGTATGGAGTACGTAATGTTCGTAGAGATAGTAATAAAGATGGAGATGGTTCGCAATAGGGTTTGTAGCGATAGTAGGGTTCGCAATGAGAAGGAAAATGAAGAGGAGGAGGTTTCGCAATGCCAAAAGTTCGTAGGGAAGTTTACGTAATGAAGAGGAAACTGAAGCGGTTTACTGTTATATGTAAAACCCTATTACAATGCTTTTTTGAAAGAGCGTTGTAAAAGACCTCATTTTATTTTTTAAAAGCCTATTACAGCGCTTTTTTAGAAGCATTTTAAAGCGCTTGTCCAAAAGAGCTGTAAACGACCTCCTTATTTAATTTTTTTAAAAGCCTTTTACATCGCTTTTCCATAAAGCGCTTTAAAAGACCTCTTTGTTTTATTAAGTGCAAGCGCTATGTGAACCTTTTACAGCGCTTATGTAACGAGCGCTTTAAAATAATCCTTATTTTATTTTATTAAAAGCCTTTTACAGCGCTTGTCCAAAAAGCGCTTTAAAAGACCTCTTTGTTTTATTATGTTGTAGCGCTATGTGACCTCCTTATTATTTTTAAAGGCTTTTTATAGCGCTTATTGACAAAAGCGCTGTAAAATTACAAGTTTATGTTCAGTTCAGTTCAAGTTAAATATGTTAAATTACAATATAAGTTCAGTTTCTATAAAATGCTAAATAATTAGTAAAATACCTTTATTTGGATTTTTTTTCTTCCAAATAATTAGTTAAATACCTTTATATATCAATGCTAAATTACATGATCAGCTCATATTGGGATGATCAGTTCAAATTTAAGAAAAATTCCCAGTACTTAAACAAAGCGTTTTCAAGTTCAATATAAGCAAAAAATCAATTCTGGCAAGTCAAACACTTAAACTACATGAACTTAGTATAAAACACTAAGATCAAGCTAAATGTAAGCAGAAAATAAGTATAAGTAGAAACTTAAATACAGTTAAAGCTAAATACTAAAATGCTCAATTCTGGCAGATCAAACAATTAAATTACTTGAACTCAGTTCAGATTACATGGCTTATATAAAACAATTAAACACATTAAGATGCCCTTCTTCTTTTCCTGGTAGGATTCACATTTGCTTGTCCATTAACGATACGAAACGATGGATTTATCCAAATTCCCTCATCATGATAACCTCTAATATATCATTACCGATATCTTCATCATTATTGTTATCATCACTTATTTTATTGATCGATAGGACAACGAACCATTTATCATCAGTAGGATCAGTGACATAAAACACTTGTTGAGCTTGCGACGCTAAAATAAAAGGCCATCTTTGTATCCCACCTTATTAAATCGACAAGCAAGAACCCTGACTCATCAATCCGAACGCCATTATTATTATCGACCCACTTGAAACCAAATATGGGAACACGAAACATTGTGTATTCTAACTCCCATATGCGCTCGATAACCCCAAAATATGATAGATTTGCATATATTGGGTTTTTGTCTTTTGCACTTCAGATATGCATCGCTTCAGCTACGAGAGTGACTCCACTATTTTGCATAGTGGTTTGATCATCTTGTTCTTTGGTATAAAATGTGTAGCCGTTAATTACATAACCGATGTAAGAAAAGACATGTAAACTCGGACCATTTGCTAGCCACCTCAATCTCTATGAAATTGATTCGGGGTCTATATCAAACTTTGAGTTAATGTGATTTCTTAACCATGTTATAAAACTTCGATTGTGCTCTCGAGTTATCCAATTTTGATTCCTATTCATGTTCAAACTAGATAACTGATCCATGTGTATTGTAACATACGGTTGAACCTCATCATCATTGTGTAGAACATACAATTGTGCCTGCTCCCATTCTTTCCTTGATATAGTCATTACTCTCTTTCCAATTATCCCTTCTCCTGATATTCTTCCCGAATGACGAGACATGGGAAGCCCTATGGATTCAACATTGGACAAATATTCAGTACAAAATTCAACAGCTTCTTCAACAATGTACCGTTTTACAATACAACCTTCTGGTCGACTTCTACTTTTACGTACCCTTTTAATATTTTCATATATTGTTCAATCGAATACATCCATCTCATATAAGCTGGCCCACAAAGTTGTGTCACCTTAACAAGATAGGACATGCACACTAACCTTTAATTGTATATCCTGATAAATTACCATTTGCTGGAAAATCATTAATTGTGCCGAACAACATAGCCCTCAAATTGAAACATTCGTTCTTATACCCATCATAAACTTCCACACCTGTCTCCCACATAATTTTTAAATCTTTAATTAAAAGAGTCAAGTATACGCCGATATCATTCCCCGGTTGTTTGGATCAAGAAATTAGCAGAGACAACATCATAAACTTACGCTTCATACATAACCATGGAGGTAGGTTATAAATCAACATAATCACAAACCACATGCTGTGTGAGATGTTTTGAAGACCATGTGGATTCATTCCATCAGTAGAAAGTGCAAGTCGTAGATTTCTTAACTCTCTCCCAAATTCAGGATATTCGTGGTCAATTTTTGCCCATTGTGGAGAATCTGCAAGGTGTCGAAACTTTCCATCTCTAATTCTTTCATCTGCATGCCATGTCAAGTGTTTTAAATCTTCTTCACTGCGATAGATGCGCCTAAATCTTGGTATTATAGGAAAATACCACACGACTTTTGCTGGAGTAGATTCTTTCTTCTTATATCGAGAGACATTGCATTTCGGACACGCATTTAGTAATTCATATTTGTTTCGAAATAAAATGCAATCGTTAGGACACGCATGAATCCTTTCATAACTAATGCCAATAGAGCACAAAATTCATTTAGCCTCGTAGGTTCGAGTGGGAAGTTCATTATCATCTGGGAACATATCTTTTAAGAGTGTTAATAATTATGTGAAGCTTTTATCAGACCATCCATTACTTGCTTTTAAGTTGTACAACTTTAATATCACCGACATTCTTCTGAATTTAGTACAACCATTATAGAATGGTTTATCTGCATCACTCAATAAACTCTCAAACATTTTAGGACGATCCCGAAGATCTTCTTCAACTGCTTTTGCAATCTCCTCAACTTGGTCCCGCTTATATGTATCTGTGTCGAAATCAGTTGAAGCATATGTCAAACCATTCTCAAAATTAATGTTTCCTTTTTTTTTCTCACCATGTCTTATCCAACATGTATAGCTTTGATCAATTCCATGCCATACTAAATTTCCTTCCAATTCATCTACTCTAACGCGTTTTCCAAAACAACATTTTAAACAAGGACAAACGATTCTATTTGGATCTTTTGCATTCTTCACTACAAACTCAACAAACTCCTTCACTTCGTTTTCATACTCTTTTGACAATCGATTGGCAGACATCTATTTTCGGTCCATTTTATATGACCTATATAAATGCAGTTACACAAATAATAAGCTACTGGTAACATTATACCAATGTATAGTACATATATCTAATATTGGAAAATGGAAACCAAGGTCCAAGTCTGATTTCAAAACAGAACAGAGCAACAAATTTCAAAAAAGAATAGATTTTATATGATTTATTATGTAACAATTTATCAGTTTTAGTGACAACAACAAATTAATAAATACAGTACATTAGACAACGTATCCAATTCCTTTAATGGAGGAGCAGTAGATGGGCGCACATTAGAGGAGAGGAGGGTTCGCAGAGTAGAGGAGATGAGTATTCGTAGGATTAAGACAACGTATTAAATTTGTTTTAAATTTGTTTCTATTTATTTAAAGTGAATGATTTTTATTTAAAGTGAATGATTTTACAACGCTTGTAAAAAAAGCGCTCTAATAGATCCTTTAATTATGTGAAAGCGCAAGCCTTTTACAGTGCTTGTATAAAAAGCGCTCTAATAGGTCATTTAATTATGTGAAAGCGCATGTAATACAACGCTTTTACAAAAAGCGCTTTAAAAGCTATGTAACTTAAGGTGAGAGCGCTATATTTTGCAGCGGTTGTATACAAAGCGCTCCAAAAGCACTGTAAACATTATGTGAGAGTGCTTCAATTTACAGCGCTTGTATAATATTTCAATTCCACATTTTAATCTCACAAATTCCTATATTTTCACATTAATCAATTTATCACTCAAATGGCAACTGCCGTACGTAGCGAGCCCTAGATGAATCATTGAGAAATACGGTTTTCCCATTCATCTCACAATATATTATACTCATGAATTCAAACGTTCTCTCACCCCTTACTGTATTTCCACACTTTCACACACATACGATTCCACGAGCAAACAACCTTTTTTCTTTGACTCTATGTCCTTCAATCGATCTAACTCGACAATTTATGTGTAAACATCAAAAATAAATTATGAGAAGACACTCTAAAAATTAAATCAGTGGATAATATAGACAATTTACACATGATCGTTCTGGCGTTGTTTTCACTCAAATCGGACTTACGGTGAAGAAGAATGGTGCAAAAAATGAATTCAACAAACGGAGAAGTTAGGTATTTTAGAGAAGAATTGGAATGGTTAAAAATATGAGAAAATATGTTTTATTGACTGAATCAATAAAGGAAAGAACATACTGAAATTTGATCAAAAACAGATAAAGTTTTCGGAATAGTGATAAGAAAGCAGCATTGATTTTCTTTACTATTTTGGTTGTTGTGCTTCCCGTGCGGCTGCTTCCAATTTGTTTGTACTGTAGCACTACTTTCTATTCTATTTTGGTTATTATATTAGATTATATTTGACTTTTTATTTATTTATTTAAAGATATTAGATTATTATTAGCCCAATTCATTGAACCCCGTTTTATTTTCTTAATTACAGTAATTTATTTTATTTACAAGACCCAACGAATTACATATTTATTTTAATTTATTTATTTGCCACTATAATTATATTTTCCAAAATATCAAATTAAATATTTATAAAATAGACACATCATAACAAGCACACATATAAAGAAAATTAAGCGTAATATTATTAATATTTCAAAATCAATATTTAAAAAAAAGATAAATTAAAGTAATTAACTTTTTAAAATAATATTTCAATAATAACCAAAAAAACATTCATATTCAAAATGTAAGTAAACTATTGTTCCCACAATGATTGATTATATCACCTATTTCAATGTTTTTCTAAACAAATAATTTGTTTATTGTAAAAATATGAAGAACACATTTTTAGTAAATATTTTTGAGATAATTTTAGGATTAAAAATGCAAAGTTAAGTAAGTGACACTGGTTTTAATTTCAGATGTCAAAGGGTAGTTAAGGATTTAGCTTTGTTGTAATTATGTTTGCATGCTCTAGTATGCTGTAGCATGATATAACATTCTTGTGACTAGATTGACCTTAGGGGTTTTCCATCTCAATCATCATGGTAATATGTGGGTTATTACCATCCCTGGGTCCACACATTACACATCATATCACGCTACGCTTTATTTTAGCAAATAAACTTCCTTATGGACCTAAATTTGATTCCAAATCAAATTAGGGTTGTAGTCTATGCCCTTGATTTTTCAGACTTTAATGGTTATATAAGACAAGTGTAGTACATTATATTTCCTCTTTTTAGATCTTATATCCTTTTTCTAATAAAGATTCCATTGGTCCATTATCCAAAAAGCAAGGACACATGATTGATCCAATAAATTTATCTGAAATTATTCCTCACTAAATGTTGCACGTAAAATTAGTTGTGGAATTATACACAATCCAAAATGAGTAATAAAATGTAAGTAAAATATTGCTCCCACAATGATTGATTATATCGCCTATTTCAATGTTTTTCTAAACAAATAATTTGTTTGTTGTAAAAATATAAAGAAGACATTTTTAGTAAATATTATTGAGATAATTTTAGGATTAAAAATGCAAAGTTAAGTAAGTGACACTAGTTTTAATTTCAGATGTCAAAGGGTAGTTAAGGATTTAGCTTTGTTGTAATTATGTTTGCATGCGCTAGTATGCTGTAGCATGATATAACATTCTTGTGACTAGATTGACCTTAGAGGTTTTCATCTCAATCATCATGATAATCTGTGGGTTATTACCATCCCTGGGTCCACACATTACACATCATATCACGCTATGCTTTATTTTAGCAAATAAACTTCCCTATGGACCTAAATGTGATTCCAAATCAAATTAGGGTTGTAGTATGTGCCCTTGATTTTTCAGACTTTTATGGTTATATAAGACAAGTGTAGTACATTATCTTTCCTCTTTTTGGATCTTATATCCTTTTTCCAATAAAGATTCCATTGGTCGATTATCCTTAAAGCAAGGACACATCATTGATCCAATAAATTTATCCTTATCCTGAGATGAAAATCCTTCAAAGTTAAAAACAAAATTCACTTTCAATTGGGCCCACAATTATGCACACCATCCAAACTCATAAATTCATCAAGACCTTGATATTTCAATCATTCGTTCATTTGAAAATCTTTTACTAAAATCAAATCCAACTCAATAAAACGAGGAGTTATCACATTCCTATTGAAGTATTGAACATTAAAACACTAACAATCACCTTCCTTTGTAAAGAACCATTTGAAATCCAAAGTTGAATCACTTGAGAAAGATTTGAAGTATGGAATGTTAAAACAATAAAAATCATCTTTTGGAATCATTTAGTTAGTCAATTAAACATACCTTTTCAAATGTTTAATCATTCCTATTTCTCTATAAAATATCCGACTTTTCCGTTTATAGAATTCTTTATTTTGCACCGTTCTTCCTCACCGTAAGCCCGATTTGAGTGAAACTAACGCCAAAACGATTGTGTGAAAAGTTGCTATAATATCCAATGATTGGTTTTCTGATTTATGTTAAGTTTCCTTGATCCAATTTCGAAATTTAGTTTTTAGAGTGTGTTCTCATAAATTATTTTTGACTTTTACCTATAAACTGTCGGGTTAGATCGATTGAAGGACAATGAGTCAAAGAACATAGTCTGTTTGCTCGTGGAATCATATTAATATGTTAAAGCACCAAAATAAGGTAAGGGGTGAGAGAGCGTTTGAATTCATGAGTATAATATATTGTGAGATGAACTGGAAAACCGTATTTTCCAATTATTCATCTGGGGCTCGCTATATACGGCATTAGTCCTTTGAGAGATAAATTAATTAATGTGAAAATATGAGGCATGATTGATTTAATTTTTGATAATTGTGTCGAATGAAATTCCATGCATATGTTTGATTAGACAAATTTATGTGATGTGATAATAAAAGATGGATGCATTGTATGATATATGTTTATGTGATGATAATGATGATGTTTGATTGATGATAGTGATGTTATAAATTTGTGATTGTTAGACCTTGGAGGTACCATGAAACATATGTTTACCTCGACTGTCGCGTATATGTGTCTCGGGTTGAGTTGAGGGGATCTATGAGGACAGGGCCAATTTGAATTGTTCGTCCACCGGGATGGTGGCATAGTATCAAGCCTCCTAACCAAGTACTTCAGAGTTAGAATGGTACCACATTGTGAAGTAGAGTCTAAGCTCATATATAAAATTTGCATTTTCTTGTGATTAATATGTATCGTGTGTGATAATAATTTATGAGATGATTTGATATTATAGTGAAATGTATTGATTTTCCTTGATTTTGACTAATAATGTGATGTTTTTCGTTGAAGAATGTTGTGTAATGATACGGTTTATTGATGATTAATTGCGTGTTCTTCTTACTTATTATACTATCAACATGATTTCGAAACATGTTAGTACAGAGACGCACCTAAGAGGGGGGTGAATTAGGTGTTTCGAAATTTTTGGTTTTTAGAGATTTAGTGGATTATTTTTCTGATTAGGATTAGTGTATGGAAAGCTTGTAAATGACAAAAAAAATAAAGAACACAACGATTTATCCTAGTTTCTCTTCAACCAAGGGTACGTCCAATCCTCTTGCTCACCACAAGAGATTTTCCACTATTTGTTAGAATAAGTACAAGTCTAACTCTACGACTCCAGTTACAAACTCATAACAATCTGCCTAAGATAGCACACCACTATCTTAATTTATAACACTTGAAGAAAGTACACCACTTTTCTTCAAACAATACAATAACTTGAATGGTTTTACAATAATGACTTTGACTAAAATAAATAGGATATAACAGTTGATGCTATCTTGTACAATGATAACAAACCAATATAATTTCAAGTATAACAAAGATCCTTTCTCAACGATATGAAAATGTAGAGCATGTACTTGAAATATAAAAATATATCTTTGAATAGTTCACAAAATATTTGAGAAAGTAGTTCTAAGATTTGTAGTGGATTGATGTCTTAAAACTAAAAACTATGAGGTATTTATACTCCATAGACATCACTTCATAATAGTGGCAATTGTTCACAGAAGATTGATGAACATATGCAATGATCCAGGTTGAATCTGAACTGAAAGATTGCATTGTTTCGCAATTGTATTCGGCTACAGCTTGTGTGTAGCCGAATATACTTTTGTAACATTCAGTTTTAACTCAAAATTTCGAGCTTGTATTCGAATACAAAACCTTGTAGTCGAATACACATGATTGAATTTTGCCACTGACTTGATTTTGTATTCAGCTACAAGATGCTGTAGTTGAATACAAAAGTCCAGATTTAGCGCTTGACTTGATATTTGTATTTGGCTACAATATCCTGTAGACGAATAGAGATTTGAAAATTTTGCCACTGACTTAGTGTTTGTATTCGGCTACAAGATGCTGTAGTCGAATACAACTTTGATTTTTGTCGAAAACTTGATTTTCAAATATTGCTTATGCATTTTGACACTTTGAAAATTCTTTTGATGCATATGCTAAAATAAAAGGTTCTCAAGTGCATTTGAAATGTAATGATATTAGATTGCATCATGTACCTTAAACTATAAGTCTTCTTAGCATATTGACCATAGTTGACTTGTTTGTTGACTTCACTTTGAGCTTGCAACTTGATCACTTTAGTTTGATCTTTGTCTTGGATAGTCTTGTATAAATACAAAACTCACCTCCTTCGTTGTTTGTGTTTGACTGGCTTGGCCCTGCGTTTGTGAAATCGCAGTTATTACAGGTTAATGAGTCTTGAAGTTCAAGTTTGGGAGAAACCCCGCATTGATAGGAGATACTGGGAATTAAGAGTTGTAATGTGTATTTTACTTATGTAATTACAAATGACTTTTTATATACAACCTTAGCGCTAGTAAGTCTTGAGAATTAAATTTAGAAACTAGAAGTATAGTTTGTGCTGTCACGGCTTATAGTTTTCGGGTCGTGACAATACTCATGAGACGACAAACGTGGTAATCGAAATCGGTCAAAAACAGTTCACCCAAGGAAAGAAAATGTTTCTGATTAAACAAGCCACGATAGTAAAATTGATAAAAATCGATTCAGTGGCCGATTTGTGTGGGATAAAGGTTGGGATCATTTCAAAATGGAAAGGAATTGGTGGGGATGAATTTGAGATAAAAAGGGTTTCTTTGATGGTTGCGTGTGTTTTCTTGCTGAAGAAGAGGAAGTCTTCAAGTGCAGATGGAAGGGTGAAGGTAGCAGATGTACAGGGGCATGAGTAACACAGGCTATAAGGTCCAACACAGGAAGTCTTCTGTAGTATTCTTTGCGGTTGGTCTTATATATTGATCGTGGGCTATTATTGGTGCTTTCCACACTGGTTCCATCTTTGTGTGTTGTTTTGGTTGCTGCAAATTTGTGTTTTTGACCACACTCAGTTTTCTTGTTAGTAGCTTGATGGCTGTCCCACATGTGTTGTCTTCAGCCACCTTGGCTCATTTAGATGATTCAACAGTTTCCGTATCTCACTCTATGGGATTGTGGACTTTGGATTTTAGTGCTTCTGATCATATAGTTGGTAATTCATCTCTAATTTGTCACCTCCTAGAATTCCTCACAACATTACCCTTGCTAATTATAGGTCTAAGACACATGTTATTGGTTTTGGTCAAGGACACATCTCTACCATATATATCTTTGTATTATGTATCCTGTGTACCGGTTTCCTATTTAATTTGATTTCAATTAGTAAACTTACTCGACCCTCAATTGTTCCATAATATTTACTCCAGACTCTGTCTTATAAAGGATCAAAGTACAAGACAGATGATTGGAAAAGACTCTGAATCACAGAGTCTCTATTACCTTCAACATCCTTCATCAATCGTATGCAAAGTTTCTGCATCTCCAAATATTATTCTTCACCGTTCCGTTCGGGTCAACCACATCTGGATAAATTATAAGTGTTGGTTCCTTAACTTCCATATTTAAAGTCTCTTGATTGTGAGTCATGTAAGCTTGGCTAACATGTTCGTCATTTCACTGTAGTGCCAATAAAAGATTCAAGTCTTCCTTTGATATCATGCATTTTGATATTTGGGGTCCTAGTCATTTGCCCTCTATTTTAAGAAATCGGTACTATGTCATTTTCATTGATGATTTCTCGCAATGCACATGGATAGCCTTATTGAAGGATCGTTTAGAAATATTAGATGTTTTTAATATTTTTTGTTCAAAGATAAAGACTCAATTTGGGAAAACATTTCGAGTCTAGCAAAGTGACAATGCCAAAGAGTACTTTTCTACACAATTTAACACCTTCTTGACATCTCATGGCATCACGCATCAATCTCGTTGTCCACACACATCGCAACAAAATGGTGCCATTGAGAGGAAACATTATCGATCAATGTTCATGCACCTTTGAAGTTTTAGGGTGAAACGGTTATAACTGTTTGCTATTTGATCAATCGTGTGTCATCCTCAATATTTGATAAGGAGATTTAACATTCTCTCTTGTTTCCCAATTGCATTGATATTGATATGGTTCTGTTGAGTCCCCAAAGATATTTAATTTCAAAGAAAAACTAAGTAAGTCTCCCATTGCATTGGTCACTCTATTGACAAGTGTAGAAATATCAAGGATCGGAATGCACCCAAACTTTCGTTGGGAGGTCCAAAACCTATTGTTAAGCCTAAAAACCCAATGTTATCCCCAAAAAAGTTTGAAATGTCGAAGCTCATATTGAAGATCAACACAACAATCATAATAGTCATCACCATGACGATGAGAATTTGAATAGTAATGACAATAATAGTTTACATAATGAACATTTGGAGAACAAAAACCAAGACTTGAATAATGTCAATTCTAACTGTGCTGACATGGATGAAAATGAGGCTCATCATGGTGGTATTATGCATGAAGAAGATCATTATGAAGAGGTTCTTACTCGTTCTCAAAGAAAAAAACAAAGGAATGTTTAAGAAGGGTAATGACTTTGATTATAGTACTCGTTCTAGGGTAGGTCATAGAGACCTTGCCCAATGAAGTTCCTCTATTGAAATGCTAGAGGTCTTCGTGTGACGCACAAGTCTAATTTTGTTATTATTTCTGAGCCATGGATGAAATTTGATGACTTTCGAAAAGAGATTTCTTTTGAAGTTTAATCTCAAACTACTTTCTTCTAATAATATAGGGGTTTTGCTTCCTAATATGTGGTGTTTTTGTTCCACTCAACTTCAACCTTCTATCGTCAACATATCTGATCAACACGCTTCTTATAAGGTCTCTTTTGATAATATTGAATTTTCCATCTCTACCATTTATACTTCCACCAATTATATAACATGAAGATCCTTATGACATTATTTATCTTTGGATTTCCAATCTAATTCTTTGCCTTGGAGTTGCATTGGTGATTTCCAATCTAATTTTGCTTGATTTCCAGATCAACAATACTAGGAAAGCTTCCTTTTTTAAATTTATGAAAATGTGGTCTTCCCATCATAATTGTAACAATATTATTAAAAACACTTGAAATAAGGTTTATATTGGTTGCTCTATGTTTGTGCTTAATCAAAAGCTCAAATCCCTGAAAGTCGAGCTTAAAGATTGGAATAAGAATGTGTTTAGGAACATTAACATTAAAGTTCAGGCTGCTAAATCTAATATGAAACAAATCTAGAGTCAAATAAATGACAATGGCTGCAATGATAGTCTTCTTGACTAAGAGAAGGTTGCGCGAATTGAATTGGACAAAGCCCTTAGGTTGAAGGAAGAGATTTGGCAAGAGAAGGCTAAGATCAATTGGCAAGCTGAAGGCGATACGAATACTGCTTATTTCCATAAGATTGCTAAGGTGAGATATGCTACTAAAAATATTTTTGTTTTGAGACATGGTGATGATCTTCTTACCGATCCTGATGCAATAGAAATATCATGTGGTTACTTATTATTACTCTATCTTTAATATTGATAATAATTATCTAGATAATGGTCTTTTTGAAAAATGATTCCTAAGACTCTTGATGCTGACAGAATTGAGCAATATAGACCTATAGTCATTGCCAACTTCATGTTTAAAATCATTTATAAGGTTCTAGCTGACAGACTTGGCTCTCTTATGCCTAGTATCATTTATCCTCATCAAAGAGGTTTTATCAAAGGGTAAGCAAATTGGTGACTGTATTTGTTTAGCTTCTGAGGCGGTCAATCTATTGTCCAATAGATCTTTTGGAGGTAACCTTGCTTTAAAAATTGATATTTGCACGAATTTTGATACTTTGGATTGGAGTTTTTTGCATAAAGTGCTTCATTGTTTTGGGTTTGCTCCGAAATTCTGGTATTGGATTCATATTATTCTACAATTAGCAAGACTATCTGTTTATGTCAACGGTAAGACTGCTAGTTACTTTTCTTGCAAAAGGGGAGTGCAGCAAGGAGACCTTCTTTCTCCTCTTCTTTTTTCCCTGGAGGATTTTGGTAGAAGCGTCACTTTGCTTGTAGAGGAAGGTTAATTGTCCCTCATTTCTGACTCCAGAGGAATTACTATCCCTTCTCATGTTCTCTGTGTTGATGATGTTATGATCTTTTGTAAAGGTACTCTTTCTAACCTCAAAACTCCCCAATTTTTTAGGCAATATGGGAAGGTTTTTGGGCAACTAATTAATCAAGTCAAGTCCAAAATTTATGTTGGCGCAATAGACGAAAAACAAAGATTTCTAAAATTATTGGGTTCTCGTTTGGTACTATTTCATTTATCTATCTTGGTATCCATATCTTTTAAAGGTAAGCCTAAGGTGGTGCACCTTATGCTTGTTGTAGACAGAATCAAAACTAAGATGGCAGCTTGGAAGGCTTCTTTACTTTCTATTGCGGTAAGGGTTCAAGTTGTTAAAATTGTGATTCAAAGTATGCTTATTTATAGTTTTATTATTTATTCTTGGCCTAGATCTCTTATCAACATTGTTGGTAGATGAATTAGAAACTTTGTATGGTCTGATGACATTGATCAAAGAAAAACTATTACAATTGTTTGGCATAAGGTGTGCACCCTATCAAGGAGGGAAACCTTGAGTTAGGATCTATAAGAGACATCAATGAGGCTGCCATCATAAAGCTTTTTCGATGTCAAGTTTATTTGGAAGAAATCCACTAATGGGGAGGTGTGTTTCAAGGATGCTTACATGTTTCAAAAGCCTCCTAGGAATGAGCAGCATTGGGCTAAGAATATTTAGAATCGATTTATTCCTCCTTTCAGATCCCTCTTTGTTTGGAGGTTGTTCCACAACAAAGTTCTTGTTGACGAGAATTTAAGGGCTAGAGGTTGCAACATGATCTCCATGTGCAGCTTATGTCGCAAGCATGAAGAATCTAGCAAACATTTTTTTTAATGTGATTTTGCAGGTCATGTTTGGTATTGGATCACTTCCGTATTTATTATGCAGATGGCCACTAGTAATGTGCAAACTATGTTTTAGATTAGTAGTAAGTCTTGGTCATCGTTGTGTAAAGTGGTTGTCGTTGCAGCCATTATCAATGTGATCAATACTATCTGGTATTATAGAAACAAGCAGAGATTTAATGGTATCAATATTAGTTGGTTGTCTATTGCTAATTTAGTTTGTTATAACACTTCCCTGGCTGTGAATCATACATAGGCACACTCTTATTCTGATATGCGAGAATTTGTGATTTTAAAAGATTTTTTTTTTTGTTTAGGTATATGCACCTAATGCTCTTTTCATTAAGGAGGTGTTGTGGCAACCCCCATCCTTAACTGGATTAAGTATAACAATGATGGCACTGCTATGAGTTGTCTAGGCCCTGTAGTTTGTGGAGGGATTTTTAGGGATAAAAATGCAAACTTTTTAGGTGGTTTATTGTAAATTTGCATAATATTACTACAAGCTAAGCTCCATGAACTGATGAATGCTATTGAGTTGGAGGAGGCTTTGGTTAGAGACTGACTCACACGTTATTCCTTGGTATATAAGAAATTAATGGTTGAATTGTATGGAGTTAACAAAAAATATGCAGTTTTATATCTCATATTTTTAGAGAGGGCCTAATCAATCAATGATAAAATGTACCAAAATAATTCGTATGATAACAGCGGTAAATTTTGCATCTTCCACTCGCCATTGATTAATGGAAGAAAACTCTCATCAACCCTTTTTTTGTCGGAGTTGAAATTTGGATCCCTCTTCTCGTCCCACATCTGCACCCATTTTAAAAGTTATATTTATTATAATTAAATAAATAAAAAAACATTCTTTTGCAAAAAAAAAATTAAAATTATATTTTATATTGAGAGGAAATTAAAATTTATAATATGTAAAAACTATTAACTAAAATAATTAAATATACACACACAAAAACTAAAAAATGTAACTATTTTATGTGCATAACAGATTTGGGAGTGAGACAGATATCAACACTCTCAAACTCAACTCTGTCCTTGAGTTTTAATTTCAGAAAAATTGTTCAACTCGTTTTAGTTTTGTTAGATGGACTTCTTGCAATTTGATCCCAATAAGATGTGGGGATAAAATCATTACCATCGTTGGACTTAGATATTCCTTCTTCTTAAGTTCTTATTTTTCAAACATTCTTAAGGCTATGTTTGGATTGTTGGAATGAGATGAAATGAAATGGAATATTACAGTGTTCCATTGTTTAGATAATTAAAAAGAAATGATAGAATAAAATGGAACACAATGGTACCCATTCTATATCATTCCACTACTTGCCTCAATTTTTCTTCTATCCAATTTGAGAGGTATGAGATAGAATGAGTTACTTATTTAATTTTGAAATTATTAAAACAAGAACATGACCCGCGCGTTGCGTGGGATATATAGACTTTAACATATGAGTAGTATTGTTTGTAGAGTATTTTTTCAAGTGAGTTTATTTGAGTAATTATTATATATGAGTCGACAAACACACATTTGAGAATATGTAAAATGTTTTGCATAATGTAATTGCAACTAATTCATATATTTAGTATTAAAAATCCACAGTGAAGATCATCCTACAAACAAAATTCATAAATTATATTTAGTGTTAAAAATCTTAAAAGTATTTTAATAAATATTAATATATATATAATTATCTACCGCAAAATCAGATTAGTCATGCTCTTTTTTGTGTTGTCTAATATAAATTTATAGTCAAAATATTTTTAGAAAAATATAAAAATGATTTTGTCATTTGGTATTCATTTCATTCTAATCCTGTCAAAGAAATGACAAATCTAAATTCCAATATTTTGAGTATGAGACTTCTATACAACATGACTTGAGAATTTTCTTAAACAACTAGTATGTACGGTTGAGTAGAAGTAAAACAAATGTAGAAACTTCAAATTGATAGTATTTTAAAAAAATTTGACAAAAAAAAAACATTTCCGTAAAAAAACAACAAATAATTTTTTATTCTAAATATTAAACATTATTCTTTTATCTATAAATGGTAAATAGTATTCTCCCGAAGACACAATAATAACACTTATATAAAGCTGTATATGGAAAATCTTCTGTGTTTTGAGGAGCTGTAACACCCCAAATTTTATAATAAACTATTTTAATAATGAAAAATAATTTTAAATAATTAATTTGGTGTTAAAGTTATTTTAGAATACATGTGATAAATTTCGTGATTAGTTTGCGTTATATGGGTGCTTTAGATGATGTGTTACTATTATACGTATTAGACTACATGAATAATCTAAATAACTAATATTATATTTTATATATTTTTCTAAATAGTATTTTAGTGTAATATTTTAAAGAATAAGATTTTAGAAGATTTTACGTGTATACACTTATTATACCAAATTAATGTAATATTTTTCTGTGTGTTTGACTGATATTAAGTATGCACGTAATTATATTTCAATTATCTATAACTATTTTCTATTTTTAGTTATTTATTTTATAAATAATTATCTCGGAATAGTAGTGATATATTGTGTTTGATTTC
>JBBPBP010000003.1:8769612-8793592 GCA_037974735.1 Cicer chorassanicum
TTGTCAAGTTGTGCCTATTTTATATATATTCCATTGATTTAGTGGCTTATATAAAATATTGATGTTATATTTTTTTATTGTCATTTTAACAATTCTCATAATATAATAATCTTTTAATTTGATATTTTGAAAGATATTATTATTTTAGTGGCAAATAAATAAATTATAAATAACTGTGTAATTAGTTAAATCTTGTGAGAAAATAAAAAATAAAAAAAAATACCAAAAAAATAAAAATAAAAATAAAATAGGTTTCAAGGTTAATAATAACTAATATATATATATATATATATATATATATATATATATATATAAAAGGTCAAATACAATCCAAGCGCTACAATATAAAAGCTGAAGAGCAGCCCGCATGCTACAGTAGAAAAATAAGAACCAGCCGCACGCTACAGTAGAAAAATGAAAAACCAGCCGCACGTTGTTGAAAAAAAAAATAGAAAATCCATACCGGTGATCGATAGCTGTCTTGGAAAACTTTCTCCTTTTTTTCCTCCAAATTTCATTATGTTGTTTTATTCATTTAGGTAGCCAAATAAACATACTTCCTCAGATTTTTAACCATCTCAATTTCCCTCCAAAATACCCAACTTCTCCTTTTATAAAATTCCTTATTTTGCATCGTTCTTCTTAACCGTAACTCCGATTTGAGTGAAACCAACGCCAAAACGATCGTGTGAAAAATGTCTATATTATCCACCAATTGGTTTTCTGATTTATGGTAAGTTTTCTTGACCGAATTTCGAAATTTATTTTTCAGAGTGTCTTCTATAATTTATTTTTAACGTTTACCCATAAATTGTCAAGTTAGATCGATTGAAGGACAAAGAGTCGGAGAATAAAGTTTGTTTGCTCGTGGAATTGTATTCTTGTGTGAAATCGTCGAAATAAGGTAAGGGGTGAGAGAGCGTTTGAATTCAGGAGTGTAATATATTGTGAGATGAACGGGAAAATCGTATTTCCCAACGATTCATCCGGGGCTTGCTACGTACGACAGTAGCCCTTTGAGTGATAAATTAATTAATGTGCAAATATGGGAATTGTGAGATTAAAATGTGGAATAGAAATATTTATAAGGTGTTGATTGATTTAATTCCATTGAATGTGTGTTATTTGATATTATTGTGATATTTGATTTATTTTTGTTAAATGTGTGATATTTGATATTATTGTGATATTGGATGTCGAATAAATTTGGTGCATATGTTGGATTAGATGAGTTTATGTGATGTGATAATAAAAGATGTGTGCATTGTGATAATTTTATGTGATGATGATGATGTATGAATAATAATCGTGATTTCATAAATTTGTGATGAGTTATGTAATGATGATGATATGTGATTTATGATAGTAATGTTATGAATTTGTGATGAAAACATTGAAGTAACCCCTGATGAAATAATTGTGATTCCAATTTGTGTTTGAGATGACGGTCTTAATGGAGTATCATAGGCCAACGAGGGGAGAAAATAAATATTGAGAATTTGTGAAGTGGAGATTATTTTGTCATCATATAGGTAGGGCCTGACAAGCCTAGCGATTTCGGGGAAGTACAACTGAATTGAGCCTGATCGTGGCGGTCTACTGTTGAGCCTTAAGGCAAGATTGTTAGACCTTGGAGGTATTCGGGTGGGGAACTCCTAGGTGACTTGGAGGTAGCACTCCAAATGTCGGGAGCTACCATGCAACCCACGTTTACCTCGACTGTCGCGTATATGTGTCTCGGGTTGAGTTGAGGGGATCTATGAGGACAGGGCCAATTTGAATTGTCCGTCCACCGGAATGGTGGCATAGTATCATGGCCTCCTAACCAAGTACTTTAGAGTTAGAATGGTACCACATTGTGAAGTAGAGTCTAAGCTCATGCATAGCATTGCATTTTCTTGTGATTGTTTTGTGGTGATTAATATGTGTCGTGTGCGACAATAATTCTTCTTAGATGATTTGATGTTATATTGAAATGTATTGACTTTCCTTGAGTGGTTTTGACTTTACAATGTTATGTTTTTATTTGAAGAATGTTTGTCTAATGATACGGTTTGTTTAGAATTAATTGCGTGTTCTCCTTACTTATATTATACTATTAACATGATTTCAAAACTCACCTCCTTCGTTGTTTGTGATTGACTGGCTTGGCCCTGCATTTGCGAAATCGCAGTTATTACAGGTTAATGAGTCTTGAAGTTCAAGTTGGGAGGAACCCCGCTCTGATAGGTGATACCGGGAATAAGGGTTGTAATTTGTATTTTACTTATTTAATTTGAAAAGACTTTTTGTATGAAAACCTTATAAGTACTAGTAAGTTTTTAAAATTAAATCAAGTAATTATACTTAAACCAAGCTCATTGAGATTGCACTGTTTTAATTGAGGAATAAAGTTGAATTGTTACATATGTATTTAGAGAAACGTGATATCCTAAAATAGATATAAAAGCTTTTATTTTCTTGAACAGATTTTCTTCATCCGCAGCGAGTTTTCTTCAAATAATTTAGTATAAATTATTATAAATGTTATTTTGGGTTTAGGGTGTCACAGGAGCCAATATATTTTCATGTCGTAGATGAGATCAAATATATCTGCAAAAACAATACTCTAACTAACAACAATCAAGGTTTTGAGAAAACTGAGCAAATAGGTATAATTTGTTACAAAATACCACTTAGTTGAAAGCTATTTGTGCAAAAAAAAAAAATTTCCAACTATATCTACTTCTTTGAAAATAATTGGGTTGCAAGGCACTAATCGTAGAGATTGTTTGAAGAAGTAGAATAGTATACATAAAAAATATATATATTGATTGTACTTTAATTTTTAAGTCATGCCACATTAATAGTTATACTTAATATTAGATCCTAAATAATAATAATAATAATAATAATAATAATAATAATAATAATAATAATAATAATAATAATAATATACTAAAAAAATTATATATTGATTCTACTTTAATTTGTAACCTATGATACATTAATAGTTATATATAATATTGATTTTACTTTAATTTGTAACTTATGACATATTAATAGTTATACATAATATTAGATGCTAAATAATAATAATAATAATAATATTAATAATAACAATAACAATAATGATAATAATAATAGTAGTAAAATGTGTGTTAAAGCAAATTGGAAGTTGAATGATAAGGAGAATTGAAGAGGAAAAACCTTTTAGATGTGCCACATGAGATTTTTTGTTGAGGTGGGAATAATTGAATGAAACGTCACAATATTAGATGATGTTTATGTGGGAGTCTATTTTAATATATATAATAGATTCTAGTTAAATCAAGTTTATGGAGATTGCACTGTTTTATAAGAGGAAAAAGATTTAAAGTGTTCCTTTTGATTTTTTGAGAAACGTGATATCCTAAATTAGTTATAAATGTTTTTATTTGTTTGAACATATTTCTTTATCCGCTGCGAATTTTGTTAAAAAAATTTGAGTTTAAATTATTATAAAGGTTACTTTGGGGTTTATGGTGTCACAGATAGAAAAGTGGATGACGAGCAAAGTATAAAGGAGATGACCAATATATCCAATACCCATAGATGCCCCAACATAAATGAATCTCAAGAACTAGGTTGATCAATACAACCTACTTGGAAAGTGAGCTCATAGTATAAAAATTTGGTGCAAAATCTGCATATTATGTGTCTTATATTGATAGCGTTTTAGCAAATGTACTGAATCGTTGCAAGTAATAATAAAACGGTAGTACCGAGTGTCGAACTCAAGGATTGTGTTTTACTATCGAGTTGTATTTAATTACTAAATTGAACAAAAAGTTTCTGAATTGATTGAAATAATATTTAAAATTAACAACAATAATAAAATTGATCATTTATAATAAGAAAAATGTCAAGGATGAGTTTCACTTTGAATCCAACCTTGGTGTGTAATTTGATCCTAATTACTGAATTCCTTTATTGAATTATTACCTAATTCTCTTTATTATTCTTGCCCTAATGTCTTAGTGACAGAACCTTTAATTCCAAAGTAACCCCTAATTCCTTAATGGATTTAAGATTAGAACTAAGCCTTACAGTACAAGAATTCTCTTGTTAAACTATTGCCTTTGCAACTAATTTAACTGGTTTCATGACCTGCATCTATCCATAGACTACAAATTCATGAATTTCTCATCTCAAGCATTCGTAAAGTCCACTCCCGTTTCAAAATAAGAATCGTAGAACATTTTAATGTTGATCAAGCAATAAAAAATATTAAGCAGAGAGATGAGAAAAATAATTCAATAAACTCAATCATATAACTAGAAATCAAATCAGAAAAATAAGGGTTTCATATTGTTACGCTCATCCCTAACAAATAGGGTTTCGTTACTCATCACAGAGGTATAAAAGATAGAGATTAAAGAAGAATTACAAGAAGGATTAATGAATGATTCTTGATAAAACTCCTCCCATGGTGTTAAGAACAGCCGTCTCTGAGTTTCTCTGCTATGGCACAAGTCTCCCAACTTCCCAATAGTAAAAAATATACCTAAAAAGCGATAAAAATGCGTTTTAATGAGTTTTGATGTGTGTCGCGCGTTTCAGGCGCACCTGGACTGTATCCAGATGAGAAAATATTGTGGAAATGCACCTTGGGCGCGCTTCAGGCGCGGAATGGAAGAAGCTTCAGCGCCTAATTGTGGAAATGCGCCTCGGGCGCGCTTCAAGCGCATAACATCTTCTAATTGGCGTTTAGTGCATTTTTCTCATCTTTTAAGTCCGAACTGGGTTTTGGTGTCTTCATGAAAGTTGTGGATATGGATTTAGCTTTCATTTGCACTTGGTTTGACTCCAATTGGACGTTTAAAACTCCAGATATGGCCGAAATACTCCACATAGGTCATGTTGATTTCTCCCCAAAATTCAGCTCTGCACTAAAACAAAGAAACAACGCAAAACTACGAAAAATATATACTTAATCAAGGAAATAAGAACATAAATATTTCATTAAATCAAAGAACTAAAATAAACAAAATATATGCATATGAAAACTATGCATATGATGAAGAGTCATCATATATGCATCTAGTACTTTTTGTTTTCTTTCATGAGCTAAGAGTTCAAACTTACACACCAAATGTAGAGAAGATAGGTTTTGCATATTTGTACGTGACGAGTCTTCGTTAACTCTTGTTTTTGAGAACATTGTTATCAACATTTGTTTTAAGTTTTATTTATCCTAGTTAGTTTTATAATTATTTAGGCACTAACCCTTTCTAACTAGAAAAATTATTGGAGTTAAATTAAGGAACAGACATATATATTTATTAATGATTTATTGTGATTGGCCACTATAGAATTGAACATAGGTATTATTTCGTTATTGGAAAATAGACTATAATAATCGGAACTAAAATATATGTTCATATTTCAATATTGTTATAGGAATATAAAGTATTAACATGTGTCTAATAAATTAACTTTCATATATGCTTTGAGTAACAAGTTTGGTCTTAGTCTAATTGGTTAATTTAACGTAATAAAATTGGTTAAACTGTTAAAATAATAAATCAATAATTACATGGTGATAAAAATGTGATTCAAATTCCCTAATCATTTTCTCATATTGAATTATCCCTATTTAATTTTATGTTTGTCTGTTATTATCAACCAACTTATAAATTTTTTGTTAGTTAAGTATTGCGACTTTGCTGCATTACAAAATTATTAACAATCCATGTGGAGTTGATTTTTACTTATCACTTTATTATTTGAGCGATGTGGTACACTTGTCAAAAGAGTTGTCAATACGCACTAACATTTCAAATGTCCCCCGCAACCTTTTTACTATCTAAGTTGCTCTTACCATTCTATAGTTACTTTTAATCCATAATAATGAAATACAGGACTATTTTCCTATAATATGTATGTATCATAAATGCATTTACTCTCCAAAATTTTTAGATCGTGTGATTTTGGCCCCATTTTTTTAAAACAATGTTGACCATCAATTTTACCCCTTTTTGATTTTTTAATCCCCCAATTTAATTTTTCACTAATGTGAATATTTATCATTAACACATATCTATTATTAAAAAAATGTCCCTAAATATAAACACCGTTTTCAATTACTAGGTTCATTTATTTATTTTTCAAACACATCCTTATTAATACTACTAATTTACGTTGAAAAACGAAAAGTCAAATTGAATAAATTGATATATAAAGAGTATTTTATAAACATCAACACAACAAAATTGACACCTTATATTCAATACCTACTTTTCTTAGTATTTGTAAAAAAGACAATGAAAACTTATAATGAAAGACGTAGATAGTAATTAAAATTACAACGTAAGAACACACTAAGTTTTCATGTTACAAAAACATGATATTTCTTACCAAAAAAACAAATAATAACAATAATTTTATAACTGGTAACTTTGAAAACTAAAAAATAAAACAAGTGAAAACATTAAATCTCAAGGAATACAAACAATTATTAAAACGAATAACTCAATCAAGAGTTACTCCATCCTATACAACAAAATCAACGATAGTAATAAAAAACACATAAAATAAAGTGAGGCACAAGCCTCTAGTACTCCACTTTCACGAGAAAAGTTCCATTGATTGCTTGTCATAATCGTGTTGACTATAACCTGCATAAAATATATTATAAGAGGAGACATAACGGAGATGTGAGTTTATTATTAATATTGTAAAATAAATAAGTCATAAATAGATTACTACGCCTTCATGAATCATATATAGTAGGATCACAACAATAAGGACAATATAATATCACACGATATAAATGAATGAACTTTCAATGCTAGCATATGCACTACTTGAAATTCATGTGGAGCCAAAAATAACATAGTAAAACATGGATTCAGAGGTTATGCTCTAGGCTATATGCAGAGCCCAACACCCCTCTATATTGTATTTATTCATAGCGTGCACTCTCACTAAGACTAATTGTACGAAGACATCCTCTAGATAATAGTCTAAAGTGTAAACTCAATAAATCACTCACCTCTCGTACAGTCTATAATGAATTCTAAGTTTCTTAGATGGTATACCAAACACTTAATTCATATATATTTATCCTTAAGCGCACGCACATATATATAATTCACAAGAAAACAAAGCTAACAACAGTTTCATAATAAAATTTAACACGCTTCTATAGTTATTAAAAAATTGAAAGTTAAAAGCTTAAACATAATAGAGATATTAATTATAAGAGAAACAAAATTACCATGAAAAAAAAATTAAAGACTTAAACATAAGAGAGAAATGTTTTTTTAACTTAACTAATATCCTGATGATGTGCATCTACAAATACCCGATGAGCAATATCCTTGACTATACATGGGACACGCGTAATCTAGACAATCGAGGTCTGAGTGACATGGACGAGCTGTAATATGTAAAATAAGAATGAAAAATGTTATTGAAAAAAGGTTAAATATATTGTATAACATGAAAATATGATAATGAACTTACCACCAACATCGACTACAGCAAGAAATAGGAACACAAAAAAGATCAAAGTATAAAAGACCTTGAGAGTTTTAGCCATTTTTTCTATGAAACAAATACAAAATTGTTTGATCAATTTATATTGTAAAAAACCTCATGCTATGCTTTTTTCAATTGAATAGTTTTTAGTATAATAAAGTATTATGTTTGTCCCATTAACTCGTCGAATTGATCACTTGACCTTAGAATAAATCTTCAAATAAAAATATTGCTTGTAATTAGAGATTATTAGTGTTTACAAACCTTTTATTAATTTTTTATTTCTTATCTATCCTTTCAAATTAGAATGAGGTTCAAAACCAACATTATGCTTACACTAAATAGCAATTTGAATATATATATTGAATTAAAAAAGACCTTTCTATATTAAAATATTTATTAAAGGGTATGAGGCATTATATAGTCTAGAAGGACCTATAAAGGGTGATGACGATTTCAACAAGTGTATTAAATTATTGTAAGTAATAAAACACTAAAGCGTCAAATTCCAAATACAAGGATGGCGTATTAATACTAATTCAAATATTAAATAACTAGATTGAAAAATAAATGTGTTTGTTTGATTGTTGGTAACAAAATTGTTACCAAATGATATTATAAATTACTTTTAATAGATAATAGTAAAAGCGTTAGGGATGAGTCTTATTTGATTCAAACCACTAACTAGTGATAGCACCTTGGTTAATGAATTCATTGATGTGTTCAACGGGTTAATATTTTCTCTTAAATTTTTTTATATTTTTGAAATATATTATTTAAAAATATATTGATTACATTAAAATAAATCAATCAAATAATGATCTTTAATATATTCCACTTTATTAGTTAGTGATTCCCTGTGTATCATATAAGTGAAATTTATTTATTTCATTTATGAAAAATTATCAAAATCCAGGACGGAAAATATTTTTACCTTTGAAAAAGTCGGGCAATTATGCCATTTTCAATTTTTTTTATAAAAAAATAAGTATTTTGTATTACAGTTTTTGGTTATTGTTGAGGTATATATGCAAAATTAGTATTGTGTACTACTTTATAATCAAAAAAGATAATAAACCCCTAAATTTTTTGAAGTGACCGAACCCTATGCACTAAAAGTGGGAAAATTAATTTTTGGACGTGTTTAAATTATGTGATAAGTTTATTTCAAATAAATGAGTTTGAAATGACATTATAAACTTTACTAAAATGGGATGAGTTGTTAAAGTTATATAAATTCCAATTTTTACTTATTTGATGTGTTTACAAAAAAATAAATATTTATGAAAAGTAAATGTGTGTGAAAGTTGGATTGTTTATTGGAAAGTAAAATAGTCTTTATGTTGATGTAAGTAATTGGAAAGTTCAAAGTGAAATATGATATTTAATTTATGTTAGGAAGTAACTTTTCAAATTTTATTATCAAGATCTTATGTTGTGAGTTACTAATAGGTCCTTGAGTCTCGAAAAGAAATCAAGAATGTTGACTCATGCTAAAGATGATGCTTTTAATGATGGAGCATAAGCCAATGAGGGGAGGAACTATATGGTAAAGGTCTTTGATGTCATGATTATCTTATTATCATATAGGTAGAGTTTGACAAACCTAGTAATGTTGGGAAAGTACAACTAAATAAGCATGATCGTGGAGGTCTGTGGTCGAGCCTTAAGGCAAGATTGTTAGACCTTGGAGGTATTATAGTAAGGTATTGCTAAGTGACTTGGTGTAACAGCCCGATTTTTAACACAAAAAACAAGTGTGTAATTTTTTTAAAAAAATAAATGAATAAGTAAATAAATGAGTAAATACTTTTGGATAAACTATTTAATGTCGTAACACAACGACAAAATCAATATAATTTACAGCAGCGGAAATAATTTTAGAAATTACAAATCCAAAGTATTTAAATTCTTCCAAATCACATCAGAAGTTTACAGGGACCCATAAAAAAAAAAAAAGTCAGGCTGACAATATAGGTACAGTCTTCCCAATTAAAATAATTACAACCACAAAAGAAAGACTTCTAGATCCTATATTGTCGCCTAGTCTGATCATGCTACCAAAAAGCTGTACAACCCGGGTGATCTCCACGCGTCCAACACAAAACTCCTGACACAGCTCCGATCAAGCATCACTAACTACCTTCCCCTCTCTAGGGTACTAACCGGTAGGACGATCCTGAATCTCATCTGAGGACAAAGCCCAGATTTCCACAAAAGTTGTAAAGGGTCACCAATCCGAAATTAACAAACATCACAAAGCATTTATGTTTTTAAATGCATAAAAATTCCCCTCCAACTTAGCATACATCTAAGAAGGGTTTACATATGCTAAACATGCATAAAAAAAGTTGAAAAATGAAGTTTTGGACAAAATTTCACTGTTGTATTCGAATACAACCACTGTGTGGTCGAATACACTTGCGAAAACAGCAGAAAACAGCAAAAACAGCAAAAACAACACTATTGTATTCGACTACAGACATGTCTGTATTCGAATACAACATTCCATGCAACTATATTCGAATACAACACCCTGTGTAGTCGAATACACTTCAAAAATTCCAAGTCAGTAGCTAATTTAATCATCTGTATTCGACTACAACACAGGTGTAGTCGAATACACCTGTCCAAACAGCAGAAAATCAGTTTTTAACCCTTTCAAAAACATTCCAACACTTCCAACACCAATTCAATCAATCACAAACACCAACACAACACAAATCATTCATCACAATCAAGTACGCATATACAAACATCATAATATGTCAAACATGATTCACGTGCCAAGCACCCTAATGCAATGCGTATATGCCAATGCACATGATTCTGGAATATCAACAAAACCCTCATCGAAAGGGCGTAAATCATAATTGTACAACCTCTCACAGACTAGTACTAATTACCAAGGTGCAGTCTCTCACAGGCTAGCACGATTTACTAATGTGCAACCTTTCACAGGTTAGCACGACGCGATAATCCATGTAAGGGTAAGATGAACCATCCAATCACGTGGAATCACCCCCTATACGTATAAGATGAACCATCCAATCACGTGGAATCATCCCGTGGCCCATCTGGTCAGCACTATCACCGACGCGATCCCCGTAAGGATAAGATGAACCATCCAATCACGTGGAATCATCTCGTGGCCCATCCGGTCACCACTATCACCATTTACTATGAAATGCATGAGCATACTCTAACTCTCGACAACACAATCATTAAGTAAATGCAGCTATTAAAAGATTCCCCATTTTTAATGTTCATTTAACACTAATGATTTTCAAATTTAACACAGAGTATACTCAACTCATACAATCCATCAAATCACATGAAATTGAATTTCACACATAAATCGCATTTATTCGAAATTCCACAACCTCAATCATAACGCAAATTTCCACATTCAAAATATTACCCGTAATCATAACAACTATACCAGGCAAGAATCACCACTACCCATGTGACACCCTAAACCCCAAAAAAAAAAAAATTCTTATTATATTTTTTTTTTAAAAACAATGAAATCCTTCGACATAAATAAATATATAAACTTTCAAATATATTTTTTTTTCCTTTAGGTAAAGAGTATCACGTAATCATGAACATATCTCATTAATTCAAAATTTCCATCCAATCCAACAACTTGAAATCATAGCAGTAATCAACAAAATCCCTTTTGAAATACACGTACACAAGTCAAATGATAATTATAAATGTAGTCCCAACCCGATGTCACTATCAGAGCGGGAATTCCCAAAATAAACTATGTTCAAAAATGACTTTAACAAAAAGGTAGAAAATAGAACTCTTCGAGATAATACGGCTTCCTACACTTCAAGAACATTAATCTTCACCTGCAGCTTTCGACTCGTCTGCGTCCATCGCAAACGCCAAACACAAACATCGAGGGGTGAGTTTCGAAATTATGTAACAATATAAAATACACGAGAAGAACACGCAATCAGTCAAACAGTACAAATAAGGAGAACATTCAATAATATAATATCTAAGGTTATTCTAATGCAACCAAAATAAACAGTTACAAGGGTAAAATGTTATGCATGTCCTATACTCTATACTTTATCACTTGGTACCATTCTACTCTGAAGTACTTGGTTAGGAGGCCTGATACTATGCCATTACAAAAGTGGACAGACAATTCATGAATGGCCAAGTCTTCATAGATCCCCTCAACTCAACCCGAGACACATATATGCGACAGTCGGGGTACTCTTGTGTTGCACGGTTGTTCCCGACCTTAGGGAATAACCCACTAATCCACTTAGGAATTCCCCACTAGATGTACCCCCAAGGTCTATCAGTCTTACCTTACAGTTTGACTGTAGCCCTCCACGATCAGGCTCATTCAGTTGTACTTCCCCGAATCGCTAGGTTTGTCAGACCCTCCCTATATGATGACAAAATAATCCTAACTCCGAATCTCTACAACACATATCTCATGCTTGCTCGATCATCACAACTCAATAAATTTCAATTTGACTTTATAATATTCATCAATATATATATATCAGTCAATCACAATTCAATCCCAATATTTGGTTTACACTACTCACAATACACAATCCAATCTCATCAATCGCAATAAAAAAATCAACAGATAGTACATTCAAATAATTTCATGATTTCAATCAAATAGCAAGAATACTCCAATATATATTATTCATACAGTAACAATCAGCATCACACTTCATAAAATCATTCAACGTGCAATCTTGCAATAAATAAATTCACACAATTCTATAGGTTTCTAAATTATATTTTAGTCCTCACTATTACCATTCATATATTATTAATTAATTATTATTGCTCAATAGGGCTCGACCGTACGTAGTGAGCCCCAGATGAATATCTGGGAATTTCGGTATTCCCGCTCATCTCACGTTATTTTATATTCATAACATCGAACCTCATCTCACCCCTTACCTCAGCTGAAGATTCCTCCCAACGAAGTCGATCCGCTGATTTAATGTGTCGCGTCTTCGCCAACCACCGTCTCTAACAGTCCACAAGAGAAAATAAGTCAACGCAACAACCAATACGAATTAAGTACTTACCACAATAGACATATAAATTTTTACTAAAATGACTAATTAAATTATTTGCTATTTGTAAAATAACCCAAAAATATATTTAATATTTATCGAAACATACTTATTAGTATACTAACCTAAAATAATTTCTAATTTTAATTAAGATAAGACAGGGTCACATAATTAAATAATTATGGAGTATATTTTTACTTTGGATGTAAAAAGAATAGGTAAGCAATGTCCTAATAAAGAATATATATATATAAACAAAATTAAGATGTTTCTCAGTAGCAAAACTGGCCAAGGTCCAAGGCCTTCGAAATCTTGGCATGCTATTTTATAATTTAAATACTACTTCTCTAAATAAAATTAAGGACACCATTTTGTTAGGAATGTTTATCTCTAGAATAAAACTAGTCTAATTACTCATTATTGAATTGTTTGTTATTATAATGGTAGTACCATTCTGACAATGCATCTAATGGCGTGACGATATTATGCAAGTAATCATAACCTACTGCTCTCATAAATTTTAATAAGTAAAGAAATAGTCATTTGGGCACCAGGGACATAATGATCATGTTAAATAAATTTCCATTTGAAATAACAATCCCTTAATTTTTTATCAATTTTTTCCCCTATGCTTTCATCCGCATCAGAATTATTTATATCAGCAGGATGTTGAGAAGCTACTATGACTACCCGGATATTGCCCAGCATTGATATAATTCGATCAGCAACCTCCTTATAATGATATAATTGATAGAATTGGGGAATATGCTCTCTCCTTTTTTTTTAAACCAAAGTGCATCAAATTGATGTAATTAGAAACATATACTCCCTTCTTTTTATCAAGACCAAATTGTATCAATTGATGGGATTTAAGAAAAGTATACCTGCTGTATAGTTGTGGTGTTGTTGTTAGAACCCTGATATTGAAACAAGTTGCGGCAGATTTGTTTTCTTTTTCTTTCCTTTCGTGCGTACGCGTAATTTAGGCTAATGTGTATATATATATGCATACGGCTCAGGCATGTTGACCTATCGGCTAATGTATATATATTGTACAGGCATGTATATATATGACTAATGTATATAAAAGGCTCCAATACTATTATTTTTATTAATATTATCATCCTCATTATTATTATTATTATTATTATTATTATTATTATTATTATTATAATTATTATTCTAAACCCACCTTATTAGTGCTAAAGGTACCAATTAGTGTAGGAACACAAATTCACTCCTTGTATTATTTTATTTAAATATATATATATATTATTTTTGTAAATTAATTATAGTTAATATTAATGATTTAAATCAATTACTAAGGCAAACACACATGACACACATAAAGAAATTAGAACACATAATAACACTCATAACAATAGTAGAGTATCATTATACTGTCAAAATTAGATAATGAGAAATTGGGGTGTTACATTTCTCCCCCTGTTGAAGAAATTTCGTCCTCGAAATTTACCTGACGAAAACAGCTCTGGATAAGATTCACACATTTGACTTTCGACTTCCCACGTAGCACTTTCACCAGTAGCACCTCCCCAGACCACCTTAACCAATGAAATCGTCTTACCCCTTAATTCTTTGATTTTTTGGTCCTCAATCCGAAGCGGTAAGGTCTCAAAAGTTAGATTCTCTTTTATTTGGACCTTGTCTGACTCAATCACATGTGAAGGATCAAAAATGTACTTGCAAAGTTGAGACACGTGAAAGACACTATGAAGATTAGAAAGAGATGGAGGCAACGCGATCTGATATGCTACGTTACCAACGCGTTTAAGGATTTGGTAAGGTCCTATAAATCGAGGAGTAAGCTTTCGCATTTTTAATGCCCGACCAACCCCAGTCGTTGGAGTAACTCTCAGAAATACATGATCACCTTCTTGAAATTCGAGATTTTTCCTCCTTTTATCATGGTAACTCTTTTGCCTACTTTGAGATGCTCTCATCTTTTCCTGAATCATTTTTACTTTATCAGTAGTCTGTTGAACAATCTCAGGTCCTAACACAAGGTTATCACCTGTCTCAAACCAACACAAAGGGGTCCTACACCTTCTCCCATACAACGCCTCGAAAGGGGCCATTCCAATACTTTCTTGTGTCACTTCACAAACTAAACTAAGGTCTCTAAACTGTTCCAACAACTCACTATGCTTAACCATTAAAGCGGACACACTCAAGGTCTTCCTACTCAAAGCATCGACCACTACATTGGCTTTTCCAGGGTGATAGTTAAGCTCAAAATCAAAATCCTTAAGAAATTCCATCCACCTACGTTGTCTCATGTTCAACTCCTTCTGATCAAAAATGTACTTAAGGCTTTTATGGTCACTGAAAACCTCAAATCTAGATCCATATAAATAATGTCTCCACATCTTAAGTACAAAAACAACTGCTGCTAGTTCTAAGTCATGGGTAGGGTAGTTCCTCTCATGAATCTTCAATTGCCTAGAAGCATACGCTACAACCTTCCCATCCTGCATAAGTACTCCACCTAATCCTGAACCACACGCGTCACAATACACTACAAAAGGTTCACTCTGGTTAGGTAACACTAGGATTGGTGCAGAGGTCAATCGTTTCTTAAGCTCTTGGAAACTACTATCACAATGGTTGTCCCACACGAACAATTCCCCCTTTCGGGTCAACTTAGTTAAAGGTAAGGCCAACTTAGAGAATCCTTCTATGAATCTACGATAATAACCTGCCAATCCTAGGAACTCCTAATCACAGTTACTGACTTAGGTGCTTTCCATTCTAAGACACTATCTACCTTAGCAGGATCAACAGCTATTCCACCTTTTGAAATTACATGTCCTAGGAAACTCACTTCCTCTAACCAAAATTCACACTTAGACAACTTCGCAAATAATTGTTTCTCCTTAAGGGTTTGCAAGACTATCCTTAAATGTTCACCATGCTCCTCCTTAGTCTTAGAGTACACTAAGATATCATCTATAAACACAACCACAAATGAGTCTAGATAAGGATGAAAGATTCGATTCATGTAATCCATAAACACTGCTGGGGCATTAGTCACACCAAAAGGCATAACCAAATACTCATAATGGCCATAACGGGTCCTAAAGGCGGTTTTAGAGATATCAGAAGACTTCACTCGGATCTGATGGTAACTTGATCTCAAATCAATCTTACTAAACACGCAAGATCCTCTCAATTGGTCCATAAGGTCATCTATCCTAGGTAGTGGATACTTATTCTTGATTGTCACTTTATTAAGCTGGCGGTAATCTACACACAACATCATAGAACCATCTTTCTTCTTAACCAACAACACAGACAATTCTAAAGGAGACATCCTATACGGTGCCATGGATATGGGTCCAGTACCTGGTACAAGTTCAATGCTAAACTCAATCTCACGCTCTGGTAATAAACTATTGACATCTTCAGGGAATTCACACACAATAGGTACATCTCGTATTACCACTTTTTCTTCAAATTCCAATGAGGCTAGGATCATGTATAACTGGGCATCTTCTTTCAAGAGTGCCTTCACTTGGTTGGCGGATATATTGTTAGGCTTCTCCCTCTCTTCTAACTCCATGAATTTGTGGTTTCACTAAAAAAGTCTACGCGCACACGGTTGGCAGATAGCCAATCAATACCAAGAATCACATCGACCAGACGCAAAGGTAAACACACTAAGTCAACTCGGAAGTCCCTCCCACACACATGGATGGAAATGTCAAGACAAACACTAGAGGTATCAATGGAATCACTAGCTGGGGTATTCACAATCAAATCATATTGCAAACGAGACACATGTAATCCTAAACGTCTAACACAATCAAGAGACACAAAGGAATGAGTGGCACCACAATCAAATAGCACAATTAAAGGAGTATCACTTATGAGACACGTACCTTGGATCAAGTTGTCTTTCTCAGACGCTCCTGCACCACTGAGGGCAAAGACTCTTCCATTGGATTTAGGTCGGCTGGCTTGGGAACTCTGGTTTCCAGACTGTGGAGTCTTCCTTGGATAGGGGCATGCGGGGCTGATGTGGCCCTGCTGTTGGCAATTAAAACAAGTAACTGCAACATCTTTGCACTCAAATGTCATATGACCCTGCTTACCACACTTGTGACATCGGATAGGAGTAACCGGATTGCCATTATTACTGATGTAGTTGCTCGAGACTTGATTCCTATTGTTGCCATTCCCGTTACTAACTCCTCGCCCATTGGGGTTTCCTCTACTACCTCCATAACTGTAACTGCTTCCATTTCCTCTCCCGTTACCACTATTATTTCCCCTTCCAGCTGAAAAACTGTGTTGTTGATAATTCAGATGACTTCCAGATTTACTAGGAGGAAAAGAGTAAGGTTTTCCTCTGTTATGATGCATAGGTCTCTTATCCTTCATGGTTCCAGTGTTTCTGTAATGTGCCTTTTCAGCTCGGCTATCCTCATCATAAATCCTACTCTTATTCACTAGGGTAGGAAAATCACGGATCTCTTGCATCCCAACCTGCTTCTTGATCTCTGGCCTAAGTCCCATTTCAAACTTGAAGCACTTAGACTTTTCTCCTGCCTCTCCATTATAGAGTGGGTAGTACCTGGATAACTCCTCAAACTTAGCGGCATACTCCGCTACTGACATATTCCCTTGTTCTAATTTGATAAACTCCATTTCCTTCCTATTGTGAATGTCTTCGGGGAAATACTTGACTAAGAACATGTTTTTGAATACAGTCCAAGTTATTGCATTCCCTGCATTCTCTAAGCGTTGACGCGCATTATCCCACCAATGTTCAGCTTCTTCTGTCAACATAAAGGTTCCCAAATGCACTTTCTGACCTTCGGGACATGCCACTCCTCTGAAAATTTTCTCGACCTCTTGCAACCACTTCTGAGCTCCATCAGGATTATAGTGACCTTCAAATGATGGAGGGTTAGCCTTGTGGAATCGATCCATCACCATGAACTCATTTATTTTCACATTTCCTTGACCACCACTGTAGGTAGTAGCTTGAGCAACAGCTTGAGCAGCAACCTGTGCAGCTTCAGTAGCAGCTTGCGCAGAGGCTCGTGCAGTAGCTTGAGATTCAGCCAAAGCTTGAAGAGCCTGCACTGTAACTCCAGCCATGGACTCTAGAGCCTCAGCAATCGCAGCGTCATTCCTTCCACTAGCCATCACTAGCTACATCAATCAGATAAGCCAATCGAATATACTGAGACACTGAGGAGAAGGGAACTAAATTAGTTCTACACCACTAACACAATAATGATCATAACAACAACACATAAATAACAGAGTACACAAGGAAACATAGCAAACACATAACACATTTACGGTCTGATTGGACAAACCAGGCTCTGATACCACTAATGTGACACCCTAAACCCCAAAAAAAAAATTCTTATTATATTTTTTTTAAAAAAAAACAATGAAATCCTTCGACATAAATAAATATATAAACTTTCAAATATATTTTTTTTCCTTTAGGTAAAGAGTATCACGTAATCATGAACATATCTCATTAATTCAAAACCTCCATCCAATCCAACAACTTGAAATCATAGCAGTAATCAACAAAATCCCTTTTGAAATACACGTACACAAGTATAATGATAATTATAAATGTAGTCCCAACCCGATGTCACTATCAGAGCGGGAATTCCCAAAATAAACTATGTTCAAAAATGACTTTAACAAAATGGTAGAAAATAGAAGTCTTCGAGATAATACGGCTTCCTACACTTCAAGAACATTAATCTTCACCTGCAGCTTTCGACTCGTCTGCGTCCATCGCAAACGCCAAACACAAACATCGAGGGGTGAGTTTCGAAATTATGTAACAATATAAAATACACGAGAAGAACACGCAATCAGTCAAACAGTACAAATAAGGAGAACATTCAATAATATAATATCTAAGGTTATTCTAATGCAATCACAATAAACAGTTACAAGGGTAAAATGTTATGCATGTCCTATACTCTATACTTCATCACTTGGTACCATTCTACTCTGAAGTACTTGGTTAGGAGGCCTGATACTATGCCACTACAAGAGTGGACGGACAATTCATGAATGGCCAAGTCTTCATAGATCCCCTCAACTCAACCCGAGACACATATACGCGACAGTCGGGGTACTCTTGTGTTGCACTGTTGTTCCCGGCTTTAGGGAATAACCCACTAATCCACTTAGGAATTCCCCACTAGATGTACCCCCAAGGTCTATCAGTCTTACCTTACAGTTTGACTGTAGCCCTCCACAATCAGGCTCATTCAGTTGTACTTCCCCGAATCGCTAGGTTTGTCAGACCCTCCCTATATGATGACAAAATAATCCTAACTCCGAATCTCTACAACACATATCTCATGCTTGCTCGATCATCACAACTCAATAAATTTCAATTTGACTTTATAATATTCATCAATATATGTATATCAGTCAATCACAATTCAATCCCAATATTTGGTTTACACTACTCACAATACACAATCCAATCTCATCAATCGCAATAAAAAAATCAACAGATAGTACATTCAAATAATTTCACGATTTCAATAAAATAGCAAGAATACTCCAATATATATTATTCATACAGTAACAATCAGCATCACACTTCATAAAATCATTCAACGTGCAATCTTGCAATAAATAAATTCACACAATTCTATAGGTTTCTAAATTATATTTTAGTCCTCACTATTACCATCCATATATTATTAATTAATGATTATTGCTCAATAGGGCTCGACCGTACGTAGTGAGCCCCGAATGAATATCTGGGAATTTCGGTATTCCCGTTCATCTCACGTTATTTTATATTCATAACATCGAACCTCATCTCACCCCTTACCTCAGCTGAAGATTCCTCCCAACGAAGTCGATCCGCTGATTTAATGTGTCGCGTCTTCGCCAACCACCGTCTCTAACAGTCCGCAAGAGAAAATAAGTCAACGCAACAACCAATACGAATTAAGTACTTGCCACAATAGACATATAAATTTTTACTAAAATGACTAATTAAATTATTTGCTATTTGTAATAAAACCCAAAAATATATTTAATATTTATCGAAACATACTTATTAGTATACTAACCTAAAATAATTTCTAATTTTAAATAAGATAAGACAGGGTCACATAATTAAATAATTATGGAGTATATTTTTACTTTGGATGTAAAAAAAATAGGTAAGCAATGTCCTCATAAAGAATATATATATAAACAAAATTAAGATGTTTCTCTGTAGCAAAACTGGCCAAGGTCCAAGGCCTTCGAAATCTTGGCATGCTATTTTATAATTTAAATACTACTTCTCTAAATAAAATTAAGGACACATTTTGTTAGGAATGTTTATCTCTAGAATAAAACTAGTCTAATTACTCATTATTGAATTGTTTGTTATTATAATGGTAGTACCATTCTGACAATGCATCTAATGGCGTGACGATATTATGCAGGTAATCATAACCTACTGCTCTCATAAATTTTAATAACTAAAGAAATAGTCATTTGAGCACCAGGGACATAATGATCATGTTAAATAAATTTCCATTTGAAATAACAATCCCTTAATTTTTTATCAATTTTTTCCCCTATGCTTTCATCCCCATCAGAATTATTTATATCAGCAGGATGTTGAGAAGCTACTATGACTACCCGGATATTGCCCAGCATTGATATAATTCGATCAGCAACCTCCTTATAATGATATAATTGATAGAATTGGGGAATATGCTCTCTCCTTTTTTTTTTAAACCAAAGTGCATCAAATTGATGTAATTAGAAACATATACTCCCTTCTTTTTATCAAGACCAAATTGTATCAATTGATGGGATTTAAGAAAAGTATACCTGCTGTATAGTTGTGGTGTTGTTGTTAGAACCCCGATACTGAAACAAGCTGCGGCAGATTTGTTTTCTTTTTCTTTCCTTCAGTGCGTACGCGTAATTTAGGCTAATGTGTATATATATATGCATACGGCTCAGGCATGTTGACCTATCGGCTAATGTATATATATTGTTCATGCATGTATATATATGACTAATGTATATAAAAGGCTCCAATATTATTATTTTTATTAATATTATCATCCTCATTATTATTATTATTATTATTATTATTATTATTATTATTATTATTATTATTATTATTATTATTATTCTAAACCCACACACACACACACACACACATATATATATATATATAACTTACTAAATATATATATATATATATATATATATATATATAACTTACTAAATATATATATAAATATATTTATATATATATACTAAACCAACCAACAAATAATTTCAACTCTTCGACACATTACTCACATTTCCAATTATTTTGATAAAAATATCTATTCCCGTTGCAGCTCAATTGACAGGTAAAATTTTCAGCAACCAGAGATATTTTTAACAAAACAGTCCGGTAATAAATTCTTCGTAACATAAATAAATTATTCTTCGACGAATAATTTTAACTGGATGTAAAAATTGGACTAAAATATGCTTTTGGTATTTAATTCACAAAATGAATTAAAATTGGACTAAATGCCTCAGCAATTTAACACGATATATACTAAAATTGCATAAATTAGAGTTTGAAATTTAGGGTCTTACACTTGGGGTAGCCCTCCCAAAGTCGGGACCTACCATTTAGCACCCATTTACCTCAACCGTCGTGTATATGAGTCTCATGTTAAGTTAAGGGGATCTATGAGGACATAATCAATTTGGATTTTTCTCCTACTTGTATGGTAGCATAGTATAAAGTCTCATAACCATATACTTCAGAGTTAGAATGATATCAAATGGTGAAAAATATAGAGTCTAAGTTCATACATAACATTGCATTGTCTTTTGATTGCTCTAGTATGATTAATGTGTATCGAAGATGATAATACCATGATATGTTAAGATACAGTTCTATTGATGTTTCTACATCTGTGACACCCTAAACCCCAAAATAACATTTATAATAATTTATACTAAATTATTTGAACAACACTCGCAGCGGATAAAGAAAATTTGCTCAAGAAAATAAAAACTTTTTTTTTCTAGGATATTATGTTTCTTCAAATACACATGTAACAATTCAACTTTGTTACTCAATTAAAACAGTGCAATCTCAATGAGCTTGATTTAAGTATAATTACTTGATTTAATTCTAAAAACTTACTAGTGCTTATAAGGTTTTCATACAAAAAGTCTTTTCAAATTAAATAAGTAAAATACAAATTACAACCCTTATTCCCGGTATCACCTATAAGAGCAGGGTTCCTCCCAAATTGAACTTCAAGACTCATTAACCTGTAATAACTGCGATTTCGCAAACGCATTGCCAAGCTAGTCAAACACAAAGAACGAAGGAGGTGAGTTTTGCAATCATGTTAATAGTATAATATAAGTAAGAATAACACGCATTTGATCATAAATAAACCGTATCATTAAACAATCATTATTCAAGGAATAAAATAACATAATAAAGTCAAATTCAAAATCTAGGAAAATCAATACATTTCACTATAATCAAATTGTCTAAGAGAAATTATAATCACGTGCGATACACATTAATCACAACAAATCAATCACAATAAAATGCAATGATATGCATGAGCTTATACTCTACTTCACAATGTGGTACCATTCTAACTCTGAAGTACTTGGTTAGGAGGCCATGATACTATGCCACCATCCCGGTGGGCGGACAATTCAAATTGGCCTTGTCCTCATAGATCCCCTCAACTTAACCCGAGACACATACACGTGACAGTCGAGGTAAACGTGTGTTGCATGGTAGCTCCCGACATTTGGAGTGCTACCTCCAAGTCACCTAGGAATTCCCCACCCGAATACCTCCAAGGTCTGACAATCTTGCCTTAAGGCTCAACAGTAGACCGCCACGATCAGGCTCAATTCAGTTGTACTTCCCCAGAATCGCTAGGCTTGTCAGGCCCTACCTATATGATGACAAAATAATCTCCACTTCGCAAATTTTCAATATTTATTTTCTCCCCTCGTTGGCCTAGGATATTCCATTAAGACCGTAATATCAAACACAAATTGGAATCAAAATTATTTCATCAGGGGTTACTTCAATATTTTCATCACAAATTCATAACATCACTATTATAAATCACATATCATCATCATTACATAACTCATCACAAATTTATGAAATCACAATTATTATTCACACATCATCACATAAAATTATCACAATGCACACATCTTTTATTATCACATCACATAAACTCATCTAATCCAACATATGCACCGAATTCATTCGACATCCAATATCACAATAATATCAAATATCACACATTTAACAAAAATAAATCAAATATCACAATAATATCAAATAACACACATTCAATGGAATTAAATCAATCAACACCTTATAAATATTTCTATTCCACATTTTAATCTCACAATTCCCATATTTGCACATTAATTAATTTATCACTCAAAGGGCTACTGCCGTACGTAGCAAGGCCCGGATGGATCGTTGGGAAACACGGTTTTCCCGTTCATCTCACAATATATTACACTCATGAATTCAAATGCTCTCTCACCCCTTACCTTATTTCAATGCTTTCACATACGAATACGATTCCACGAACAAACAACCTTTATTCTCCGACTCTTTGTCCTTCAATCAATCTAACTCGACAATTTATAGTTAAACGTTAAAAATAAATTATGAGAAGACACTCTAAAATTAATTTCGAAATTCGGTCAAGGAATCTTACCATAAATCAGAAACCCAATAAGTGGATAACATAGCCACTTTTCACACGATCGTTTTGGCGTTGGTTTCACTCAAATCGGACTTACGGTGAAGAAGAACGGTGCAAAATAACGAATTCTACAAACGGAGAAGTCGGGTATTTTAGACAGAAATTAGGGTTGTTAAAAATCTGGAAAATTGTGTTTAATTGGCTAACTCAATAAATTAAATAACATACTGAAATTTGAACGAAAATGGAGGAAGTTTTTCTGGATAGTTGTCGATCGTCGGATTCGATTTTCTTCTCTTTTCTCTTAGTGCGGCTGCTGCCTTTTCTCAATTTGCAATGTCACGAACTCTCTCTTTCTAATATCTTTCTACTGTAGCGCTAGGGTATATTTGATTTGATTTTTTTTTTTTTAACATATTAGTTGTTGTTAACCTAACTCATTAAACTCCATTTTCTTTTATTTTTTCACAAGGTCCAACTAATTACATACTTATTTTAATTTATTTATTTGCCACTAAAATAATATCTTTCAAAATATCAAATTAAAAGATTATTATATTATGAGAATAGTTAAAATGACAATAAAAAAATATAACATCAATATTTTATATAAGCCACTAAATCAATGGAATATATATAAAATAGGCACAACTTGACAAGCAC
>JBBPBP010000003.1:8801116-8819416 GCA_037974735.1 Cicer chorassanicum
GTACAATCAATATATAATTTTTTTTTCGATGTATACTATTCTACTTCTTCAAACAATCTCTACGATTAGTGTCTTGCAACCCAATTATTTTCAAAGAAGTAGATATAGTTGGAAAATTCTTTTTTTTTTGGCACAAATAGTTATACATATTAAAATAGACTCCCACATAAACATCATCTAATCTAATATTGTGATATTTCATTAAAATATTGCCACCTCAACAAAAAAATCCTATGTGGCACATCTAAAAGGGTTTTCCTCTTCAATTCTCCTTATTGTTCAACTTCCAATTTCCTTTAACAAACATTTTACTATTATTATTATTATTATTATTATTATTATTATTATTATTATTATTATTATTATTATTATTATTATTATTATTATTATTATTATTTAACATCTAATATTATGTATAACTATTAATATGTCATGAGTTACAAATTAAAGTACAATCAATATATAGTTTTTTCTTTGACGTATACTATTCTACTTCTTCAAACAATCTCTATGATTAGACAATTAGTTTTTGTACCCCCTCAATTTGGGTTGTACCCCCACAATTTGTCAAAAACCCAAAATTGCCCCTTAATTTTCATTCAATAAATGGTAAAAAAAATATTACTCAAAAATCTCACCCCCTCAACCAAATTTTCTGTACATAATTATTTTCTCCTAAAAATCCGGTACACAATTTATAACTACCGGAAATTTCAAAACTGAGAAATTTCCGGTTAACAAATTGATCTACTGGAAATTTCCCCCAACAAATTTCCGGTAAGTTATTTATATACCGGAAATTTCAAAATTTTGAAATTTCCGGTAGTTTGTTTTCAATATCGGAAATTTTAAATTTCCGAACACAACTTCCGGAAATTTCAAAATGAAATTTCCGGTATTGACTCTTTTGAAATTTCCGGTATTGACTCATAACTACCGGAAATTTCAAATTTCCGGTATTAAAATTAATTAAATTATTTAAAAAATAAAAATACTAATAATAAATTAAAATAAAATACATTAATAAATTATAAATTAATTTTATATTTTTATTACTATTATTATAATTAATAATTATAGTTATAATTAAAAATGATTATAATTAAAATGATTAAATTATATTATAAATTTTAATAATATTATTAATATGAATAATAATAAAAAGAAAATTCTATTAATAAAATAAATAAAAATACATAAAATTGAATTGAAGAAACAAGATGCGGTTGACTAAATGTTCCTAGACAACGAACGTGTTATATTATTTTAACAACTCTCTCCTATTTTGTAGATAAATTTTAATTATTTTAACAACTGTTGCTTTGTAGATAAATATAATAAATAAAAATTAATAATTATAATAATAATAAAATCTAATAAAATACATCAAACTTAAAACGATTGACTATGCCAAAACAACGTGTTCCTAATATTTTGGAGATAAAATAGCAACACATTTTTATTTTGTTAACAACTCCGTCCTATTTTTATTCCGATCTAATAAATAATAATAACAAAAATAAAATATTGTTAATTTAATTTAAAAAATAATAATAAATTTTTAAAAAATCAAAATACATTTAATAGAAAAATAGGAAGTTGCGTCCAAGAAAAATAAATTAAATTAAATTAAAAAAAATACAGGCCGATCATCAATTATAGGCCTGAAACTTCCTACCGGATTATTATTAATATTAATATTATTATGAAAATTTATAATATAATTTATTCATTTTAATTATAATCATTTTTAATTATAACTATAATTATCAATTATAATAATAGTAATTAAAATATAAAATTAATCTATAATTTATTAATGTATATTATTTTAATTTATTATTAGTATTTTTATTTTTTAAATAATTTAATTAATTTTAATACCGGAAATTTGAAATTTCCGGGAGTAGTGTCCGGAAATTTGAAATTTCCGGTACTGAAAACAAACTACCGGAAATTTCAAAATTTTGAAATTTCCGGTATATAAATAACGTACCGGAAATTTGTTGGGGAAATTTCCGGTAGTACAATTTGTTAACCGGAAATTTCAAAACTTGAAATTTTTGGTAGTTATAAATTGTGTACCGGATTTTTAGGGGGAAATAATTACATACCGGAAATTTCAGAATGAGGGGTGATAGGAATTTTTCTGAATTTTACTTTTTTTTTTAGGGATATTTTGGTAATTTCATTCAAAAAATTTGAAAATGGGGGGTACGTAAACAATTGTGGGGGTACGAAAACCAATTTTCCTATGATTAGTGTCTTGCAACCCAATTATTTTCAAAGTAGTAGATATAGTTGGAAAATTCTTTTTTTTTTTTTTGCACAAATAGTTATATATATTAGAATAGACTCCCACATAAACATCATATAATATTGTGATATTTCATTCAAATGTTGTCATCTCAACAAAAAATCCTACGTGCACAACTAAAAGGTTTTTCCTCTTCAATTCTCCTTATTGTTCAACTTCCGATTTCCTTTTACACACATTTTACTATTATTATTAGTATTATTATTATTATTATCATCATTATTATTATTGTTATTATTATTATTATTATTATTATTAATATTTAGCATATAATATTATGTATAACTATTAATGTCATGAGTTACAAATTAAAGTAAAATCAATATTATGTATAACTATTAATGTGTACTATTCTAAACTTCAAGATTCATTAACCATTTCGCAAACGCAGGGCCAAGCCAGTCAAACACAAACAACGAAGGAGGTTAGTTTTGAAATCATATTAATAGTATAATATAAGTAAGAAGAACACGCATTTGATCATAAATAAACCGTATCATTAAACAAACATTATTCAAGGAATAACATCCCATAATAAAGTCAAAGTCAAAATAAAGGAAAATCAATACATTTCACTATAACATCAAATCGTCTAAGAGAAATTATAATCACATGCGATACACATTAATCACAACAAAACAATCACAATGCAATGCTATGCATGAGCTTAGACTCTACTTCACAATGTGGTACAATTCTAACTCTGAAGTTCTTGGTTAGGAGGATTGATACTATGCCACCATCCCGGTGGACGGACAATTCAAATTGGTGTTGTCCTTAGAGATCCACTCAACTCAACCCGAGACACATATACACGACAATCGAGGTCAACGTGTGTTGCATGGTAGCTCCCGACATTTAGAGTGCTACCTCCAAGTCAGCTAGGAATTCCCCACCCGAATACTTCAAAGGTCTAACAATCTTGCCTTAAGGCTCAACATCACAAATTCTCAATATTTATTTCCTCGGAATCACTAGACTTGTTAGTCCCTACCTATATGATGACAAAATAATCTCCACATCACAAATTCTCAATATTTATTTTCTCCCCTCATTGGCCTATGATACTCCATTAAGACCGTCATCTCAAACATAAATTGTAATCACCATTATTTCATCAACTATGGGTTTACTTCAATATTTTCATCAAAAATTTATAAAATCATCATCATCATCATCACATAAACTGATCACAAATTTATAGTATCACCATCATCAATCATACATCATCACATAATTTATCACAAATTTATAACATCACAATTATTAATCGTACATCATCATCACATTAACGTGTTGGAGCACCAACAGGGTTAGACGTCAACTTACCCAAACACACAAATGAGTAGTGCTTCTTGGAAGTTTCGACAATAGGAATCCAAAAACACTATCAGATTTTCAGGACAATGGACGTGCTGGCCGGAATTCGACAACACAGCTGCGACGAGGGTGGAAACCCATTTTTTTGAAGTGTGACGGTTGGTGATTCCAAACACATGTAATGGAAGAGGGTGTTTCGTGGAGTCCAAATATGGTCTCGGCTTTTGTTAGTAATAGTCGTGGTGCTCGGAATCTTGATCAAAAGGTAGATGTGTGATTTTTGACAAAGAGAAATAGGGCGTTTCAATTTGCAATTTAGGTTGTGAATGAAAGAGGAGATCACCACGATCACAAATATGGTCTCGGATTTGCACGACACTCACTATAATGGCCGTGGTAGAAGAAAGAAGATGGAGACGAAATTGTGAAGGAACGGGGTTTACGAAGAAGACGATCCAACAGTACTAGGTGCTTTTTTTTTGTTTGTTATTATTATAATAATAATAATTATTATTCTTATAATTATTAACTTGATTTTACTCTTGCATATGGGCCTAACCCATAAAACACATTTTACTCCTTTCTTTTATTTATTTATTTTTATTTTTAAACACAATTTAATTACTAAAATATTACTAATATTTTATAAAATGGAGTAATTAAAGTAATTAATCTTTTAAAATATGTTAATAATCAAGACTCTCATATTCAAAATAATAACTATAATTATACTTATTTTTTTCGAATACTCACATTAAAATACTACCACCAGAGAATATTCAAAATTAAAAAATAAATATAACCTCAACATTTTATATTAATTACTAAATCATAATAAATATATATAAAATCATCATTCCACATGACGTATATAAACCAAAGGAAATCAATATCACTAATAACTAAAAATAGGAATTAGTTATAAATAATTAATATATAAATATATGCACACTTAACATTAGTCGAACATACAAGAAAATATCACATTAATTACCAACGCACGTGTATACGTAAAATGTCATAAAATCTTATTCTTTAAAATATGTACCATAAAATACTATTATTGTTAGAAAAATATAAAAAAAATAATAAATTATAATATGTGTTATTTTTATTACTCATTTAGTCCAATATATATAAAATTAACAGATCATAGGAATCCCCCATATAACAAAAATTAATCACCAAATTTATCAACATATTATCTAAAATAATTTTAACATCAAATTAATTATTTAAAATCCTATTTAATTAATAAAATTGTTTTTTATAAAATTTTGGGTGTTACACCAAGACCAAGAGGCGACGTTGGCGGCTGGCCGCTGCAAATGTGATGAGATGGAGAAGCATAAAGAGACACGGGAAGCGATGGCGCTGGTCGGCAGAGGGGGGAGACTGCATAATGGAGTTGTGAGATGAGAGAGTCTGCGTGAGAAACCGAAAGCCCACAAAGAAGGGGCTGAGAGGGAGAGACGTATAGACGCTGTGTAGAGACCGGCCAACGGGCAGCGAGAGGAGGGGACCAGAGAAAATCAAGGAGCAGAGAGAAAAAAACCTATCGTTATTATTTATAAATAAATAAAAAATAAATATAAGGTTGCGGCTCATTGTTATCATGCATGTTTTTTTATGTTTCTCTTCGTTTACCCAAATCACATTTTTTTTTGCTATTGGTTTCATTGATTCAATATTGTTAACATCGTTTGGTCATTTTTATGTTTTGCAAACCTATGTTTTTTCTTATCTATCCACTAAAAATAAGTAAAATAAAGAACTAAAACAAGATAAAGAAGTAAAACGTTAACTGAAAATAAGTTAAGGGACCACAGATGCAATTTAGCCTAAAGATTATTATGATTGCATGAAAAATGTTCTAACATATGTATTAAATTTAAGTTTGAGATTGTCCCACTAATGTAAATAGTTTTATTGAATAGATCTTGTTATTTTCCAACTTCAAAAAATCAAACATAGAAAGTACTAATTAGTTAAAGGCAGTAAGAAGTTGGTTATATTAGTTATCTAACGAGCGTTATATAAATGTGTGTTATGCTCTAATTTTATCGTATGTTATATATTATCAACTTTAAATTCAATATTTCTTTTAATTATTTCTCTTTTATCCCCGTCATACTTCTCATCATAATATCAAGAGACATGAAATCCTCTCTGAAGAAATGATCGTAATTATTACCAAAGAAAATCTAATTCTCCTATTATTCTACATATTTTTCTTCTCAAAACCATTAATTTCAAATGCAAGGCAATATTTTAAAACAATGGAGTTTCTTGCAACTCATGATTGTTCTTATTGTAGTTGGGAGTGATTAAACTTGAATACAAGAATCATTTTTTATTCAAAGGCAATCTTGCTTGCCACATGAAAGTTAAGCATAGTTAATTTTGCATGTGGTAGTAAAACAATTATAATTCTCTTTGTTATTCTACCTTATGGTAGTTAGACATTTCTCGTTCTCTTTGTGCTTTTATTCTATGTGATTAGTTTTGTTAAGCAAATTTAATATTTGAAGAATCAAGGTTGGAATTTATCATTCTTTTGAAGTGAATGTCGTGAAGACGCTAGAACATTTTCAAATTAGCCCAGAGTAGGTTGAAAATTTCAACGAAAATTATGCAAGACTGCTTCTATTTTCTTCATCATTTTATTTTTTGGTTTAACCGATCTGATATGTAATTTTTATTACTCAGTCACATTGTATTTCTTTTCTGGTTTATATTATTCATCAAAGGTTGAAAATGTTGATACACATTCCCAACTTACAGGGGTGTTAGATATAGATAAATATTTGTTAGAATTAATTTAAGATAATTAGAAATTAATTATGATTAAATCAAAGTTAGTTATTTTAATTATCTCATGAAGATTATTATATAAATGTATACCTTATTCTATTTAAATCATATTCTTCGTTTTATCAAAATATCAACTTCAAACTCAATATTTTTCTCTTTCATCGACAATTAGAAATTACATTTTCCATTGCTTCCTGACACATAAGCCGTGAAAATAAACCAATTCAGGTTAACTGTAGGGAGAATCCACAATCACACAGTTTGAGTATCAATGATTGTTGGTCAAGATCAATTAATTCAAAAGTATGAAATTTTTTATTTTTGAGAGAGAAAGATTATAAAAGGAGAGAAAAAAACATAGTTGGAGAGATCCTTATGAATAATGCATGTTAAACAAGATTAAACTATCGCCTACTGATTATAAAGTACTCGTGATGTAGCTATCTGGTTGTAGTGCAAGGCCAAAACGCTGGGTGACACTCATGTTAAACGGCTCGAAAAACCCAATACCATGATTCTGATGAAGACCGAGTGTCAAAGACACACCATTATTGCTCGTTGCGATGTTATTCCCCATGCTCACTCCATTACTACCAACTTATTGATTCAGAAACGACATATTTGAAAGTTCGTTTCTAGTCCGTTTATAGGCGACACTCTGAAATTTGTTTGTGGAGTTACATGGATTCTCAACTATGTTGTTATTTGAAGGTAACTGAAATTTGTCTGTGGAAGTAGATGGATTCTCATCTCTTTGTGGTTCCTTTTGAGTTTGTTGTGATTCAAGCATGTGTATCTTTATCTTGTCAATAATAATACAAAGAATCAATCATGCATGAAAATATGAAATGATGCAGAATATGGAGCTTTTATCTTGAAATAATCGCTTGGTTACGAGACAGACCGGTTTGTTTTGCTAACATTATCTTGTTAGTATCGGTAGGGTAACTGCAACAAGAATACAACATATAAGTAGTCTAAATACATGTCTTATATACCAATACATACATGAAAATGTAATGTATAGATGATGATGGAAAAAGAGAAAAACACAAAGCTTATATCAAAGTTGAAGCACTACTTGTTAAAAGGGTTAAAAATAATTATCTATCCCCAATCTAATTAATTGGGGCATCAAAAATTTTATGTCACCAAAATTGAGGCTGCATCAACCACATTTGAACACAATTCTCCACAATATTAAGGATTCATGTCATTATGACATGACTACATTTTAAAATCTTTTTGATTTTGTAACAGCGACACTTCATATTAAATACATAATTGTCAAATTCAATCACTTCTATTTTCATAAAATATTATCAGTGTCTACTGATCAATATTGTGTCTGATATCCATGAATGTGTCAATGCTTCATAAGATAATGATAAGATTGTAATAACACACTTACGTGTGCTGTAACACCCCAAATTTTATAATAAACTATTTTAATAATGAAATATGATTTCAAATAATTAATTTGGTGTTAAAATTATTTTAGAATACATGTGCTAAATTTCGTGATTAGTTTTCGTTATATGGATGCTTTAGATGATGTGCTATTACTATACATATTGTTGGACTACAGGAGTAATCTAAATAACAAATGTTATATTTTATATATATTTTTCTAAATAGTATTTTAGTGTAATATTTTAAAGAATAAGATTTTAGAAGATTTTACGTGTATATACTTGTACCAAATTAATGTAATATTTTTTTGTGCGTTTGACTAATATTAAGTATGCACGTATTTATATTTCAATTATTTATAACTATTTTCTATTTTTAGTTATTTATTATATAAATAATTATCTCAGAATAGTAGTGATAGTGTGTTTGATTTCCTTTATTTTTATATACTTGTTATGACATGGTGATTTTATATATATTTGTTATGATTTAGTAATTAATATAAAGTTTTGATATTATATTTATTTATTTTATAATTTCGACTATTCTCAAATGATGGTAATATTTTAATTTGAGTGTTTTGAAAAATAAGTATTATTATAGTGATAATTTTGAATATAAGAGTTTTGGTTACTAATGTATTTTAAAAGATTAATTATTTTATTTTATAAAATAGTAGTTTTGAAATATTAGTGTTAAAAAAATGTGTAAAAAAAAACAACTTTCGTAATTGTTGGTTTTATTAAAAATAATAATAATAATAATAATAATAATAATAATAATAATAATAATAATAAAAAGAGTAAAATGTATTTCATGGGTTAAGCCCAAGTAAAACCTAATTAAAGAATAAAAAAAAAAAACAAATAGAGGAAGAGAATGGTATGGGCACGGCAGACAGCAGCTTCCAAGGAGGAATAGGAGGAAAAATAGAAGAAAATTGATACCGGTGATCGATAATTGTTTCAGAAAATTTTCTTCGTTCTCGTCCAAATTTCAGTATGTTGTTTTATTCATTTAGCTAGTCAAATAAACATACTTCCTCAGATTTTTAACCATCCCAATTTCTCTCTAAAATATCCGACTTCTCCATTTATAAAATTCCTTATTTTGTATCGTTCTTCTTCACCGTAACTCCGATTTGAGTGAAACCAACGCCAAAACGACCGTGCAAAAAGTGGCTATATTATCCACTGATTGATTTTTTAATTTATGGTAATTTTTCTTGACCGAATTTTGAATTTAGTTTTTAGAGTAGTTTTTCATAATTTATTTTTAAGGTTTACCCATAAATTGTGGAGTTAGATCGATTGAAGGACAAAGAGTCAATGAACAAAGGCGAATTGCTCATGGAATCGTATTCGTGTGTGAAAGCATCAAAATAAGGTAAGGGGTGAGAGAGCGTTTGAATTCATGAGGGTAATATATTGTGAGATGAACGGGAAAACCGTATTTCCCAACGATTCATCCGGGGCTTGCTACGTACGACAATAGCCCTTTGAGTGATAAATTAATTAATGTGAAAATATAGGAATTGTGAGATTAAAATGTGGAATAGAAATATTTATAAGGTATTGATTGATTTAATTCCATTGAATGTGTGTTATTTGATATTATTGTGATATTTGATTTATTTTTGTTAAATGTGTGATATTTGATATTATTGTGCTATTGGATGTCGAATGAATTTGGTGCAAATGTTGGATTAGATGAGTTTATGTGATGTGATAATAAAAGATGTGTGCATTGTGATAATTTTATGTGATGATGATGATGTATGAATAATAATCGTGATTTCATAAATTTGTGATGAGTTGTGTAATGATGATGATATGTGATTTATAATAGTAATGTTATGAATTTGTGATGAAAATATTTAAGTAACCCCTGATGAAATAATTGTGATTTCAATTTGTGTTTGAGATGACGGTCTTAATGGAGTATCATAGGCCAACGAGGGGAGAAAATAAATATTGAGAATTTGTGAAGTGGAGATTATTTTGTCATCATATAGGTAGGGCCTGACAAGCCTAGCGATTTCAGGGAAGTACAACTGAATTGAGCCTGATCGTGGCGGTCTACTGTTGAGCCTTAAGGCAAGATTGTTAGACCTTGGAGGTATTCGGGTGGGGAATTCCTAAGTGACTTGGAGGTAGCACTCCAAATGTCGGGAGCTACCATGCAACACACGTTTACCTCGACTGTCGCGTATATGTGTCTCGGGTTGATTTGAGGGGATCTATGAGGACAGGGCCAATTTGAATTGTCCGTCCACCGGGATGGTGGCATAGTATCATGGCCTCCTAACCAAGTACTTCAGAGTTAGAATGGTACCACATTGTGAAGTAGAGTCTAAGCTCATGCATAGCATTGCATTTTATTGTGATTGATTTGTTTTGATTAATGTGTATTGCACGTGATTATAATTTCTCTTAGACGATTTGATTATAGTGAAATGTATTGATTTTCCTAGATTTTGACTTTGACTTTATTATGTTATTTTATTCCTTGAATAATGTTTGTTTAATGATACGGTTTATTTATGATCAAATGCGTGTTCTTCTTACTTATATTACACTATTAACATGATTTCAAAACTCACCTCCATCGTTGTTTGTGTTTGACTGGCTTGGCCCTGCGTTTGCGAAATCGCAGTTATTACAGGTTAATGAGTCTTGAAGTTCAAGTTGGAAGGAACCCCGCTCTGATAGGTGATATCGGGAATAAGGGTTGTAATTCGTATTTTACTTATTTAATTTGAAAAGACTTTTTGTATGAAAACCTTATAAGTACTAGTAAGTTTTTAGAATTAAATCAAGTAATTATACTTAAATCAAGCTCATTGAAATTGCACTGTTTTAACTGAGGAACAAAGTTGAATTGTTACATGTGTATTTAGAGAAACATAATATCCTAAATTAGATATAAAAGTTTTTATTTTCTTGAGCAAATTTTCTTTATCCGCTGCGAGTGTTGTTCAAATGATTTAGTATAAATTATTATAAATGTTCTTTTGGGGTTTAGGGTGTCACATTAGTGGTATCAGAGCAGGTCTGTCCAATTAGGCCGAGTGGGTGGAATTTCGATTCAGTGTTAGTCGAATGTCAGTCGTGTCAATTGTGTTTTCTTGAGTAATAATTATTTTCACTAACATGTTTTTGTTCCTTGTTTTATTATTGTGTTAATTGTTATATGCTTTTGTATTATTATACATATTTTTTTGGTTACTAATTAACTGTTTATTATTTGCTTACCCTAATTGTGTTTTGGATTCTAAATTTCTCCCTAAGGGAGTAAATAAAACATGAAATTAGTAGTTAAGATTTGAGTTAATTTTAATTGTTGACAAGATTATGTTAGTTACTTGTTGCTTGTTAGTTGTCTACTGAACTATGATTTTTGCAATCTTGTTTTATGTGAATAGTTGGAAATAATAATTTTGATTGACCATATGTATGTTTGAAGTTATTAATCTCATTCATGTAATCTTAGTTATCGAATGTCAGACCTCACTTGTTAGTTGTTTTAAAGTTCCATTTTCACCCTTAATTAATTTCAAATATTTAGTCTTGATATGAATCTGTTTAAAGTGTTTGATTTAATAAATAATCGATTGAAACATTGATTTCCGTGTGAACTATATGTTTAAAACTTCAAGTATTGACTTTTACTAGGTACAAATTATTATTATTTCTGTTGAAACTCAATTTAGAGAAAAAAGGATATTTTGTTCTAAACTTTGAGTTAGATAAGAAATATATCTCTTATGTTTAAAGTTTTAATTTTCACAAAAATAAAATTCTTATTTTGATTTTATGTTGGCTTGTGTGAAGAAAAAAAAATTGATTCTAAATTGTGAATGTTAACTTTAAATCACTTGAAAGTGTTGATGGTTGTATTTAGATGAGTAGAGTTTTGATAGTGGTTTTGAAGACAATTTAGAATGTTCGTCATGATTTTATATAGTATGAAATTCATACTATTAGCAATAGTTGTAACACCCCAAATTTTATAATAAACTATTTTAATAATGAAATATAATTTTAAATAATTAATATGGTGTTAAAGTTATTTTAGAATACATGTGATAAATTTTGTGATTAGTTTGCGTTATATGGGTGCTTTAGATGATGTGTTACTATTATACATATTAGACTACATGAACAATCTAAATAACAAATATTATATTTTATATATTTTTCTAAATAGTATTTTAGTGTAATATTTTAAAGAATAAGATTTTAGAAGATTTTACGTGTATATACTTATACCAAATTAATGTAATATTTTTCTGTGCGTTTGACTGATATTAAGTATGCACGTAGTTATATTTCAATTATCTATAACTATTTTCTATTTTTAGTTATTTATTTTATAAATAATTATCTCAGAATAGTAGTGATATATTGTGTTTGATTTCCTTCATTTTTATATACTTGTTATGACATAGTGATTTTATATATATTTATTATGATATAATAAATAATATAGAGTGTTGATGTTATATTTATTTATTTTATAATTTTGACTATTCTCTAATGATGGTAGTATTTTAATGTGAATATTTTATAAAATAAGTATAATCATAGTAATTATTTTGAATATGAATCTTGATTATTAATGTATTTTAAAAGATTAACTACTTTAATTATTTTATTTTATAAAATATGGGTTTTGAAATATTAATAATTTTGTGCTTATTTTCTTTATATGTGTGCTTGTCAAGTTGTGCCTATTTTATATATATTCCATTGATTTAGTGGCTTATATAAAATATTGACGTTATATTTTTTTATTGCCATTTTAACTATTCTCATAATATAATATCTTTTAATTTGATATTTTGGAAGATATTATTATTTTAGTGGAAAATAAATAAATTAAAATAAATATTTAATTAGTTGGACCTTGTGAAAAAATAAAATAAAATGGAGTTCAATGAGTTAGGTTAACAATAACTAATATGTTAAAAAAAAAAACAAAAAAAATCAAATATACCCTAATGTGAAAGTGCTACAGTAGAAAGATAGAAAGAGAGAGAAAAGGCAGCGGTCATACTAAGAGAAAAGAAAAGAAATCGGTTCCGGCGATCGACAACTGTCCAGAAAAACTTACTCCGTTTTCGTTCCAATTTCAGTATGTTATTTAATTTACTGAGTTAGTCAATCAAACACAATTTTCCAGATTTTTAACAACCCCAATTTCTCTCTAAAATACCCGACTTCTTCGTTTGTAGAATTTGTTATTTTGCACCGTTCTTCTTCACCGTAAGTCCGATTTGAGTGAAACCAACGCCAAAACGATCGTGTGAAAAGTGGCTATATTATCCACTTATTGGTTTTCTGATTTATGGTAAGATTCCTTGACCGAATTTCGAAATTAATTTTAGAGTGTCTTCTCATAATTTATTTTTAACGTTTACCCATAAATTATCGAGTTCGATCGATTGAAGGACAAAGAGTCGGAGAATAAAGGCTGTTTGTTCGTGGAATCGTATTCGTGTGTGAAAGCGTCGAAATAAGGTAAGGGGTGAGAGAGCGTTTGAATTCATGAGTGTAATATATTGTGAGATGAACGGGAAAACCGTATTTCCCAACGATTCATCCGGGGCTTGCTACGTACGGCAATAGCCCTTTGAGCGATAAATTAATTAATGTGCAAATATGGGAATTGTGAGATTAAAATGTGGAATAGAAATATTTATAAGGTGTTGATTGATTTAATTCCATTGAATGTGCATTATTTGATATTATTGTGATATTTGATTTATTTTTGTTAAATGTGTGATATTTGATATTATTGTGATATTGGATGTCGAATGAATTTGGTGCATATGTTGGATTAGATGAGTTTATGTGATGTGATAATAAAAGATGTGTGCATGGTGATAATTTTATGTGATGATGATGATGTATGAATAATAATCGTGATTTCATAAATTTGTGATGAGTTATGTAATGATGATGATATGTGATTTATAATACTAATGTTATGAATTTGTGATGAAAATATTGAAGTAACCCCAGATGAAATAATTGTGATTCCAATTTGTATTTGAGATGACGGTCTTAATGGAGTATCATAGACCAACGAGGGGAGAAAAATAAACATTGAGGATTTGTGAAGTGGAGATTATTTTGTCATCATATAGGTAGGGCCTGACAAGCCTAGCGATTTCGGGGAAGTACAACTGAATTGAGCCTGATCGTGGCGGTCTACTGTTGAGCCTTAAGGCAAGATTGTTAGACCTTGGAGGTATTCGGGTGGGGAATTCCTAGGTGACTTGGAGGTAGCACTCCAAATGTCGGGAGCTACCATGCAACACACGTTTACCTCGACTGTCGCGTATATTTGTCTCGGGTTGAGTTGAGGGGATCTATGAGGATAGGGCCAATTTGAATTGTCCGTCCACCGGAATGGTGGCATAGTATCATGGCCTCCTAACCAAGTACTTCAGAGTTAGAATGGTACCACATTGTGAAGTAGAGTCTAAGCTCATGCATAGCATTGCATTTTCTTGTGATTGTTTTGTTGTGATTAATATGTGTCGTGTGCAATAATACTAATTTATACGATGATTTGATGTTATAGTGAAATGTATTGACTTTCCTTGAGTAGTTTTGACTATATAACGTGATGTTTTTCTTTGAAGAATGTTTGTGTAATGATACGGTTTATTGATGATTAATTGTGTGTTCTTCTTACTTGTATTATACTATCAACATGATTTCAAAACTCACCTCCTTCGTTGTTTGTGTTTGACTGGCTTGGCCCTGCGATTGCGAAATCGCAGTTATTACAGGTTAATGAGTCTTGAAGTTCAAATTTGGGAGAAGCCCCGCTCTGATAGGTGATACCGGGAAAGAGAGTCATAAGTTGTATTTTTATTTGTTTAACTAGAAATAACTTTTTGTATGAAACCTTATAACTAGTAAATTTTTGGAATTGAATTAAGAAATTCTAGATAAATCAAATTTTATGGAGATTGCACTATTTTATAGAAGGAAAAAGTTTAAAAGTGTTCCTTTTGATTGTTGAGAAACATGATATTTTAAATTAACTATAATTGTTTTTATTCCCTTTGAAAACGTATTTGCTTCACCCGCTGCGAGTTAAAGTTAAAAATTCTATTATAAATTATTATATATTATTTTGGGCACAATAGTAATTCTTGAATAGTAGAGGTTGGTAGAACTTAGAATTTTTTTTTAAATGACATTTTGAAGGAGTTAAAATTTACTTATTTTGTAAGATAAAAATAACTTTTATTTGAATTACTCTTGATTATTTTAAAGAAATTAAATTGAGTTGAATTTTTGTTGATTTAAAAATAACAATAATTCTATACTACTGATTTTGTTTAATGTTTAAAATAGCTTAAATTTACAGCATGTTTTATTATGTCTTGTTTTTAAGAAAATTAAAAAGAGCTGTTGTTATGTTGGTTAGGGGATGGTGTGAATATCGAAATGTGAGCGTGTTGGGATATTTGTTTGAAATTATTGATTTATTGATTATGATATTATGAACTCATTAGAGTTTAACCCGATGTTAGAGTTTTAGATTTTAAGAACTCATTAGTGATATATGATAGTACTAATTAAAAAGAAAGGGGGTCAAATGATAAAGTTTCTACTAATTGAGAAAGAGAAGAAAAACAAAGTTTTTAAAAGAATTATCTCAATAGTCAAACTCTTTTTGAAAAGGCATCTAAATTTTGGATTCTATAATCGATGTATTTTATGAGTATAATGTTGTTTTTTTTAGTAGAATTATAGTTGTTGTGTTATCATTGTTGAAATGTATATTTGAGTTTAATATGAGAAAGTGACATGTTGTTTGTACATCTTTTCTTGTTACATGAATTAACCTAACAAAATGGTATGTATCATGTAGAGTGGTTTGTGTAGAGTGCCTCATGTAGATTATGTGTCAAGAGACTAAAATTTATTTTACCATTTTTTTTTCTTTCTATGAAATTGCATTTTTGTTAGGGACCCAATTTTTAAGATTAGAACATGCCTCCAAAATCTTTAAAATTGATGGTGTGTTATGCTTTAGACGAATTTTGTGCCTTGATTGAAACTGATAATGTATCTATAGACATGTTGAGTAGTTGGTGTGAGAGGAGACTGTTATTTTGTAGATTTGTCAATTAGTGTAATTCATTATCATAACCAAGTATGCCTTATGCATTGTGTCATGTACACTACTTTAATGTATATAAATATATAATTTTGTTTTTTTTGTAAATTTTGAGAAAATAAATTAGAACTATTTTGGAAGTGTTAATTTATTGGAAAACTTTTTATCTATCTATATATATAATTTAAATCTTCTTTCAAAATATAAGTTTAAAATAATAATTTTTATAATGATTAATTATGTAGAAATGTGTTTTTGATTATTAAAGTACGAGAGATTTTAAAAATCTTATAGATTTTAAAAATACATGTGATTTACTTTATTTTGAATTGTTTTTAGAAATGTGATTTATTTTTGTTGTTTGTATTTAGACGTGATTTATTGAAAAGTGATTTAAGAAAAAGTTTTGAATTCCCAATGATTTTTTTTGTGCTAAATGATTAGTGATACATTTTATATTAATTTAAGTCTAGAAATCAATTTTTAGAATGATGTGTAACTTTTAAAGTGATTTATCTACTACTTGATTCCATTTGGTTTGGTAGCATGTTGTGTCTTCTAGTAAATAATTATTTATCCTATCTGCTACTTGGAAATCTATGTTTTAGTTTATTGTAACCTTTAAGTGAAGAGGATTAATTCAAAAGAAAATATAATCGTGATCAATTTGGAGCAATTAGAGTTCTATGAGGATAGTTTACATTGTTTGAGTTATGAGATGAACATAAAATTTTGGTGCTAATTTTTGGATTAGTAATGTGAATGTTATATGATTATGTAAATATGAAATTGTTTGTGTTTCAAGTGTTCTAATTGTTGGAAATTAGTGTATAGCGTTAGAGTAGTAGAGATCATCTAAAAGTGAAATAGCTCTATATTTCTTCAATCGGATTATTGATTATATATTGATATCTGTGTTGTTGTTACTACTTGTAAATTACAAGTAAATTATTGTGAATGTGTAATTATGTAAGTTTTTAACTTGAGGTAAGGAGTAGGAGTTGTGGCGCCGCCTTCGCACTCCTGAACCACGTTAAAAATATTTGTAATTATCCATGTTTGAATTTGAATGACTGCAGTTATAGTTACCTTAAGTAGTTGACTACATGAGTAGGAGGGACTAGCTACCCCGATGACTCATCGTCGATAAAAGAGACAACGGTAACTCATTATTTTGTTATAAGTACCTTTTAATTTTATTCTTTAAATAGTTGAAAAACATGTTCATCACTTATGTAAATTAAGTGAATTTAATTATTAAATATATGTTATTATGAAATAGTATCTCTATCATTGATTTTTTTTCTTTCTTCTTGATTATATATGAAGTATGTTTTATAGAGTGATTGATTGTAAATCTATTATAATGTTATTAAGTTGTTAGATATGTTTAATATTCTAAAAAATTGCTCTCTTTGTCAAACATAGGTTAAATTTGTTGAATGTTTGGGGATATGATCTAAACTTTATTTTAAGGAGTAAAACTTGTAATATTTTGTTTGAAAGAAATAGTTGGGATTGACAATATACTTCGAAGGTGTTTCATTTAACCCAAATGAACTAAATTATTATTAACTAAATCTATGTGTTGTGTGTTATATGTAAATTATAGTGAGTAACTCTATGATATTTTCTTTCATTATTGAGTGAAAAATGTGATATGTGTTTAATTGATTTATAGTGTCATGTTAGCCTATCATGCTAAGTTAATTGGTTTTGACATATTGTGCTTGAATTACTAGTGAGTGCCTTAAAAACGCTTATAGACTAAGTTTGAATCTTTAGGGTGGTAAATTAGATACTAGTTCACTCACCACAAATTTCGAGGACGAAATTTCTTTTATGAGGGGAGAATTGTAACACCCCAAATTTTATAATAAACTATTTTAATAATGAAATATGATTTTAAATAATTAATTTGGTGTTAAAATTATTTTAGAATACATGTGATAAATTTCGTGATTAGTTTTCGTTATATGAATGCTTTAGATGATATGCTATTATTATACATATTGTTGGACTACAGGAGTAATCTAAATAACAAATGTTATATTTTATATATATTTTTCTAAATAGTATTTTAGTGTAATATTTTAAAGAATAAGATTTTAGAAGATTTTACGTGTATATACTTGTACCAAATTAATGTAATATTTTTTTGTGTGTTTGACTAATATTAAGTATGCACGTAGTTATATTTCAATTATTTATAACTATTTTCTATTTTTAGTTATTTATTATATAAATAATTATCTCAGAATAGTAGTGATAGTGTGTTTGATTTCCTTTAT
>JBBPBP010000003.1:8819491-8842605 GCA_037974735.1 Cicer chorassanicum
TTTATTTTTATATACTTGTTATGACATGGTGATTTTATATATATTTGTTATGATTTAGTAATTAATATAAAGTTTTGATATTATATTTATTTATTTTATAATTTCGACTATTCTCAAATGATGGTAATATTTTAATTTGAGTGTTTTGAAAAATAAGTATTATTATAGTGATAATTTTGAATATAAGAGTTTTGGTTACTAATGTATTTTAAAAGATTAATTATTTTATTTTATAAAATAGTAGTTTTGAAATATTAGTAATTAAATTGTGTTAAAAAAATGTGTAAAAAAAAACAACTTTCGTAATTGTTGGTTTTATTAAAAATAATAATAATAATAATAATAATAATAATAATAATAATAATAATAATAATAAAAAGAGTAAAATGTATTTCATGGGTTAAGCCCAAGTAAAACCTAATAAAAGAATAAAAAAAACAAATAGAGGAAGAGAAAGGTATGGGCACGGCGGACAGCAGCTTCCAAGAAGGAATTGGAGGAAAAATAGAAGAAAATTGATACCGGTGATCGATAATTGTTTCAGAAAATTTTCTCCGTTCTCATCCAAATTTCAGTATGTTGTTTTATTCATTTAGCTAGTCAAATAAACATACTTCCTCAGATTTTTAACCATCCCAATTTCTCTCTAAAATATCCGACTTCTCCGTTTATAAAATTCCTTATTTTGTATCGTTCTTCTTCACCGTAACTCCGATTTGAGTGAAACCGACGCCAAAACGACCGTGCAAAAAGTGGCTATATTATCCACTGATTGATTTTTTAATTTATGGTAATTTTTCTTGACCGAATTTCGAATTTAGTTTTTAGAGTAGTTTTTCATAATTTATTTTTAAGGTTTACCCATAAATTGTAAAGTTAGATCGATTGAAGGACAAAGAGTCAATGAACAAAGGCGGTTTGCTCATGGAATCATATTCGTGTGTGAAAGCATCGAAATAAGGTAAGGGGTGAGAGAGCGTTTGAATTCATGAGGGTAATATATTGTGAGATGAACCGGAAAACCGTATTTCCCAACGATTCATCCGGGGCTTGCTACGTACGACAATAGCCCTTTGAGTGATAAATTAATTAATGTTCAAATATGGGAATTGTGAGATTAAAATGTGGAATAGAAATATTTATAAAGTGTTGATTGATTTAATTCCATTGAATGTGTGTTATTTGATATTATTGTGATATTTGATTTATTTTTGTTAAATGTGTGATATTTGATATTACTGTGATATTGGATGTCGAATGAATTTGGTGCAAATGTTGGATTAGATGAGTTTATGTGATGTGATGATAAAAGATGTGTGCATTGTGATAATTTTATGTGATGATGATGATGTATGAATAATAATCGTGATTTCATAAATTTGTGATGAGTTATGCAATGATGATGATATGTGATTTATAATAGTAATGTTATGAATTTGTGATAAAAATATTGAAGTAACCCCTTATGAAATAATTGTGATTTCAATTTGTGTTTGAGATGACGGTCTTAATGGAGTATCATAGGCCAACGAGGGGAGAAAATAAATATTGAGAATTTGTGAAGTGGAGATTATTTTGTCATCATACAGGTAGGGCCTGACAAGCCTAGCGATTTCGGGGAAGTACAACTGAATTGAGCCTGATCGTGGCGGTCTACTGTTGAGCCTTAAGGCAAGATTGTTAGACCTTGGAGGTATTCGGGTGGGGAATTCCTAGGTGACTTGGAGGTAGCACTCCAAATGTCGGGAGCTACCATGCAACACACGTTTACCTCGACTGTCGCGTATATGTGTCTCGGGTTGAGTTGAGGGGATCTATGAGGACAGGGCCAATTTGAATTGTCCGTCCACCGGGATGGTGGCATTGTATGATGGCCTCCTAACCAAGTACTTCAGAGTTAGAATGGTACCACATTGTAAAGTAGAGTCTAAGCTCATGCATAGCATTGCATTTTATTGTGATTGATTTGTTGTGATTAATGTGTATCGCACGTGATTATAATTTCTCTTAGACGATTTGATTATAGTGAAATGTATTGATTTTCCTAGATTTTGACTATGACTTTATTATGTCATTTTATTCCTTGAATAATGTTTGTTTAATGATACGGTTTATTTATGATCAAATGCGTGTTCTTCTTACTTATATTATACTATTAACATGATTTCAAAACTCACCTCCTTCGTTGTTTGTGTTTGACTGGCTTGGCCCTGCGTTTGCGAAATCGCAGTTATTACAGGTTAATGAGTCTTGAAGTTCAAGTTGGGAGGAACCCCGCTCTGATAGGTGATACCGGGAATAAGGGTTGTAATTCGTATTTTACTTATTTAATTTGAAAAGACTTTTTGTATGAAAACCTTATAAGTACTAGTAAGTTTTTAGAATTAAATCAAGTAATTATATTTAAATCAAGCTCATTGAAATTGTACTATTTTAATTGAGGAACAAAGTTGAATTGTTACATGTGTATTTAGAGAAACATAATATCCTAAATTAGATATAAAAGTTTTTATTTTCTTGAGCAAATTTTCTTTATCCGCTGCGAGTGTTGTTCAAATGATTTAGTATAAATTATTATAAATGTTCTTTTGGGGTTTAGGGTGTCACATGTGCAGAAAGTGGTCAAACAACCATGCCCTGAGAACACTCACAGCATGCTCAGGGAGTCCTCGTTGAGGTCTCCAAGCAAGTGGTTCAACATGCTCAAGAAACCTTGGCCTTTGACTGTAAGGGGCTGCGTCACTGTTGCGAAACCTTGGTGATTCATCCTTTCTATTGTTGCTTATCTGAAAATTAGACTTACAGATAAATTGAAGCTGGTCAGTAATCACGTTCTTCAAGCATCAAAAAATCTTGGACATGGCTTTTAGAGCCAAACTTGCATATGGGGCTGCATTACCGAGGCCAGATACATATTCAAATGAAATTATTACTACATGAATCTGCTGATAGTATTGTTTGTACCTCATGCAAACCTGTTTGTGGATGACAAATAATTGAATAATTTCACAATTTGAATTAATTGTTTCACAAAGAATTGAATTATTTCACAATTTGAATTTCTTATTTAGGTGTGGACACCTTTCTCAACCACCATTCGAACCATGGTTCGCAAGTTGTGAATGATTAGCCTTTTTCAATATCTAACTCTTTTTCAATATGTAACACACGTGAACAGCACCTGCCAAACTATTAGAGACTAAGCACAACTTACAAGAAGACTGTTCATATTGAAAGTAATTGAATTTAGACTGACCAGAGACGAGTAAATTCAACTTCAACACAGGTAGAGCATTTATACATTCAACCATTTACTCTGTTTTACTAGAGGCAACGATACGAAGACTTCAACATCATTCTTTCGTAAACATAATATTTAGGTTTTCCTTTATAACATTGAATATGTCCTCAACAAGGGGTTTTGTGAAAATATCAACAAATTTCTACCTCAACAAATTTAACGTCTAAAATACCTTTCTGGACATAATCCCTTGTAAAATAATGTTTAATCTCTATATATTTTGCTTTGGCATGTAATATAGGGTTTGGGGTTGAACATATAGCTAAAGTATTATCACAAAAGATAGGAATTTTACTCTCGTTGATTTTGAAATCATCTAGTAGATATTTCATCCATAACAGTTGAGTGCTACAGCTGGCTGCTGAGATATATTCTTCTTCTACTATGGAAATAGCAATAGTCCTTGTCTTTTGTTTGACCAGGAGATTAGATTTCCATCAAGACATGTAACGTTTCCACCCTTTCTTGCTTGTCTTCCACATAATCAGCATTGCAGAAACCTACTAACCTGTACTCAAATGATGGCTTATAACACATACCAAGGTTAGTAGTTGTTAAGTGGAATTCTTTAGGATCTGAGTAAAATGTGGCACACACACACTAAATAGAGTATCAGGTATGAGTAAAATGTGGCACACACACACTAAATAGATCCTTTTAATAGTTGTTAAGTGGAATTCTTTAGGATCTGAGTAAAATGTGGCACACACACACTAAATAGAGTATCAGGTCTAGAGGCAGTTAATTCATTCTTATCAAGAGAACATTTTGGATGCATAGGTGTAGAGATTCGCTTACATTAATCAATTATAAATTTCTTAAGTTGTTATTTTGTGTATTTATTCTGACGAATGAGACAATTCAAGATTTGATGAATTTGGATTCCAAGAAAGAGTTTTAATTCTTCCACCAAGTTCATCTCAATTTCATTATTCCAAGAATGAGTTCTAACTCTTTTCCCATCCCAAATTCTCAAAATTAATGTACTATAGAAGTATTAAGGGATGTGATTAAGAGTTGAGCGGTGTTATTATTCAATTGTGTGAGTCAAAGTTGAATTAAATTGACCAACATTTCCTTGATTAATTTACTCATCATTGCCCAAAGGTATATGTTTCTCATTTTTTTAATTTTTGCATGAGTTTATGTGTAACTTTGGTGCATCAGTAATAATGTCTCCTACGAATTTTGATCTTAATAGAGATATGGTTTTTGCTCGGTTTTATTTGACTCATTCATACTAGATAATTAGAAAACAAAAGGTCATTATAATAATTTTGTTTGTTACTATCTAATGCATGTAAGCCTTTAACAAACAAAAACAATTTCCTACTATTACCTTATAAGCCTCTAACAAACAAAACAACTTCATGCTATTATCATATTTTAAGCAAATTGGTTATTGAAAATAATCGTTTATTTGTGTATTCGTTTACTTGTGTATACATTTATAAATTACTTAAAACATTATTTGTCTTAAAATAATATATTAAACAATTTTCTTATAATAAAATTAAAAAACATCAATAATAATAATAATAATCTATAAATTATAATATTTTAAATTGTAAAATTCTAATTATTTTTAGTCTTTTGATTTTAGGATGTCATAGCTTGCCATTACTAGAACCAAAAATGATATCATCAACATATATTAGGACAATGAGAAGGTCATTCTAAGATGATTTTCTAAAAACAGTTATGTCAACCTGGCCTCTTTCATCGTTCTTTAATAAGAAGTTGCGTAGCCTATCATACCAAGCTCTTGGGGCTTGTTTCAGACCATACAAAGATTTCTTTAGTTTGAAAACATAGTTTGAAAATTCATTTTCTTCAAAGCCAGGAGGTTATTTGACATATACTTCTTCATTTACGTAACCATTTAGCAAATCACTTTTCACACTCATCTAATATAAAATTATTTTATTAAAAATTGCAAATGAAAGTAAAATTATGATTGCCTCTAACATTGCCACACGAGCGAAACTTTCAGTGTAATAAATACCATTTTGCTGATTGTATCCTTGAGTTACAACTCTAGCTTTGTTTCTAACTATTTCACCGTTCTCATTCAGTTTGTTTCTCAAAACCCACTTGGTTCCAATTGATTTATTTTCTTTAGGCTTGCAAGATCCGATACATCTCGATGTCTTCATATTCTTCCATCTAGAAGAGTTCATACTTCTTGACAAGTAATTTTTTCTTAACTTTTTGTACTTGCTTATTTCCTTCGTAGTTGAAAACCATAGCATCAAAGATACTCTTTTATGTTTCTTTGTTGCTACATTTTTTGAACTCTTTAAAGGTGATAACATCCATCATGAAAGTTTTGACTTTATGATGCATCTTGTATTGTTTCTTTTGATTAGCAATGAGATCTTTTCTAGATATTTCAACACCAGCAGCGTCGTTTTTAGCCTCATAGCCATCTTCGACTATGTCCTAGAGTTTAGGATCATGAGAGATGTAGAAACTTCTCAGCCTTTCTTTCTTCATCAAATAGAGGAGACCTATTAACGTTTCCACCTATAATTGAGAAATATGCATCATCTTTGAATCTTTGTGCATCATCTTTGATCCTTTATGCATCATCTTTGTGGTCATTTACTGTTACCAAACTTCCATTTTTTAGTCGTTCAAGTTGTATAGGGAAAGGATTCCAAACGAGCAATTATAATATTGAACAATGGCAAAATCTTTGTGGAATTAATGCACCAATGAAAAGACAATATATTCATGCATAAATTGAAAGCATCATAGGATAAAAGTCAATGCACAAATATCATTTTAAAATCAAACTAAAAAATGAGATCTTTTGGCATCATATTAGGAGTAGTTAATGATATTTTAGGATATTTTCGTGTTGGGTCAATCTATTAGCAAGTGCATTGAATGATTGTAAGTAATGAAACAATAAACTATTGAATGTTAAACACAATACTTGCATATTAACTTTATTGAAAAAGAAATTAGGTCTGTTTTAAGAGATAAAATACATTACTTTTAAGAGATAACAGTAAAAAAGTTAGGAATGAATTGAATTGTGTTTTAAAAAACAAGAGATGGGGGATTTGAATTGTGTTTTGTTTTAAAAAATTCTTTAAAAAAAAAATGCTACATTCAGTCACTTCACTCTAAAAGATTTAATCTACTAATCAACATATTTTTCACACGTCCACTATACACCTATTAGTTAAACTGACTGTGTTCAAGTCTTCTCAACCTTCTAGCTTAGTACAATCAAGTTTTAGATGACAACAACCACTATAGGGCTAGGTTACAACAAAATGTTTAAGGTTTACTTTTTAGAATAACTCTCACAAGAGAATGTTACAAAGTATGCTCTTATAATATAAGTAACTTTGTAGCAGTAAAGTGATAGTACAGGGTTTCTCACGTTGTTGTTTATTTTTGTTGTTGGTTTTCTCGTTTATATTTTGCAGTGAAGATTACAAATCTTTATATAGAGAAACTCCAAATCAATTAGGGTTTTTAACTGTTGTTGTGATTTCATGAAATTTGTAGGTAAAGATGAATTGCGTCAACCTTTAGATATCTTGAATTTGCAATAAAAACTTGTCTATATACGTCTTCATAATTGATTTAGTGTATCTTTATTTAAAACAACATGAATAATAAAGGATGACATTTTTAGAGGACATCGTTGCAATTATTCAATTAGAGGATAAGCCCAACTTTGATGAGCAGAGGATGTTAAGATGTTGACTTCTTCAAAGTTCTGGGCTCAAATGATTGACTTAAGATATTGGACTTTTAACAAAGAGTTGACCATACGATCATATGGATTGCCAAAATAATTAGATGCAGAATTTTCAGAGGGAGCTTGCATAAGTCAGATTCACCAGAGACACATTGAGAGCACATTGATCAGATGCATAATTGTCATAATGCATTTACCTTGATTAGTTAATTCTCTTTATTTTTTCATCAAAGGATACAACGTGGAGCCTTTAAACTATTATAAAAGAGGCTCTTCACATTTAAATACATTCATTAAAACATAAATTGTTTTCAGTAAATAATTGTGTTATTATCAAAATAGTTAAGGGTCATTGTTCTTCAAACCAACAAGGTTCTAAAAATCTCCATCTTTTTTATGATGACAAACATATATTTGTGGAATAATCACCGGAAACTGCAATGGTGCCAAAGGAGCAACCAAACGCCTTCCCTGCTTCATCTTGCTCCTTATCCAATATGCAACAAAGGCCAAAACCTTATCCCACGGGTTTGAAACTTCATTAGGGTCCAAGCTACGAGCATTCTTCTTATCTTGTTATCTATAGTAGTAAAAGAGGTGATGAATGAGTCTAGATTGGGAAAGCCAAGGAGTAGAAATGGAATGAAATGTGCAAGGTCTAAGGGTATAGATAGGCTAGGTTATGGTTGGGTATAGATAGGCTAGGATAATACCCTAAAGGAATTCCAATAGAAATATCTCAACAGACATTTCCTTCTTGTATTTAAGATGAAATGGTTCAACCAATAAATACAAGATAGCATAATAGAACGAAAAACATTATTCTGAAAAAGCCAAGAACACATTAAAAATCATGAATAACAAACCCTCTCAGTAGAGTGTTATTAGACTTAAGGTAAATCAGTCAATGTGTTTTTATACACTTGAAGTTATATAGGATTGAATATGTAACATCCTCTCAATGAGAGTTAGAATCATCGAAACATACATTGTCACAAAACACTAAATTATTGTAAGTAATAAAATACTAAAGTATCGTATGCCATATTTCAAAGGACCTTGTATTAATACTAATTCAAATATTAATAACTAGATAGAAAAATAAATTGTGTTGGTTTGATTGTTCGTAATACAATTGTTACCAAAAGATAAAATAAATTACTTTTAATAGATAATAGTAAAAGCGTTAGGGATGAGTCTTATTTGATTCAAACCACTAAATAGAGATAGCACCTTGGTTAATAAATTCATTCATTTTATTATTACTCAATTTTCAGTTATATTCAACCCTAATTATTTAAAGAAAGAGTCTTTAATTTTAATTAAATCTCTAATCCCTTAGGGTATTGAAAATTAAGATTAAGCATTAGAGTTATAAATTATTTTTGGCATTCAAGTGTTAATATCTACATGTAGACTATGATTACAAGAACTTCCTATCTCAAGCATTTACAAAGTAATCTTATGTTTCAAAGTATAATCTACAAATCATTTTAAAAGTGGCTAAGCGATAAAAAACATTACAAATAGAAATTGAGAAAGAACTTAAATAATTTCGTTAGAATAACCAAAAAATTAAATCATATACTAGAGGTTTTCATCAAGGTTTACTCATCTCTACCAAAAGAAGTTTAGCTACTTAAGAAAAATAAACAACAACTAAAGAATAAAGAGTAATTAAAAGAGTTCTCCATGAAAGATTTTTGATGAAGTAGCTTCATTGGTGTTCAACAGGTTAATATTTGCTCTTAAATTATTTTTATGTTTTTTAAAAATATATTGATTATAATAAAATAAATCAATCAAAAAATGATCTTTAATATATTCCACTTTATTAATTAGTGATTCTCTACGTGTCATGTAAATGAAATATATTTATTTCATTTGTGAAAAATTGTCAAAATCCATAATCGAAAATTTTCTTGCCTTTGAAAGAGTTGGACAACTGCACCACTTTCAATTTAAAAAATAAAAAAAATCAGAGTTTGACGAAACATTTGATTTAAGTGCTTGGGTTGTTTGTCAGGGGTTTTATTTCTCAAAGTCATTTTTCAGATTGAAGAATAATAAAAGTGACTATTTTATAAATTGGATTATTTTTATCGGGAAAAAGATTATTGACGCGAGGTGTATGTAATTCTTCTTCTATAAATGAATGCAATGCCAGTTAAGGTTGCTGACACTAGTTTTTAGATGAGAGTTGAATGATGTGACGTGATTATGATTAAGTATCATAAAAGATAGCTGTAAGAGTTTAGAATTAAATTGTGGTCAACAATTTTTCATGTTAGATATTTTTGGAGATTTAGTTAGAATTAAGAGAGTAGATTAATTAAAGGAAGGAGGAAAATAATTATTCTCCCATTTAAATAAGAGAAGCACGCAGCCTCCCCCCATTACCCATTCATTTCATTGTTTTCTCCTTTTCTTTGTTCTCTCTAAACACACAAAACCCTAACTTTTCATCTAAATTTTTTAGCTTCAAAAAACTTCAAACTCAAAAACCTTGATTTACAAAAGTGCTCTACTACTGTAGAGGCATCTATTAGGCTAAGGAACTCATCATCCCTTTTTCCTATTTTAAAACCGTAAACCCTATGTATAAGACAAAGGGATGCTTTTTCTTGATTTTGGTTATTGTTGAGGTGTATATGTGAAATTAGTATTGTGTATTACTTTATAATCAAGGGGAGGAACTATGTGGTAAAGGTCTTTTATGTGATGATTATCTTGTCATCATATAGGTAGAGTTTGACAAGTCTAGTAATGTTGGGGAAGTACAACTGAATGAGCATGATCGTGGAGGTATGTTATCGATCCTTAAGGAAAGGTTGTTAGATCTATGAGGAATTCTTGTAAGGTATTCCTAAGTGACTTGGGGTTTCCCTCCCAAAGCTAGGAGCTACAATTCTGCACCCATTTACCTCAACACTCGTGTATATGTGCCTCGTGTTAAGTTAAGGGGATCTATGAGGACAACGGAAATTTGGATTGTTCATCCACTTGCATGGTGGCATAGTATCAAGCCTTTTAACCATATATTTCAGAGTTAGAATGGTACCAAATGGTGAAGAAGTATAGAATTTTAGTTCATACATAATATTGCATTGCCTTTTGATTGCTCTAGTATGATCAATGTGTATCGAAGATGATAATAATTTCTCTTAGATTGGTTAATATTATAATGAAATGTTGATTTTCCTTTAGTGATTTTGGCGTTATAATGTGATATTATTTCCTTGAACATTTTGATTTACTATGATATGTATGACACCCTAAACCCCAAAATAACATATATAATAATTTATACAAGATTTTTTAAAATTAATTCGCAGCGGATAATAAAATCCGTTTTCAATGAAATAAAAATTTTATAATTAATTTAGGATATCACATTCCTATAAATACACATGTAAATATTTAACTTTATCTCTCAATTAAAATAGTGCAATAAAGTTTTCATACAAAAATACATTTCTAATTAAATTAGTAAAAGAAAAATACAAATTACAACTCTTATTCCCGGTATCACCTATCAGAGCGGGGTTTCTCTCAAACTTGAACTTTAAGACTCATTAACTTGTAATAACTGCGATTTCGCAAACGCATGGTCAACCAGTCAAACACAAACAACGAAGGAAGCGAGTTTCGAAATCATGTTGATAGTATAATATAAGTAAGAAGAATACGCAATTAATCATAAATAAACCGTATTATTTTACAAACATCCTTCAAGGAAAAACATCACATTATAGAGTAAAAATCACTCAAGGAAAATCAATACATTTATATTTATCACAACAAAACAACCACATGAAAATGCAATGTTATGCATGAGCTTAGAATCTACTTCACAATGTGGTACCATTCTAACTCTGAAGTACTTGGTTAGGAGGCTTGATACTATTACATCATCCAAGTGGAAAGACAATTCAAATTGGCCCTGTCCACATAGATCCCCTCAACTCAACCTGAGACACAAATCTGCGACAATCGAGGTAAACGTGTTTTGCATGGTAGCTCTCGACATTTGAAGTGCTACCTCCAAGTCACCTAGGAATTCCCCACTCGAATACCTCCAAGGTCTAACAATCTTGCATTAAGGCTCAACAGTAGACCGCCACGATCAGGTTCAATTCAGTTGTACTTCCCTGAAATCACTAGGCTTGTTAGGCCCTACCTATATGATTACAAAATAATATTCACTTCAAAAATTATCAACATCTACTTTATCCCCTCGTTGGCCTAGACTACTCCATTTATGCATCAGCTTAAACTCTACTTCACAATGTGGTACCGTTCTAACTCAGAAGTACATAGGAGGCTTGATACTATGCCACCATCCAAGTGGAAAGAGAATTCAAATTGGCTCTGTCCTCATAGATCCTCCCAACTAAACTCGAGACACATATATGCGACAGTCGAGGTAAACGTGTGTTGCTTGGTAGCTCCTGACATTTGGAGTACTACCTCCAAGTCACCTAGGAATTCCCTACCTGAATACCTCCAAGGTCTAACAATCTTTCCTTATGGCTCAAGAATAGACCGTCACGATCAGGCTCATTCAATTGTACTTCCTCGAAACTATAGGCTTGTTAGGCCCTACCTATATTGACAAAATAATCTTCACTTCAAAAATTATCAACATCTATTTTATCCCCTCGTCGGCGTAGACTACACCATTAAGAGTATTATCTTTAGCGCAAGTTGGAATAATCACTATTTAATCAACCATGGGATTACTTCAAAATTCTCATCCCAAATGTATAACATCATTATTATCATCATCAACAACACATAACCTTATCACAAATTTATAACATCACAATCATAAATCATACATCATTATCATCAAATAAACTTATATCACACAATGCATCCATATTTTATTACCTCACATAAACTCATCTAATGAAACATATGCACCAAATTCATTCTACATCCAATATCACAATAATATCAAATACCACACGTTTAACGAAGTTAAATCACTCAAAGGACTATTGTCGAACGTAGGGAGCGTCGGATGAATTGTTGGAAAATATGGTTTTCCCGTTCATCTCACAATATATTATACTCATGAATTCTAACGCTATCTCACACCTTACCTTATTTCGACGCTTTCTCAAACACAACAATCAATGGGAATATCAACTACAAGTCAACAACGTACGTCGAACGAATCCGAAAAAATGGTGAGTTCACAAAACCGCCGAGATGCGACTCATAAATTATGCGGAGCATAAAAATCAACGTTAAATAATTAGTAATAATTTTAGGGGCAAAAATGGAGTCAAAACGACGAGAAAAAACTGTAGAAAAGGTCTCAACGACTCGTCGAAGCGCCAGAAGCGTTTGACGTCAACTTCACAGAAAAATGCAAATGATTAGTGCTTCTTGAAGGTTTCTACGAGAGGAATCCCAAAAGGACACCAATTTTTTGAGACAACAAACATGGTGATCGGAATTGGTCAAAAATAGTTCGTCTAAGGAAATAAATGCAGTTGTTTCTAAAGAAACGGAGCCACAATCAATAAAATTGATGCCAAAAATGGATTCAATAGCCGATTTTGTGTGGGATAGAGGTTGGGATTGATTCAAATTGCAATGAATTGGTGGTTGTGAATTTAAGAGAAAGACGGTTTACTTGTTGGGCGATATTTGGCTTATGGCAACTGTATTTCGTTTTTTTTTAATTGCAGATGGAGGGGTGCATATAGCAGATGCACAGGTACAAGAATAAAAAAGTAAGGCCCAACACAGGGAGCACAGACTGAGGCAAAAATGGCAGTGTAATCAGTAACTCGCAGGTGTAGGAAAGAAAAGTTCAACCAGCAACAATAATAGCCCAATTAATATGCAGAAGGAAAAAATAGGGATGTAAACAGTCATCTGATTCAAAATTCATTTTCTAGTATTTCTAAAAGTCCTTAATAAATAAATAATTTGTTTTACTGATCCACACTAGAAACTTTTTCTCCAAAATACTCATTTTAACATAATTTTAACTGAAAGTCTCATATTCAAAATAATAACTATAATTATTACTATAACATTTTTCAAAATAATCACATAAAAATACATCATCTTTATAGAATAGTCAAAATGATAAAATAAATAATTCTAACATCAACAATTTATATTAATTACTAAATCAAAATAAATATGTATAAAATCATCATACCATAGCAACTATATAAAAATCAAGAAAATCAATATCAATATTACTAATATCTCTTATTTGTAAAATAAATAATTAAAATAAGATATATTTTGAAATAACAAAATATAATTATGTGCACACTTAATATTAATCAAACATACAAGAAAATATCACATTAACTACAAACACATATGTACACGTAGAATATCCTAAAATCTTATTATTTAAAATATGTACACTAAAGTACTATTAGTCTAATATGTACAAGATTAGCACATCATAGAAAGCACACATATAAAGAAAATTAATCACAAAATTAATCAACATATATTCTAAAAATAATTTTAACACCAAATTAATTATTTAAAATCCTATTTCATTAATAAAATATTTTATTACAAAAATTGGGGTGTTACAATATGTTATGATACAGTTATATTATGATTATTTGCATGTTCTTCTTACTTATACTATCTACAAGATTTTAAAACGCACCATCTTCATTTATTAGCTGTGAGCAATTACGAAAGCACAATTATTTCAAGTTGTCAATTGGTAATTAATGCTTTGATAGGTGATAATGGGCGGAAAAGTCCTCTGTTGTGTTTTATCGTGTCTTGAACTAAAATTATATTTTCTTAAAATATTGACTAGTTGTATTACTTTATAATTTATAGATTTAGAAGGCGAAAATCAATAATCTCTTAGTTTTGGGAATGATTGGATATTCAAGAATATTTAAATGATAAATCTTGATAGATCTTCATTTGATTCTTCTTCGAAATGTTTGGTTGAAAGATGAAAATTAGTAAGCAGTTTTTGTTGGAACCAAGTTCATTTTATACCTAGAGTTTTTATGATAACACAAGTATTTTATGAGAACAATGTATTTGACTTCAAAGAGTATGAAAAAAGATATGCTCAACATTTGTAGAAGATTTGATTAAGATTTATCTACAACAAAATATGAACAGAATCAATCTAAAGAATTTACAAACGCAATTTCAACAAAATAAGAACAGAATCAATCTGAAGAATTTATAATCCCAATCTAAACAAAAAACAAACGGAATCAATTTGAAGAATTTACAAATGCAATATGAACAAAATACAATTCATAATTAAACAAGGACTAAATTGAAGCCCAAATTTTAACTATAAATAGTTACTCAAGGCTGAAGAAGAAAATCATCTAAAAGCACAAAAAAGCAGAAGATCTCAAGCTCAAAATTTCAAATTCATCTTAGAGTTCAAAGAGAGAAACGCTTGTTCAGGTTAGATATATTTTCTGAGTGTTCTTTTCTTAGAGTGTGGGAGTTATTATTATTATTATCAGCTTTGTTAAAAGCAAACAGTTAAAGTTCCAATCTTTTATATCCAACCCGATAATGGTTTAGTTCCTTATTCAATCTGGGGTTGTCAAGTTGTTAGGAGAAGAATTAGCTTGTAGGGTCAAAGTGGTTAGTTCCTCAAAAGTTTGGGGTTGTCAGGCTATTTGGGAAGACAGGTTTGGAGGATCAGGTGCTTTGTAATTCAAGGTATTTGAATTCGTGGATTAAAGCCTTCTAAATGAGTGGACTGGATGTAGCCAAGTTAGTGGTGAACCAGGATAAATCTATGTTCGAATTATTTAAGTTTTCACTGCTTGCTACCTCTGAATCTGATTGCTTCTTATCTAAGTAATTCATAAAAACCAACCAACCTTCATCAAATTAGCAAAAAGTTACCAACTTTGGCAAACACAATTTAACCCCCCTTCTCGTGTTTGCACCTTCAGTTTTGTGTATGATTCCTTTCTCAAATATTCACTACTAAATGTAAGTTTTGAGTGTGTTATAAGGGTTGTGCTAAAATTATCCATCTATACCCTTTTCTTTGTTTGTTTCATATTTCTCAAGTTATACATTTTAGAAATTATTTTGAGATCATTCGTAAACGAATTTTACTTGCTTGCAACTGAAAATTTGGTTGAGGAATTTTATACATTTTTTTCGGTCCCATCACTTTGTTACAATATTTTATACTAGTTGCCTTTTGAGCTTAAATTTTATTTTCTTGAAGCCAACTCTTTCTCGTTAAATTTTAGTAACCTTTGAATTAATTGGAGTAAATTGTGGTGAATTATAAAAAACCCTCTATAAAAAATAAGTGTAAACGGTGGAGTATCCCTCTCAATTACAGCAACTACAACAACAAAAATACTCAAAAAGAGAAAAATGAAAGGGGAATTAATAGAAAATTAAATTGGTAAATTTATTTCTCCATTTTTTATTAAAAGAAAAGTTTACATTATATGATTGATTTGTTCTAACCGTTTTGCATGACCTTCTTTTGTTTATCCCAAACTCTACCTTGGCCTCATTACAACTTCTAAAGACAACAACTTTTCCTATATGTTTGTGAATTTAAATGTGATGTTTTGGTCAATTTATAAGTATGTGGTAATGTATTTTCTTAGAAAATTTGAGTGTTATATGTCATTTACCTATAAACACTTGAAAGAGCTTTGTTGTATGATCCCCATCAAAGAAAGGGTTGATTTCTTGAAACATGAGTCTCTAATTAGACACTCTTTTAATTTGATACTTCCTTGAACTAAAAAATTATGTTTGTCTTACTTATACTTTGATCTTGGTGACTCACTTAGTTGTATTCTTTATCATTTCATTTTATCTTTAAGCAAAGAATTTGATTACGGATAAGCAAATATTAAGTGGGGAAATATTAAGCAAAAACAAAAAGCAAAGAAATCACATGATTAACCTGACATCTAACTATGTTGGCACCCAAAATTAATCACATATCATTTGCAGCACTCTAATATATTATTAAAAGTGAAAAGAAAAAGAAAATACAAGATGTTTGGGAACTATACCGAATCCCAATAAAATAATCAATAGGGATACAAACTATTGTCTTGTTAAAAACCTTAATTGGAAAACTCATAGAGATAAAACCATGGTAAAGGAAAAAAAGTGTGCAATAAACACCTACACACATCAGCAAAATCTATATTCAGGAAGACTAATCTTGTTCCTAGTGAAAACATCAAAACTATTAAAAGGAAAATAATCTCACCAATGTAGGTTAACAATATAAAATCCCAAATTAGCAACTTTGTTCGCACATTGATTTCATTCTCTAAAAATATGAGACATATTAAACCTCATTTTTTTAACCATCCCAAGACAATTAAGCCATTTATTTCTAATAAATCAACTAATAAGGCTAGTATTCCTATAAGTCAGATTTATCAATTGCAAATCAGATTCAATCCATAGAAATCGCCACCTTCTTTTAAATTGTGTCAATAGCAACCATAACTCTCGTAAATTCAACATATAGTGCAGTTCTAATCTCTAAATTCACAACACAACAACCCAAGGAAATAGTAGAGTTTTACGAGGATGAGCTCTAATTTGAAAGTAACTGAGAATTTGAAATTTCTAAAAATAGTCAGAAGTGTGATTGTCAGATAAAAATACAATGATAATAATTTTGTTGATGAAAATATTAAAAACAAGACATTTTCCTTTAAATCGTGCTTGATTTATGCAATACAAAATTGTATCAATAGTAAAAGTGATGTTGTCCAAAATAACATCTTTGCATTGATGAGACAAACTATTGTCACATGTGACAACAAGATTTTGAACCAAACTAATATCAATTTGGGAGTGAAAAATCAAGCTTAACCAAAACTAGAGCCTAGTAGCAAAAGAGCAAGATAAAAAGAGATGAGTGCTAGTTTCCATTTAACATTTATAGAGCTCACATCATGAAGCAATTTGACAATCTCAAAAGACTTAGTAGGAAAGTAGGCATCTTGTTATGCAACAATCTCCAATAACTGAGAGATATAGAAGGATGAGTGTTAAGAATAGTAGTCTTAATATAGGCATCTTGTTATGCAACAATCTCCTTAAAATTTAATACTTTTGAAATTTTTATTATCCATATCTGACGATCCTCAGTTTGAAAATTAAGAATAGTAGTCATGGCACGCAAGGCAAACAACTATGGGTAAGTATGCAATGAAATGATTGATAGTGGCATGAACATGAGACTGTTTGTCGTCGTCATTGTTAAGAGTAGAAACCAAATATGTTAGAACCAAGTTGGTTTGAAGAATTATGACTCTTACATTTTTTTTATGAAATCAACATTATTTTGTAGGATCAATTTAAAGCACTAATGTTGTATTTTAGTGTGCAGCCTTCAGAACAGGTTATTCCTTATAAGTTCACGTGGCATCCTCTGATGATTGATCTATGTTAAACAAATACTAAGACTCCATTCTTGATTTACGTACTATATGTCTGGTGAATGCACTCTAAAATGCACCTCAGGAGATTCTATTATTACAAGCAATGCTCTAATTAGTCTGACTCTGACAACTACAACAAGCATATGACAATTCTACCTTTGATAAATTGTGTCAAGTATTTGATCGTCTAACTCTAATAATAGTCAACCCTTTAAGAAGTCAACACTCTGATAATAGTCAACACTATGAAGAATAAAAAGCTTTTGTGCATCCTCTAAATAACACCCTAAAGGTCTATGCAACAAAATATGATCACAATATCCTCTACTCCTTCTATCTCCATATCAAGATTTGCATAATCAAAATCAAGGATATTTTTTACAATGTTTATTGGCAAATCAATCTCAAAAGATTTGATACGGAACTTCATGATACATGTTGATTTCTTGTAATTAGGACAACGACCAGAAATCCTAAAAATATCAATGCAAGAACGTGCTTGAAAAGTGCAAGCAACAACATACCATTATAATCACTATACAACAATGTTTGCATTCTTACTATTTACCTTTTATCTTGTCTAAGTGTTTAGAAATATTTTTCTGAGAATACAACATTGTAAACACCATGTTGTGAGTGTTATTCCAAAACCCTTAACTTTTCTTTTGTAATATAGCTAAGTATTGGATGCATCCCTCAACAACTTGACTGTACTTAGCGAGAAGATTGAGAAGACATAAACACAATCAATTTGACTAGTAGGTGTTATGTGGAAGTGTAATTCAGTTGGTGAATTAGTGGATTAAATCATTTAGGTTGAAGTGACTAGATGTATCTACCGTGTTGGTGATGAAGAAGGATAAATTGATTGTTTCGAAGTTTTTTTGTTTATTTGCTTTGTGTTCATCACTTTATTTTATCCTTGTTAAAATTGCTTTTAAATAAAACACAATTCAAACACCTCATTTATTGGATTTCTCGTTCAACAATTAGCATTAGAGCCCAATCTCAAACATGGGCACTTAACCGTGTTTGAGTAAAGATATGTGTTATTATAACTAACTATAGTGACGATGTTACAAGTGGAAACACAACATGTCTTCTATGTTTAACAAAGAGAGATTTGAGTACTGGAAAGACAGACTCAGAAGTTTATACATCTCTCACGATCCTGAACTTTGGGACATAGTCGAAGATGGCTATGAGGCTCTTATAGACGGTACTGGTGTTGAAATATCTAGAAAGGATCTCAATGTTGATAAAAAGAAACAATACAAGATGTATCATAAAGGCAGAACTTTCATGATGAATGTTATCACCTTCAAAGAGTTCAAAAAAGGCATCAACAAAGAAACAACAAAAAGTATCTTATATGTTCTGGTTCTCAATACGAAGCAAATACGCAGGTACAAGAAGCTAAAGAAAATTTACTAGTTAGGAAGTATGAACTCTTTCAGATAGAAGAAGATGAAGACATTGAAACAATTTTTTCTAGATTCCAAACTTTAGTTTCCTGATTGAATGACCTCCTAAAGAGTTACACTACATCAGACCACATCAAGCAAATCCTCCAAAGCCTTTCCAGAAACAGCAAGTGGAGATTAAAGTAACAACAATTCAAAAGGCTAAGGATCTAAACAAACTACCTCTAAAAGAGATGATGAGAAAGGAAAATCTCACAAGTCTAAAACATAAGGCAGCCGCACGATATAAAATTAGAAATTGAAATCAGCACACATGAGAGAAAAAAGGCAGTCACACGTAACAAAAAACAAATTTAAAGTATTTGGCGTTGAAATAAAGTGTCTCAACTTTTAGGGATAATTATTTGTTTGTGTTTATTATTATTATTTGTTGGAATTCAATTATGCGTGGTTAGTACCACATTAAATAGGAATGGAGGAAATGTTGGATATATTGTGACACCCTAAACCCAAATTGATATAAAAAGTAAAATGCACTAGTTTTGAAAGAGATTCACACCGGTCCAAAAGTAGAGTATAAAAAAATTTAAATTAAAAATCCTTGAATCTCGAATATAGTTGAGGTTTATTAAATAAATATTTTAGACATAAAAACGCAATTGATCGATCGAATTTATAAAAATCTAAATTAATTCATAACTCAACAAAATACAACAAATTACTCCCACCCAGTATCACCTATCAGAGCGTGGATCACCAACCAATAACCTGAAATAACTGCGCTCTCGCAAGCGCCAAACACAAACATCAAGGGGTGAGTTTCAAAATTATGTAACAATATAAAATACACGAGAAGAACACGTAATTAGTCCAAAAGGTACAAATAAGCAGAACATTCAATAATATAATATCTAAGGTTAATCTAATTCAATCACAATAAAACGGTTACAAGGATAAAATGCTATGCATGTCCTATACTCTATACTTCATCATTTGGTACCATTCTACTCTGAAGTACTTGGTTAGGAGGCTTGATACTATGCCACTACAAGAGTGGACGGACAATTCATGAATGGCCAAGTCCTCATAGATCCCCTCAACTCAACCCGAGACACATATACGCGACAGTCGGGGTACTCTTGTGTTGCACGGTAGTTCCCGGCCTTAGGGAATAACCCACTAATCCACTTAGGCATTCCCCACTAGATGTACCCCCAAGGTCTATCAATCTTACCTTACAGTTCGACTGTAGCCCTCCACGATCAGGCTCATTCAGTTGTACTTCCCCGAATCGCTAGGTTTGTCAGACCCTCCCTATATGATGACAAAATAATCCTAACTCCAAAATCTACAACACATGTCTCATACTTACTCAATCATCACAACTCAATAAATTTCAGTTTGAGTTCACAATATTCATTGTTATATATGTATATCAGTCAATCACGATACAATCCCAATATTTGGTTTACACTACTCACAAAGCACAGCCCAATCTTATCAATCGCAATAATAAAAATCATCAGGTAGCACATTCAAATAGTTTCACGATTTCAATCAAATAGCAAGAACACTCCAATATATATTATTCATACAGTAACAATCAGCATCACATTTCATAAAATCATTCAACGTGCAATCTTGCTATAAATAAATTCACAACAATTCTATAGGTTGCTAAATTATATTTTAGTTCTCACTATTACCATTCATATATTATTAATTAATTATTATTGCTCAATAGGGCTCGACCGTACGTAGTGAGCCCCGGATGAATATCTGGGAATTTCGGTATTCCCGTTCAACTCACGTAATTTTATATTCATAAAATCGAACCTCATCTCATCCCTTACCTCAATTGAAGATTTCGCCCAACAAACCCGATCTGCTAACTTGTCGTGTCTTCGTCGACCCTCGTCTCTAATAGTCCGCGGAAAAAAATATAATAAATAAATAAATCAACTCAACTTCCAAATACAGATTAATTACTTGCTCCAATAGATAAATAAATTATTAACTAATAATACATAAATAAATCATCTGCTATTGTAATATAATCCAAAATATATTTAATATCATTAAACACACATATTACTATAATTATATTTTGTTTAAACTAAGCATGATAAAAGAGCTAAATATTGTGTCTCTGTACATATATATATAGCCTTGAATTTTTAAACATATTTTATATATATATATCACATGAACACAAGTAATAATAATTAATTACAGCTTAGTATTGGTTACACCCAATTTTATATTATAATTAAAATAGATTAATCCCTCTAGTTGCGAAATCAATTCCAGTTGCGAAATCAATTAGACTATTTATTATTAACATATAAATTTTAAATTGTAAAAAAAATAATAATGAAAACAAGAACTAGAATCTATCCTATTTGATACTCCGATAATTTTCCAATGATTTCTTTCAGATATAGAAGTTAGAGCTATTTCCACCAAAGTAAAAAAAAAAAAGATGTTGGTGGCCCATATTTTGAAATAAAACTCTTCCAATGTATATAATTATTGGTAATTGTAAATATGATATTCATCATCACTGTCAAAATCAATACAGGGAATAACATATCTAACCAAAGCTGAATTGTAATTAAGAGATTGATCACAAACCAGTAAATGTGTAGGTTATATACTAAAATAAAAATAAAGCTGAATTAAGTAGCATATATGTAATGTAATTAAACTACTTCTAATTATAGTTAAAAAAAATGAATTCTTTATATGTAAATTAATTTCAAAATATATGTCTAATAATATAATTCAATCATATGCCTAATCTACTATTACTAAAAATTGAAATGAAATAATATACACTTCAATCATCAATTGCAAAATAAAAAGAACTATAAAATAAACCATCAGCATTTCAATCATAATTTGCAAAATAAAAAAAAACTATAAAATAACTATCAGCATAACAATCATAATTTGCAAAATTAAAAAAACTATAAAATACCTATCAGCATAACAATCAATCCGATAAAAGGAAGGAATAAGGCAAGTATTTTAACCATATTATCAATTGCACGGTACTAGCCAAATGCGGATTCCTAATTTTCAACTATTCTTGTAATTGCTTGACAAGTACAGGGGAGAAAAATAAGGAATGGCATACCTTTGGAATTGAAATTAGGATTTGGAAATTGGAATTGGTAATGGGGATTGTGTAACACCCCAAATTAATTTTGTTATTATAAATATTATTATATGTGTATTTTGTACCACCCTAATTCCTTATTATTATACTTAAAAGATATAATAATATATTACATTTGCCTTATGTGTTGTGTTAGTGATTTATTTAAATAAACCTGTGTATTAGTACACTAGTCTATTAACATTAACGTGAAAAGAGCGAGCTAATAATAATAATAATAATAATAATAATAATAATAATAATAATAATAATAATAATAATAATAATAATAATAATAATATGAGTAATGTGAAACCTAGTTAGCTGTCCCTATATATATATATATGCTTCCTAATCGTGAAGAAGGCATTCCCTAATTGTTCCTAATTGTGCTTTTAGAAGCCGACAGAAAAACAAAAACAGGATTAGCGCATATAGCTGCTCAGAGCCGTAAATTCCAATTCCAAATTTGAAATGTCAAATTCCAATTCTAATTTCAATTCCAATTCCAATTCCAATTCCAATTCCAATTCCAATTGCAAACCACGATCAGGTATGTTACATTACCAAGCAAACCTTCATGCTAGTAAATTCTGGGAAAATGTCGCTGATTGAAATTATATATATAGAGGAATTTGGAAGTACTTGATTGATAATAAATTAATAATATCAAATGCTCAATTGGACTAGTTTATTCTGAATTTTATTTTCCCTTCACTGTTAGAACCGACAACAACTTAATCCTTCAGTTGGTAGGCTATTATTAATCCTTAACAAGTAACTCTTCATGTTTGTTTACCTTTTGATATTTTTCGGCCATTTGAATTAATATGACTTAGTTGGCCTTTATCTTTGCTCAGCAATTTATGTGGGTTCAAAATAATTTTGAAGATGTATTGTTGAACCTAATAATAAGAAAAACAATTTGTAGACTCGATATACTTTTTGTTTGAAGCTACATTTATGTGCAACTTCTTTTTGAAAAGTTTTGGTTGAGCATTCTTAATAAATTTGTTTTATCTTCAAATTCTCTTTTACACGAACATGTGTAATTGTATTTTCTATCTTATATATATAT
>JBBPBP010000003.1:8845108-8857448 GCA_037974735.1 Cicer chorassanicum
TTTTTTTTCTGCCGGCTTCTAATAGCGTGAATGGGAAATTCCTTCCTCACAATTAGGAAGTAGATATATATATATACCTAATATACTAGTTGTTATTTATTATTATTATTATTATTATTATTATTATTATTATTATTATTATTATTATTATTACTATTGTTATTATTAATATTATTATTATTATTAACTCATTCTACTAGTGCTAAAGGTAACAATTAGTGTAGCAACGCAAATTCACAAATTCACTCCTTGTATTAATTTATTTAAATATATATATATGTATACATGTACATATTTTGTTTTATTTTAATTTTTGTAAGTTAATATATAATAGTTAATATTAATTATTTAAATCAACTACTAAGGCAAACATACAAGACACACATAAAAATAATTAGAACACGTATTAACACTCATATAATAATAGTAGTGCACATTATACTATTAAAATGAGATAATGAGAAATTGGGGTGTTACATTTCTCCCCCTGTTGAAGAAAATTTTGTCCTCGAAATTTATGATGAACAATAAACAAACAAATACCTAATTAAGCACCCTCAAGGAATTCACTCGTTATCTAAGCACTATATGTCAAGAATCAAGTGGCTTAGCATGATAGGCTAACATGTCAATGAATCATTTAAACACATAACATCTAACATTTCAGTCATGAAAAAAAATTACCACAATTACTAACTATAATTTACAAAGGAAGTAGAACTCGTCGAATTAGTCAATAACAACTTACTACCTTAAGTTGAATGAACGAAGAAAAAGAAAAAAAAGAAAAAAAAAATTAAACAGATTATAAAGTTCAATTGACTTTTCAAATAATGCTCTATTAGTCTTACTCTCAAAAAAGAATGTTTAAATCCTAACACCAATTACTCTATAAGTTTAACAAAAGTTAGATATATAGAGAAATATTTAAAATATTCCACACATTCAAGAATTACAAACAGAAATGTATATAACAACTCATTGACATGCAGTCACTTTGAAATCAAGAACCAATGTACAAAACAATATTAGAAGAGATAAATTATTTTTCATGTTTTTCGGACTCCGAATTTTTTTCTTTTTAAACAATCGACATTTATAGTGTATGCCATTTATAATATATAATTAAATCATTTAGAAAAATACACATTATAACCAAATAAGCATAGGAAATAGAAGTCAATGATGAGTATATTACCTCATGACAACATACACATAAACATTGAAATAACTCTAATAACATAAGATGGACATTCTGTCTATTTAACCAAAATAAAATCAACAATTATTCATAATAATAATGATGAGTTATTCTCGCCTATTTGTATTGATAGTAGGTCATCGGGTTGATCAATCCCTTCTACTCATGTAGTCAATTACTCAAGGTAACAATAACTAAAAATCATTGGATTCAAACATAGATAATTAAAAGACGTTTAACGTGGTCGTAGTGCGGGAAGACATGGTCGTAGTGCGGGAAGACATCGTCACATCTCCCACCTCTCTCAATACCGTTAGACTCCTTTTAACTTCACAAGTTTTTTTTTGTTTTTGAAATTAGCAACTCATACAGGTACATAAATACTTATAACTTAAACTTAACTTATTTCTCATGTTATTGCATGGTTAAGATGTGCACAAGGATTAGAAATCACATAGGTAGGTAAATTAAGTTTCAGACTCAAGCTGCGTAGGCAATGATTTTTATGCACATATTCATCCTGATAAAGAGGTCAACAGGTTCAAAATTAACTTCATTTTCCACATTATAACAACAGAGCATATTAGTTTATGTTGAACAGCAAAAAAAATCTTTGTTATAAAGTATATGAAAGTATAAACCTTGATGTATCAGCATTCATATAGCAAATTGACACGCATGCTTGTTGTATTATGCAGTATCCAAAGCAAAATTGAAAATACAAATCATATATTACATATGCGCTTTCTTTCATGAAGAAATATAAACCATGTGAGCGGTGAAAGAATACAACTCAGCAAATCACAAAAGAGGCCACAAACCAAATCAACCTTAAATCTTTATCATACTCACATCTACACAATTTAGCAAGAGTTTGAATTTTGGATATTCTTAAAAGCTAGAAACAACAAAATGTTGGATAAAAAAATGGACAATCTAGTATACACCAAATTGATATGGTGTACTAGTAGATAGTCATAGAAACTACTCAATTTGTTAACACTCTTCAAATTTCTTCAAGTCCTTTCCTGTCAAGCCTATTTTATCCTTAGCACACTTGTCTAATCGAATTTAACAAACTAAAAACTAATTTTTTTTTAAAACCAAACAAGAATGAATTCAAATTGGTATGATGAATTGGCATAGCTATTCCATGGAAGAGGAAAAAGAATACGCAAAAAAAAAAAAATCCCTGTAAATAACATAAAACACAAGTGGCCTTATACTCCTGGGATCGAACTCAGTTGGAGCATGTTTAATTATCATCTCTGAGTTCCCCACTCTAGAATTACTCATCTCCAAGTAGAAATAACTCGAATAACATAACTTTGTAATTTAATTTTTTTTTTTTTTATTTCAATTGGCATGTCATCCCTTCTAATCACAGATTCACTTATGATGTAATCATTCAATTATTCAAATACTAAGTGTAAAAACATTGTGTACCTCATATTTGACAAGGCACACTGACTATTTTCAACTCCAAAGTGAATATTAAAATACCAACTAGTAGCATGTGTCAGCCAAATGAGTTTTACAAGTTTGTGCCAAAGGTTAAAAATAGGGAGATACAGAAATTAAAACAATACTACAGCTCAACCGGGGAATATTACACAAACACATAATCAATTGTTACTAACAAACAAAAGAACTAGTGCTAGACCAACTACGTAGAACAAAATAAAATATTATAACATCATAAGATGTAAAACTCAGAGGTAGGCAAGCAACATAAACCACTGCGCAACACAGCCAAGTCAGACCCAAATAACTAGCTTCTACAATGATGTTTTAAATGTCACTAAACATTACAATTCATTTCCATCTCAGATGATTTCAAAACCCTTTAAAATGATATAAGTCAACCATTTTCCAACTTCCACCAGCCATCATTTTCCAAATTCCACCAGCCAACAATTTTATTTGTACTAACAAATAGGCCAATGAATTCTCCTACCATTCTTTTTAGTTTTCAGTGGTCTTTATACTTTTGGTCTAACCAGAAAAGGCAGCATAAATAATAAAACAACTACTATAAAAACCTTGCCCGATTATGGATTTAACAACAATTTAGATATGAAAACGGCAATCAAGATACATGGATAACCCAACTACAGAAACTAGTGATACAAAAGTAAGATTAAGCTTTTCTACAACAAATCCATATCTTAATCACCAAATATTTTATATTTCTAACTAGCTAAAAGTCCATCAATCTAGTAAAGTTGGCATACACCTAAACCCGAACTAACAATCCTGATTTATACAGATATAAATACTCAAACAGACGCCCTTTATTAAATAGCATTAATATTATAATCTACCGCAACTAACAAATTAAGTAACACAATAAACAATGTAAATAAAGAGTAACCAATCCACACACAATCGAATAACACAATTATCATAAACAAATTTAAACGTGTATGAACACGCCAAAAATAAATTCTTTTATAAATCAGCATGTCTTTAAACAACATTGCAATCTTTAAACTAACTATTTTTAAACTACAAATGCACATACATAAACAACTATTTTTGTCCAAATGCAAAAAAAAAATTAGAATTATATGTCAGTGGTTTGTATAGTTATCTTAACCCTTTTAAGTTTGATTAAATTTAACTAACACAAATTGGAAACATGCCAAGATGATATAATGTACAATGCAATGAAAGTCATACCACTTAACGCGTATTCACATTAATTTCACAATAGTATCACATAGCATACAAAAAAAGTTCCATAGACACCTAACGAATAATAGTAAAAAAAAAACACAATTGACAAGGACACAAAACTCAATAGACACATCGCCCACACGGTCTGATTGGACAGACCTGCTCTGATACCACTAATGTGACACCCTAAACCCAAATTGATATAAAAAGTAAAATGCACTAGTTTTGAAAAAGATTCACACCGCTCCAAAAGTAGAGTATAAAAAAATTTAAATTAAAAATCCTTGAATCTCGTATATAGTTGAGGTTTATTAAATAAATATTTAAGACATAAAAACGCAATTGATCGATCGAATTTATAAAAATCTAAATTAAATCATAACTCAACAAAATACAACAAATTACTCCCACCCAGTATCACCTATCAGAGCGTGGATCACCAACCAATAACCTGAAATAACTGCGCTCTCGCAAGCGCCAAACACAAACATCGAGGGGTGAGTTTCAAAATTATGTAACAATATAAAATACACGAGAAGAACACGTAATTAGTCAAAAAGGTACAAATAAGCAGAACATTCAATAATATAATATCTAAGGTTCATCTAATTCAATCACAATAAAACGGTTACAAGGATAAAATGCTATGCATGTCCTATACTCTATACTTCATCATTTGGTACCATTCTACTCTGAAGTACTTGGTTAGGAGGCTTGATACTATGCCACTACAAGAGTGGACGGACAATTCATGAATGGCCAAGTCCTCATAGATCCCTTCAACTCAACCCGAGACACATATACGCGACAGTTGGGGTACTCTTGTGTTGCACGGTAGTTCCCGGCCTTAGGGAATAACCCACTAATCCACTTAGGAATTCCCCACTAGATGTACCCCCAAGGTCCATCAATCTTACCTTACAGTTCGACTGTAGCCCTCCACGATCAGGCTCATTCAGTTGTACTTCCCCGAATCGCTAGGTTTGTCAGACCCTCCCTATATGATGACAAAATAATCCTAACTCCAAAATCTACAACACACGGAAGGAAAAAACTCGCTAGATTTCCATGAGGGAAAGGGGGGAGCGAGAAGATCGTGAGGTAACATCGCCGATATCGCTGGAGGGTCGCGGTGTTACAAAAAAAAGGCGCCTTTTTTTTTAATTGGGTTGCCACAAAATACTAATAACTTCTATCCAGTAAAAGTCAAAAAGTCAATATTTGAAGGTTTATACATGTAGTTCCTACGAAAGTCAATATTTCAATCAATTAGATATTAGATCAACCATTTTAAACAAATATAGATCTAGACTAAATATTTCAAACATTGAATATACTAAATGGATTCAAAGGGAAATTAAAATCACTTATAAACATATTAATTAGTCAAAGTTTAATGAAGGAAACAACTCACTAAATTTTGTTTTTTGTTTTGTTTTGTTTTGTTTTTTTTTTCTTTCAGAAATCATAGTATAAGTTTTCCGCACAATTACAGGTAAGATCTATCAATCAATAATTGGGATCACTTCGATGAAATTAATAAATTATAACATATAGCTAGCTAATAAAAAATTATTTCCAACTATACACATGAAACAAGAGAGCAAAAAGTCATAGTTAGACGCTCAAGCCAAAAGTCCACTCAATGAGTAATTAAAGTAATCAAGTCAATAGTTAAAATTAACTAAAATCTTCACGAAGAATGTCGTGGTTTATTTAGTCACTTAGGTAGGAAATTATAATCAACAACACAATCAAAGTAAGCAAACAACAAATAGTTAAATAGTAACTTCACGAATCATGTTTAATTACGCAAAAGCATATAACAAATAATACAATAATACACAACAAAAAAAAAAATTGATAGTGAAAATAAATAAGATATATAAGAACCCGCAACTGACACGACTGACATTTGATTGACACAAAACTGACACTCGATCTGATTGGACAGACCTGCTCTGATACCACTAATGTGACACCCTAAACCCAAATTAATATAAAAAGTAAAATGCACTAGTTTTGAAAGAGATTTACAACGGTCCAAAAGTATAGTGTAAAAAAAAATTCTTTTAAAATATAAGGATTAGGACGTCACACTCACACTTACACAAAACGCTTGCATAAAAAAAAATTAAAATTAAAATCCTTAAATCTCAAATATAGTTGAGGTTTATTAAACAAATATTACTGACATAAAAACTTGTTCAAAACTTAAGGATAATTAATTTATATCTTCGAATAAAAGATCAAATATAACACAATTGATCAATATAATTTACAAAACAAAAATTAGTTCGTAACTCGATAAAATACAACGAATTACTCCCACCCAGTATCACCTATCAAAGCATGGATCATCAATCGATAACCTGAAATAACTGCGCTCTCGCAAGCGCCAAACATAAGCAACGAGGGGTGAGTTTCGAAATTATGTAACAGTATAAAATATACGAGGAGAACACGCAATTAGTCAAAACAGCACAACTAAAAAAATATTCAAGAACATAATATCAAAGGTTATTCTAATTCAATCACAATAAAACAGTTACAAGGATGAAATGCTATGCATGTCCTATACTCTATACTTCATCATTTGGTACCATTCTACTCTGAAGTACTTGGTTAGGAGGCCTGATACTATGCCACTACAAGAGTGGACGGACAATTCATGAATGGCCAAGTCCTCAAAGATCCCCTCAACTCAACCCGAGACACATATACGCGACAGTCGGGGTACTCTTGTATTGCACGGTAGTTCCCGGCCTTAGTGAATAACCCACTAATCCACTTAGGAATTCCCCACTAGATGTACCCCCAAGGTCTATCAGTCTTACCTTATAGTTCGACTGTAGCCCTCCACGATCAGGCTCATTCAGTTGTACTTCCCCGAATCACTAGGTTTGTCAGACCCTCCCTATATGATGACAAAATAATCCTAACTCCAAAATCTACAACACATGTCTCATACTTACTCAATCATCACAACTCAATAAATTTCAGTTTGACTTCACAATATTCATCATTATATATGTATATCAGTCTATCAAGATACAATCCCAATATTTGATTTACATTACTCACAATACACAATCCAGTTTCATCAATCACATAATAAGGAATCAATTTAGGTGGCACATTCAAGTAATATCACAATTTCAATAAAGTAGCAAGAACACTCAAGTACATATCATTCAGACAATAACAACCAGCATAAGATTTCATAAAATCAGACAGCATGCAATCTTGATATAAATAGATTCACGGCAATTCTAAAGGTTGCTAAATTATATTTTAGTCCTCACCGTTACCATTCATATATTATTAATTAATTATTATAACTCAATAGGGCTCAACCGTAAGTAGTAAGCCCCGGATGAATATCTGGGAATTTCGGTATTCCCGTTCATCTCACGCTATTTTATACTCATAAAATCGAACCTCATCTCACCCCTTACCTCGATTGAAGGTTCCGTCCAATGAATCTGATATGCTAACGAGTTGTTTATTCGTCGGTCGTCGTCTCTAATAATCCGCGAAAGAATTATAGCCACGCAACCACCAAATACAAATAAATTACTTACTATAAATAAATAAATAAACAATCTACTATATGTAATACAAACCAAAAACATATTTAATTTGGTTAAAACATACATATTACTATAATCAGATTTTGTTTAAAATTAAATAGGATAAAGGGAACTTAATATATCGAATAATACATGTATAAGTAAATAGGATTAAACGGGAGTAAGTATAGCGTGTTTATATGTATAACTAAACAAGGTAAAAAGGAACTAAGTAACCGTGTTTATATATATAACTAAATAGGATAAAAGGAACTAAGTAAACATGTTTATATATATACATATAGTTTTGATTTTCAAATAGGGATCTATATATATCTCATGAATACAAGTACTAATAATTAGTTACAGATTATTACTGACCACACTCAATTTTATATTATAATTAAAATGAACTAAACCCTTTAGATGTGGAACTAAATTAGACTCTATGTTATAAAACAAGATTTAAGTTGCAGTGCGTTTCATGATATATGATTAGGGTAGATACTGTTTATCTTGGGGAGAGGGGATATACTAAACATTGTGAGGGAATAATATATATTGTTTTATTTTGTCCTTACCGACAATTATTCACACAGTAATTAACATAAATTGTGGTGCCTTTATTCGACACTAATTACTTACTTATCAGACATTTAAATTTAATTGTTACAATTTCATATTATTAAAAATTGAAATAAAAATATATATATGCCATGTACCCATATAATTTGATCAAGTAACTATAAGACATGCAATTAGTGTTCAACTATACCCAAGCCTTTTAAATTTGGATATTGAGGAAATAGGAGAGTAAAATCATATTATGAACGCCAATATGAGCGACGACAGTCCTATAACAACCTTAAGAGTTTATGACAATCTCATGAATCAAAATTTAATTTCAACATAATGCAACTGAATTTTTATAAAATTATTCAAGTATACTAACCTTAGAAATTAAGTAAACATGCTGATGTTCCTCCCTTTTCTTACCGAAAATGTGGACTAATAATTCTTTGAAAATGAGATTGGAGTGTTCGATTTTATGGTTGCGGCACTATTCATTTGTATAGAAGGGATAGTATTTCATAGGTAATTGGAACGAGACTTTTGTTGGTGGAGGCGGCTACTAGTGTTCAGAACAAAACCTAATAACTTATGTGTATGTATATGTATATTAGTAGCAGACTATGTTTATGCGGATCCTCTAGGTGTCTTTCCTATTACTCTTAAAAGGATAGTGTGTTAGTAACATAGTTTAATGTGTGATTTAATTATTTTTATTTTTGTTTTTTTTTGCCTAAAATTAAGCAAATAAATTTTATTTAATATTAATAATTCAAATAAATTATCAAGATAAAAAAAAATGTGTAGGAAATTATCACACCACAACAAATACGCATATGCTATGATTTATTATAATATTACCATTATATATTAACTATAAATTTGGGGTGTTACATCATCTAAAGCATCCATATAATGAAACTAACCACGAAATTTATCACATGTATTCTAAAATAATTTTAACACCAAATTAATTATTTAAAATCATATTTCATTATTAAAATAGTTTATTATAAAATTTGGGGTGTTACAATTCTCCCCTCGTTAAAAAAATTTCGTCCTCGAAATTTGTGGTGAGTGAACTAATATCTAACTTACCCCCCTCAAGATTTAAACTTAGTCAATAAACATATTTAAGACATTCACTATTCAATCAATTAGTTGTTAAATCAAACACTTTAAACATGTTCATATCAAGACTAAATATTTTAAATTGATTAAGGGTGAACATGGAACTTTAAAACAAATAACTGGTGAGATATGACATTTGATAACTAGGTTACGTGAATGAGATTAATAACTTGAAACATCCAGGTGGTCAATCAAAATTACTATTTCCAACTATTCACATAAAACAAAATGGCCAAAATCATAGTTCGGTAGACAAGAAACAAGCAACAAGTCATTCAACAAGTAACCAACAAAATCTTGTCAACAATTAAAATTAACTCAAATCTTAACAAGTAATTTCATGGTTATATTTACTCACTTAAGTAGGAACTTAGAATCAATAACAAAATTAGAGTAAGCAAAAAAATAAACAGTTAATCAGTAATCTCAAAAATATGTATAATAATACAAAAGCATATAACACCTAACACAATAATATAACGGGGAACAAAAAAAAACATGTTAGTGAAAATAATTATTACTCAAGTGAACACAATTGACACGACTGACATTCGACTAACACTGAATCAACATTCCACCCACTCGGCCTGATTGGACAAACCTGCTCTGATACCACTAATGTGACACCCTAAACCCCAAAATAATATATAATAATTTATAATAGAATTTTTAACTTTAATTGGCAGCGGGTAAAGCAAATACGTTTTCAAGGGAATAAAAACTTTGATAATTAATTTGAGATATCACATTCCTCAAAATTCAAAATGAACACTTTAAACTTTTTCCTCCAAAATAGTGCAATCATCATAAAATTTGATTTAACTAGAATTTCATAATTTATTTCCAAAAATTTACTAGTTATAAGGTTTCATACAAAAGTTGTTTCTAATTAAACAAATAAAAATACAACTTACGACTCTCATTCCCGGTATCACCTATCAAAGCGGGGCTTCTCCCAAATTTGAACTTCAATACTCATTAACCTGAATAACTGCGATTTCGCAAACGCAGGGCCAAGCCAGTTAAACACAAACAATGAAGGAGGTGAGTTTTAAAAATCATGTTAATAGTATAATGTAAGTAAGGAGAACACGCAATTAATTCTAAATAAACCGTATCATTAGACAAACATTCTTCAAAGAAAAACATAACATTATAAAGTCAAAACCACTCAAGGGAAGTCAATACATTTAACTATAACATCAAATCATCTAAGAAGAATTATTATCGCACACGGCACATATTAATCACAACAAAACAATCACAAGAAAATGCAATGCTATGCATGAGCTTAGACTCTACTTCACAATGTGGTACCGTTCTATCTCTGAAGTACTTGGTTAGGAGGCCATGATACTATGCCACCATTCCGGTGGACGGACAATCCAAATTGGCCCTGTCCTCATAGATCCCCTCAACTCAAACCGAGACACATATACGCGACAGTTGAGGTAAACGTGTGTTGCATGGTAGCTCCCGACATTTGGAGTGCTACCTTCAAGTCACCTAGGAATTCCCCACCCGAATACCTCCAAGGTCTAACAATCTTGCCTTAAGGCTCAACAGTAGATCGCCACGACCAGACTCAATTCAGTTGTACTTCCCCGAAATCGCTAGGCTTGTCAGGCCCTACCTATATGATGACAAAATAATCTCCACTTCAAAATTCTCAATATTTATTTTCTCCCCTCGTTGGCCTATGATACTCCATTAAGACCGTCATCTCAAACACAAATTGGAATCAAAATTATTCCATCAGGGGTTACTTCAATATTTTTATCACAAACTCATAACATCACTATTATAAATCACATATCATCATCATTACATAACTCATCACAAATTTATGAAATCACAATTATTATTCATACATCATCATCATCACATAAAATTATCCCAATGCACACATCTTTTATTATCACATCACATAAACTCATCTAATCCAACATATGCACCAAATTCATTCGACATCCAATATCAGAATAATATCAAATATCACACATTTAACAAAAATAAATCAAATATCACAATAATATCAAATAACACACATTCAATGGAATTAAATCAATCAACACCTTATAAATATTTCTATTCCACATTTTAATCTCACAATTCCCATATTTGCACATTAATTAATTTATCACTCAAAGGGCTATTGCCGTACGTAGCAAGCCCCGGATGAATCTTTGGGATATACGGTTTTCCCGTTCATCTCACAATATATTACACTCATGAATTCAAACGCTCTCTCACCCCTTACCTTATTTCGATGCTTTCACACACGAATACGATTCCACGAACAAACAACCTTTATTCTCCGACTCTTTGTCCTTCAATCGATCTAACTCGACAATTTATGGGTAAACGTTAAAAATAAATTATGAGAAGACACTCTAAAATTAATTTCAAAATTCGGTCAAGGAATCTTACCATAAATCAGAAAACTAATAACTGGATAACATAGCCACTTTTCACGCGTTCGTTTTGGCGTTGGTTTCACTCAAATCGGACTTACGGTGAAGAAGAACGGTGCAAAATAACGAATTCTACGAACGGAGAAGTCGGGTATTTTAGAGAGAAATTAGGGTTGTTAAAAATCTGGGAAATTGTGTTTAATTGACTAACTCAATAAATTAAATAACATACTGAAATTTGAATGAAAACGGACGTAGTTTTTCTGGACAATTGTCGATCGTCGGAACCGATTTTCTTCTCTTTTCTCTTAGTGCGGCTGCTGCCTTTTCTCAATTTGCAATGTCACGAACTCTCTCTTTCTAATATCTTTCTACTGTAGCACTAGGGTATATTTGATTTGATTTTATTTTTTTTAACATATTAGTTATTTTTAACCTAACTCATTAAACTCCATTTTATTTTATTTTTTCACAAGGTCCAACTAATTACATACTTATCTTAATTTATTTATTTGCCACTAAAATAATATCTTTCAAAATATCAAATTAAAAGATTATTATATTATGACAATAGTTAAAATGACAATAAAAAAATATAACATCAATATTTTATATAAGCCACTAAATCAATGGAATATATATAAAATAGGCACAACTTGACAAGCACTCATATAAATAAATTAAGCACAAAATTATTAATATTTCAAAACCCATATTTTATAAAATAAAATAATTAAAATAATTAATCTTTTAAATACATTAATAACCAAGAC
>JBBPBP010000003.1:8862653-8890437 GCA_037974735.1 Cicer chorassanicum
TTAATTATTATATCATAATAAATATATATAAAATCACTATGTCATAACAACTATATAAAAATGAAGGAAATCAAACACAATATATCACTACTTTTCCGAGATAATTATTTATAAAATACATAACTAAAAATAGAAAATAGTTATAGATAGTTGAAATATAATTACGTGCATACATAATATCAGTCAAACGCACAGAAAAATATTACATTAATTTGGTATAATAAGTATATACACGTAAAATCTTCTAAAATCTTATTCTTTAAAATATTACACTAAAATACTATTCAGAAAAATATATAAAATATAATATTTGTTATTTAGATTATTCATGTAGTCTAATATGTATACTAGTAACACATCATCTAAAGCACCCATATAACGCAAACTAATCACGAAATTTATCACATGTATTCTAAAATAACTTTAACACCAAATTAATTATTTAAAATTATATTTCATTATTAAAATAGTTTATTATAAAATTTGGGGTGTTACAATTCTCCCCTCTAAAAGAAATTTCGTCCTTGAAATTTGGTGAGTGAACAGCCCGATTTTTAACACCAAAAACACGTGTAAATTTTTTATTTAAATAAATGAGTAAATAAATACTTTTGGATAGACTATTTAAGGTCATAACACAACAACAAAATCAACATAATTTACCACAGCGGAACTAAGTTTAGAATTTACAGATCCAAAGTATTTAAACGTATCCAAGTCATATCAAAAGTTTACAGGGACCCATCAAAATAATAAGTCGGGCTGACAATATAGGTACAATCTTCCCAAATAAATAATTACACAACCAAAAGAAAGACTCAAGGACCTATACAGTCGCCTAGTCTGATCATGCTACCAAAAAGCTATACAGCCCGGGTGACCTCCACGCGCCCAACACAAAACTCCTTACCCAGCTCCGATCAGGCATCGCTAATTACCTTCCCCTCTCCAGGGTACTACCCGGCAGGACGATCCTGAATCTCATCTGAGGGCAAAGCCCAAATTTCCACAATTGTAAAGGGTCACCAATCCGAAATTAACAAACATCACATAGCATTTATGTTTTTAAATGCATAAAAATCATCCTCCAACTTAGCATACATCTAAGAAGGGTTTACATATGCTAAACATGCATAAACAAAGTTGAAAAATGATGTTTTAAGCCAAACAGCACTGTTGTATTCGAATACACCCTATGTGTAGTCGAATACACTTGCGAAAACAGTAGAAAAACAGTAGAAACAGCAAAAACAGCACTGACAGCACTACTGTATTCGAATACAGCCTGTCTGTATTCGAATACACTTCAAAAAAATCAAGTCAGTAGCTAATTTAATCATCTGTATTCGACTACAACACAGGTGTAGTCGAATACACCTGTCAAAACAGCAGAAAATCAGTTTTTAACCCTTTCAAAAACATTCCAACACTTCCAAATTCATTCCAACACTTTCAACACCAATTCAATCAATCACAAACACCAACACAACACAAATCGCAATCAAGTACGCATATACAAACATCATATCACGTCAAACATGACTCGCGTGCCAAGCACTCTAATGCAATGCGTATATGCCAATGCACATGATTCCGGAATATCAACAAAATCCTCCTCGAAGGGGCGTAAATCATAATTGTACAGCCTCTCACAGACTATTACTAATTACCAAGGTGCAGTCTCTCACAGGCTAGCACGATTTACTAATGTACAACCTCTCACAGGTTAGCACGACGCGATAATCCATGTATGGGTAAGATGAACCATCCAATCACGTGGAATCATCCCCTATACGGATAAGATGAACCATCCAATCACGTGGAATCATCCCGTGGCCCATCCGGTCACCACTATCACAGACGCGATAATCCCCGTAAGGATAAGATGAACCATCCAATCACGTGGAATCATCTCGTGGCCCATCCGGTCACCACTATCACCATTTACTATGAAATGCATGAGCATACTCTGACTCTCGACAACACAATCATTAAGTAAATGCAGCTATTAAAAGATTCCCCATTTTTAATGCTCATTAACACTAATGATTTTCAAATTTAACACAGAGTATACTCAACTCATACAATCCATCAAATCACATGAAATTGAATTCATAAATCATATTGAATTCAAATCACCACATACACAATCTCATCAATTCATTTCACACCAAATCAAAATACACACATAATTTGCATTTATTCAAATTCCCACATATTGAAACATAAAGCAAATATCCACATTCAAAATATTACCCATAATCATAACAACTATACCAGGCAAGAATCACCACTACCTACACATCAAAATTCATCAAATTCAATTTTCACCATTTTACTCACATAATGGATTAAATTCATTTCTCACAAACCACACCTCAAACCCACCAAATTTCTTCTCCCCAAGCTTACAAGTAAGGTCCTAGATGCAAACTAAAAGTTTGGAAGGAGCCCCTTACCTCGATAGTAGCTCGAACAACCGATTACGGTTCCGCGATAAATTCCGACAAATTTTCGTTTCGCACGACACTTCGAAAATTAGTTCCCAAGCACCGCAACGTGATCACGATCAACTTTCTCTTCAGTCGCGTCGCGAGATAAAGCTTAGATCTAGGTGATATGTGAGGTTTTGTGTTCGGCGGTTTTGGAAACCACCAACACTTTGTCGCGAAGCAAGGAAAGAAAGAAAGAAAAGGTGAACGCGAGGCAGGGAGTGATTTTTGCTTCTCTGTATTCTAATAATTTCTCTCACATATATATATACATACTAACTTACTAACTATATATAAATATTACTAACTCACCAACCAATATATATATATATATATATAAACCAAACCAACAAATATCTGAATACTCTTACACACATCACCTCACTCACATCACAACTATTTTGATAAAAATATTTACTCTCGTTGCAACTCATTTGACAGATAAAATTTTCAGCAACTAGAGATATTTTTAACAAAACTACCCGGTAATAAATTTTCCGCAACGTAATTAAATTATTTCTCGCCAAATAATTTAAAACGGGACCCACAAAAATATTTATGGCATTTAACCTCCAAAATATCAATAAACTGGCTAAAAAGCCCCAGAATTCACATATAACACATCAAAAATACAAAAAGGGGTACATTTTAAAATTTACGGGTATTACATTCTACCCTCCTAAAAATAGTTTCGTCCTCGAAACTACGCGTCAGCAAACAACTCAGGATGTTGTTCCCTCATCTTGCTCTCCAATTGTGACACCCTAAACCCCAAAAGAACATTTATAATAATTTATAGTAAATCATTTGAACAACACTCGCAGCGGATAAAGAAAATTTGCTCAAGAAAATAAAAACTTTTATATCTAATTTAGGATATTATGTTTCTCTAAATACACATGTAACAATTAAACTTTGTTCCTCAATTAAAACAGTGCAATTTCAATGAGCTTGATTTAAGTATAATTACTTGATTTAATTCTAAAAACTTTTATAAGGTTTTCATACAAAAAGTCTTTTCAAATTAAATAAGTAAAATACAAATTACAACCCTTATTCCCGGTATCACCTATCAGAGCGGGGTTCCTCCCAACTTGAACTTCAAGACTCATTAACCTGTAATAACTGCGATTTCGCAAACGCAGGGCCAAGCCAATCAAACACAAACAACAAAGGAGGTGAGTTTTGAAATCATGTTAATAGTATAATATAAGTAAGAAGAACACGCATTTGATCATAAATAAACCGTATCATTAAACAAACATTATTCAAGGAATAAAATAACATAATAAAGTCAAAGTCAAAATCTAGGAAAATCAATACATTTCACTATAATCAAATCGTCTAAGAGAAATTATAATCACGTGCGATACACATTAATCACAACAAATCAATCACAATAAAATGCAATGCTATGCATGAGCTTAGACTCTACTTCACAACGTGGTACCATTCTAACTCTGAAGTACTTGGTTAGGAGGCCATGATACTATGCCACCATCCCGGTGGACGGACAATTCAAATTGGCCCTGTCCTCATAGATCCCCTGAACTCAACCCGAGACACATATACGCGACAGTCGAGGTAAACGTGTGTTGCATGGTAGCTCCCGACATTTGGAGTGGTACCTCCAAGTCACCTAGGAATTCCCCACCCGAATACCTCCAAGGTCTAACAATCTTGTCTTAAGGCTCAACAGTAGACCGCCACGATCAGGCTCAATTCAGTTGTACTTCCCCGAAATCGCTAAGCTTGTCAGGCCCTACCTATATGATGACAAAATAATCTCCACTTCACAAATTCTCAATATTTATTTTCTCCCCTCGTTGGCCTATCATACTCCATTAAGACCGTCATCTCAAACACAAATTGGAATCACAATTATTTCATCAGGGGTTACTTCAATATTTTCATCACAAATTCATAACATTACTATTATAAATCACATATCATCATCATTACATAACTCATCACAAATTTATGAAATCACGATCATTATTCATACATCATCATCATCACATAAAATTATCACAATGCACACATCTTTATTATCACATCACATAAACTCATCTAATCCAACATTTGCACCAAATTCATTCGACATCCAATATCACAATAATATCAAATATCACACATTTAACAAAAATAAATCAAATATCACAATAATATCAAATAACACACATTCAATGGAATTAAATCAATCAACACCTTATAAATATTTCTATTCCACATTTTAATCTCACAATTCCCATATTTGCACATTAATTAATTTATCACTCAAAGGGCTATTGCTGTACGTAGCAAGCCCCGGATGAATCGTTGGGAAATACGGTTTTCCCGTTCATCTCACAATATATTACCCTCATGAATTCAAACGCTCTTTCACCCCTTACCTTATTTCGATGCTTTCATACATCAATACGATTCCATGAGCAAACCGCCTTTGTTCATTGACTCTTTGTCCTTCAATCGATCTAACTCCACAATTTATGGGTAAACGTTAAAAATAAATTATGAAAAACTACTCTAAAAACTAAATTCGAAATTCGGTCAAGAAAAATTACCATAAATTAAAAAATCAATCAGTGGATAATATAGCCACTTTTTGCACGGTCGTTTTGGCGTTGGTTTCACTCAAATCAGAGTTACGGTGAAGAAGAACGATACAAAATAAGGAATTTTATAAACGGAGAAGTCGGGTATTTTAGAGAGAAATTGGGATGGTTAAAAATCTGAGGAAGTATGTTTATTTGACTAGCTAAATGAATAAAACAACATACTGAAATTTGGACGAGAACGGAGAAAATTTTCTGAAACAATTATCGATCACCGGTATCAATTTTCTTCTATTTTTCCTCCAATTCCTCCTTGGAAGCTGCTGTCTGCTGTGTCATACCTTTCTCTTCCTCTATTTTTTTTTTATTCTTTAATTAGGTTTTACTTGGGCTTAACCCATGAAATACATTTTACTCTTTTTATTATTATTATTATTATTATTATTATTATTATTATTATTTTTAATAAAACCAACTATTACGAAAGTTGTTTTTTTTTTTACAAATTTTTTTTAACACAATTTAATTACTAATATTTCAAAACTACTATTTTATAAAATAAAATAATTAATCTTTTAAAATACATTAGTAACCAAAACTCTTATATTCAAAATTATCACTATAATAATACTTATTTTTCAAAACACTCAAATTAAAATGTTACCATCATTTGAGAATTGTCGAAATTATAAAATAAATAAATATAATATCAAAACTTTATATTAATTACTAAATCATAACAAATATATATAAAATCACCATGTCATAACAAGTATATAAAAATAAAGGAAATCAAACACACTATCACTACTATTCTGAGATAATTATTTATATAATAAATAACTAAAAATAGAAAATAGTTATAAATAATTGAAATATAACTACGTGCATACTTAATATTAGTCAAACGCACAAAAAAATATTACATTAATTTGGTACAAGTATATACACGTAAAATCTTCTAAAATCTTATTCTTTAAAATATTACACTAAAATACTATTTAGAAAAATATATAAAATATAACATTTGTTATTTAGATTACTCCTGTAGTCCAACAATATGTATAATAATAGCACATCATATAAAGCATCCATATAACGAAAACTAATCACGAAATTTATCACATTTATTCTAAAATAATTTTAACACCAAATTAATTATTTAAAATCATATTTCATTATTAAAATAGTTTATTATAAAATTTGGGGTGTTACAATTCTCCCCTCGTAAAAGAAATTTCGTCCTCGAAATTTGTGGTGAGTGAACTAGTATCTAATTTACCACCCTAAAGATTCAAACTTAGTCTATAAGCGTTTTTACGGCACTCACTAGTCATTCAAGCACAATATGTCAAAACCAATTAACTTAGCATGATAGGCTAACATGACACTATAAATCAATTAAACACATATCACATTTTTCACTCAATAATGAAAGAAAATATCATAGAGTTACTCACTATAATTTACATATAACACACAACATATAGATTTAGTTATTAATAATTTAGTTCATTTGGGTTAAATGAAACACCTTCGAAGTATATTGTCAATCCCAACTATTTCTTTCAAACAAAATATTACAAGTTTTACTCCTTAAAATAAGGTTTAGATCATATCCCCAAACATTCAACAAATTTAACCTATGTTTGACAAAGAGAGAAATTTTTTAGAATATTAAACATATCTAACAACTTAATAACATTATAATAGATTTACAATCAATCACTCTATAAAACATACTTCATATATAATCAAGAAGAAAGAAAAAAAATCAATGATAGAGATACTATTTCATAATAACATATATTTAATAATTAAATTCACTTAATTTACATAAGTGATGAACATGTTTTTCAACTATTTAAAGAATAAAATTAAAAGGTTCTTATAACAAAATAATGAGTTACTGTTGCCTCTTTTATCGACGATGAGTCATCGGGGTAGCTAGTCCCTCCTACTCATGTAGTCAACTACTTAAGGTAACTATAACTGCAGTCATTCAAATTCAAACATGGATAATTAAAAATATTTTTAACGTGGTTCAGGAGTGCGAAGGCGGCGCCACAACTCCTACTCCTTACCTCAAGTTAAAAACTTACTTAATTACACATTCACAATAATTTACTTGTAATTTACAAGTAGTAACAACAACACTTACATCAATATATAATCAATAATCCGATTGAAGAAATATAGAGCTTTTTCACTTTTAGATGATCTTTACTACTCTCACGCTATACACTAATTTCCAACAATTAGAACACTTGAAACATAAAAACAATTTCATATTTACATAATCATATAACATTCACATTACTAATCCAAAAATTAGCACCAAAATTTTATGTTCATCTCATAACTCAAACAATGTAACCTATCCTCATAGAACTCTAATTGCTCCAAATTGATCACGATTATATTTTCTTTTGAATTAATCCTCTTCACTTAAAGGTTACAATAAACTAAAACATAGATTTACAAGTAGCAGATAGGATAAATAATTATTTACTAGAAGACACAACATGCTACCAAACCAAATTGAATCGAGTAGTAGATAAATCACTTTAAAAGTTACACATCATTCTAAAAATTGATTTCTAGACTTAAATTAATATAAAATGTATCACTAATCATTTAGCACAAAAAAAATCATTGAGAATTCAAAACTTTTTCTTAAATCACTTTTCAATAAATCACGTCTAAATAAAAACAACAAAAATAAATCACATTTCTAAAAACAATTAAAAATAAAGTAAATCACATGTATTTTTAAAATCTATAAGATTTTTAAAATCTCTCGTACTTTAATCATCAAAAACACATTTGTAAATAATTAATCATTATAAAAATTATTATTTTAAACTTATATTTTGAAAGAAGATTTAAATTATATATATAGATAGATAAAAAGTTTTCTAATAAATTAACACTTCCAAAATAGTTCTAATTTATTTTCTCAAAATTTACAAAAAAAACAAAATTATATATTTATATACATTAAAGTAGTGTACATGACACAATGCATAAGGCATACTTGGTTATGATAATGAATTACACTAATTGACAAATCTACAAAATAACAGTCTCCTCTCACACCAACTACTCAACATGTCTATAGATACATCATCAGTTTCAATCAAGGCACAAAATTCGTCTAAAACATAACACACCATCAATTTTAAAGATTTTGGAGGCATGTTCTAATCTTAAAAATTGGGTCCCTAACAAAAATGCAATTTCATAGAAAGAAAAAAAAAATTGGTAAAATAAATTTTAGTCTCTTGACACATAATCTACATGATGCACTCTACACAAACCACTCTACATGATACATACCATTTTGTTAGGTTAATTCATGTAACAAGAAAAGATGTACAAACAACAAGTCACTTTCTCATATTAAACTCAAATATACATTTCAACAATGATAACACAACAACTATAATTCTACTAAAAAAACAACATTATACTCATAAAATACATCGATTATAGAATCCAAAATTTCGATGCCTTTTCAAAAAGAGTTTGACTATTGAGATAATTCTTTTAAAAACTTTGTTTTTCTTCTCTTTCTCAATTAGTAGAAACTTTATCATTTGACCCCCTTTCTTTTTAATTAGTACTATCATATATCACTAATGAGTTCTTAAAATCTAAAACTCTAACATCAAGTTAAACTCTAATGAGTTCATAATATCATAATCAATAAATCAATAATTTCAAACAAATATCCCAACACGCTCACATTTCGATATTCACACCATCCCCTAACCAACATAACAACAGCTCTTTTTAATTTTCTTAAAAACAAGACATATTAAAAAATGCTGTAAATTTAAGCTATTTTAAACATTAAACAAAATCAGTAGTATAGAACTATTGTTATTTTTAAATCAACAAAAATTCAACTCAATTTAATTTCTTTAAAATAATCAAGAGTAATTCAAATAAAAGTTATTTTTATCTTACAAAATAAGTACATTTTAACTCCTTCAAAATGTCATTTAAAAAAAATTCTAAGTTCTACCAACCTCTACTATTCAAGAATTACTATTGCTAATAGTATGAATTTCATACTATATAAAATCATGACGAACATTCTAAATTGTCTTCAAAACCACTATCAAAACTCTACTCATCTAAATACAACCATCAAGTGATTTAAAGTTAACATTCACAATTTAGAATCAATTTTTTTTTCTTCACACAAGCCAACATAAAATAAAAATAAGAATTTTTTTTTTGTCAAAATTAAAACTTTAAACATAAGAGATATATTTCTTATCTAACTCAAAGTTTAGAACAAAATATCATTTTTTCTCTAAATTGAGTTTCAACAGAAATAATAATAATTTGTACCTAGTAAAAGTCAATACTTGAAGTTTTAAACATATAGTTCACACGGAAATCAATGTTTCAATCGATTAGTTATTAAATCAAACACTTTAAACAGATTCATATCAAGACTAAATATTTGAAATTAATTAAGGGTGAAAATGGAACTTTAAAACAACTAACAAGTGAGGTCTGACATTCGTTAACTAAGATTACATGAATGAGATTAATAACTTCAAACATACATATGGTCAATCAAAATTATTATTTCCAACTATTCACATAAAACAAGATTGCAAAAATCATAGTTCAGTAGACAACTAACAAGCAACAAGTAACTAACATAATCTTGTCAACAATTAAAATTAACTCAAATCTTAACTACTAATTTCATGTTTTATTTACTCCCTTAGGGAGAAATTTAGAATCCAAAACACAATTAGGGTAAGCAAATAATAAACAGTTAATTAGTAACCAAAAAAATATGTATAATAATACAAAAGCATATAACACTTAACACAATAATAAAACAAGGAACAAAAAACATGTTAGTGAAAATAATTATTACTCAAGAAAACACAATTGACACGACTGACATTCGACTAACACTGAATCGAAATTCCACCCACTCGGCCTGATTGGACAGACCTGCTCTGATACCACTAATGTGACACCCTAAACCCCAAAAGAACATTTATAATAATTTATAGTAAATCATTTGAACAACACTCGCAGCGGATAAAGAAAATTTGCTCAAGAAAATAAAAACTTTTATATCTAATTTAGGATATTATGTTTCTCTAAATACACATGTAACAATTAAACTTTGTTCCTCAATTAAAACAGTGCAATTTCAATGAGCTTGATTTAAGTATAATTACTTGATTTAATTCTAAAAACTTTTATAAGGTTTTCATACAAAAAGTCTTTTCAAATTAAATAAGTAAAATACAAATTACAACCCTTATTCCCGGTATCACCTATCAGAGCGGGGTTCCTCCCAACTTGAACTTCAAGACTCATTAACCTGTAATAATTGCGATTTCGCAAACGCAGGGCCAAGCCAATCAAACACAAACAACAAAGGAGGTGAGTTTTGAAATCATGTTAATAGTATAATATAAGTAAGAAGAACACGCATTTGATCATAAATAAACCGTATCATTAAACAAACATTATTCAAGGAATAAAATAACATAATAAAGTCAAAGTCAAAATCTAGGAAAATCAATACATTTCACTATAATCAAATCGTCTAAGAGAAATTATAATCACGTGCGATACACATTAATCACAACAAATCAATCACAATAAAATGCAATGCTATGCATGAGCTTAGACTCTACTTCACAACGTGGTACCATTCTAACTCTGAAGTACTTGGTTAGGAGGCCATGATACTATGCCACCATCCCGGTGGACGGACAATTCAAATTGGCCCTGTCCTCACAGATCCCCTGAACTCAACCCGAGACACATATACGCGACAGTCGAGGTAAACGTGTGTTGCATGGTAGCTCCCGACATTTGGAGTGGTACCTCCAAGTCACCTAGGAATTCCCCACCCGAATACCTCCAAGGTCTAACAATCTTGTCTTAAGGCTCAACAGTAGACCGCCACGATCAGGCTCAATTCAGTTGTACTTCCCCGAAATCGCTAAGCTTGTCAGGCCCTACCTATATGATGACAAAATAATCTCCACTTCACAAATTCTCAATATTTATTTTCTCCCCTCGTTGGCCTATCATACTCCATTAAGACCGTCATCTCAAACACAAATTGGAATCACAATTATTTCATCAGGGGTTACTTCAATATTTTCATCACAAATTCATAACATTACTATTATAAATCACATATCATCATCATTACATAACTCATCACAAATTTATGAAATCACGATTATTATTCATACATCATCATCATCACATAAAATTATCACAATGCACACATCTTTATTATCACATCACATAAACTCATCTAATCCAACATTTGCACCAAATTCATTCGACATCCAATATCACAATAATATCAAATATCACACATTTAACAAAAATAAATCAAATATCACAATAATATCAAATAACACACATTCAATGGAATTAAATCAATCAACACCTTATAAATATTTCTATTCCACATTTTAATCTCACAATTCCCATATTTGCACATTAATTAATTTATCACTCAAAGGGCTATTGCTGTACGTAGCAAGCCCCGGATGAATCGTTGGGAAATACGGTTTTCCCGTTCATCTCACAATATATTACCCTCATGAATTCAAACGCTCTTTCACCCCTTACCTTATTTCGATGCTTTCATACATCAATACGATTCCATGAGCAAACCGCCTTTGTTCATTGACTCTTTGTCCTTCAATCGATCTAACTCCACAATTTATGGGTAAACGTTAAAAATAAATTATGAAAAACTACTCTAAAAACTAAATTCGAAATTCGGTCAAGAAAAATTACCATAAATTAAAAAATCAATCAGTGGATAATATAGCCACTTTTTGCACGGTCGTTTTGGCGTTGGTTTCACTCAAATCAGAGTTACGGTGAAGAAGAACGATACAAAATAAGGAATTTTATAAACGGAGAAGTCGGGTATTTTAGAGAGAAATTGGGATGGTTAAAAATCTGAGGAAGTATGTTTATTTGACTAGCTAAATGAATAAAACAACATACTGAAATTTGGACGAGAACGGAGAAAATTTTCTGAAACAATTATCGATCACCGGTATCAATTTTCTTCTATTTTTCCTCCAATTCCTCCTTGGAAGCTGCTGTCTGCTGTGTCATACCTTTCTCTTCCTCTATTTTTTTTTTATTCTTTAATTAGGTTTTACTTGGGCTTAACCCATGAAATACATTTTACTCTTTTTATTATTATTATTATTATTATTATTATTATTATTATTATTTTTAATAAAACCAACTATTACGAAAGTTGTTTTTTTTTTTACAAATTTTTTTTAACACAATTTAATTACTAATATTTCAAAACTACTATTTTATAAAATAAAATAATTAATCTTTTAAAATACATTAGTAACCAAAACTCTTATATTCAAAATTATCACTATAATAATACTTATTTTTCAAAACACTCAAATTAAAATGTTACCATCACTTGAGAATTGTCGAAATTATAAAATAAATAAATATAATATCAAAAATTTATATTAATTACTAAATCATAACAAATATATATAAAATCACCATGTCATAACAAGTATATAAAAATAAAGGAAATCAAACACACTATCACTACTATTCTGAGATAATTATTTATATAATAAATAACTAAAAATAGAAAATAGTTATAAATAATTGAAATATAACTACGTGCATACTTAATATTAGTCAAACGCACAAAAAAATATTACATTAATTTGGTACAAGTATATACACGTAAAATCTTCTAAAATCTTATTCTTTAAAATATTACACTAAAATACTATTTAGAAAAATATATAAAATATAACATTTGTTATTTAGATTACTCCTGTAGTCCAACAATATGTATAATAATAGCACATCATATAAAGCATCCATATAACGAAAACTAATCACGAAATTTATCACATGTATTCTAAAATAATTTTAACACCAAATTAATTATTTAAAATCATATTTCATTATTAAAATAGTTTATTATAAAATTTGGGATGTTACACCAATTCCCAAGTCGCATCTCCCGTAGTTGGGTTCCAAATCACCTTGACCAACGAAACATCTTTGTTCCTTAATCGCTTAATCTTCCTGTCATCAATCCTCATAGGTGGTACTTCAAATGACAAATTCTCCTTCAGCTGAATTGTATCCGGTTCAATCACATGCGACGGGTCTGAAATATATTTCCTCAATTGCGACACATGGAACACGTCGTGAATATTAGACAGTATCGGAGGCAGAGCAATCCGATAAGCTACCGGTCCAATTCGTGCAGAAATCTGATATGGTCCAATAAATTTAGGAGTCAACTTCTTCGATTTCAAGGATCTACCGACTCCAGTCGTAGGCGTGACTCTCAGAAACACATGGTCACCCTGCTCAAATTCTAGAGGTCTGCGACGCTCGTCTGCATAACTCTTCTGACGATCTTGTGAAATCTTCATTTTCTCCTTTATCCTCTTCACCTTATCGGTAGTCTGTTGCACCATCTCAGGTCCTACAATCACGCTTTCACCGTCATTATACCAACATAAAGGTGTTTGACACTTGCGCCCATATAAAGCCTCATATGGTGCACCAATACTCGCGTGGAAACTGTTGTTATAAGTAAATTCAACCAATGGGAGCACATCATCCCAACTTCCTCTATCATCCAAAACACAAGCTCTCAAAAGATCTTCAAAAAGACAGATTTGTTCTCTCAGTCTGTCCGTCAGTTTGCGGATGGTAAGCTGAACTCAACCGTAATTTCGTTCCCAACGCATCATGCAATGCCCCCCAAAAGTGCGATGTGAATTTTGGATCACGGTCTGACACAATGTTTGACGGTACTCCATGTAATCTCACAATCTCAGCAATGTAGATCTCTGTTAGCTTATCTACCTTATAAGTGGTCTTCACCGGTAAAAAGTGCGCAGATTTTGTCAAACGATCCACTATCACCCATATCGAATCATTCTTCCTCCTTGTTCTCGGCAATCCGGTAATGAAGTCCATGGAAATGCTATCCCACTTCCACTCCGGTATATCCAAAGGTTGCAACATTCCAGCAGGTCGCTGATGTTCCACCTTCGCTTTCTGACAAGTTAAACAAGTTGACACATACTCCGCCACATGCCTTTTCATTCCTGGCCACCAATAATTCTGCCTCAAATCTTGATACATCTTCGTCGCTCCAGGATGAATACTCAATTTACTCTTATGAGCTTCATCTAAAATCGTTTTCCTCATATCTGCAACTTCGGGTACACAAAATCTCCCATTACATCTCAAAATATTATCTGGCCCAATCTTAAACTCAGTCGCTTTCCCTTGCACTATTAGATTTCTCTTCTCTTGAATCAAAGCATCATTTTGAAAATTCGCAATGTCTTCAAGTAGTCCACTCGAAATCTTAATCATTCCGAATTTCAAAATTCCCGGTGCAAACTCTACATTCAAGTGCAAGTCTCTGAATGCTTCCCACAACTCTTGTTGTCTAGCCATCACTATTGAACACATTGATACACTTCTTCTACTCAACGCATCAGCCACTACATTGGCTTTTCCAGGGTGGTACTGCAGTGTGAAATCGAAATCCTTAAGAGTCTCCATCCATCTTCTCTGGCGCATGTTCAACTCCTTCTGATCAAACAAATATTTCAAACTTTTATGATCACTGAACACTGTGAACGTGCATCCATAGAGATAGTGCCTCCAGATCTTCAATGCAAAAACTACCGCAGCAAGCTCCAAATCATGAGTAGGATAGTTCCTTTCATGAGTCTTCAATTGCCTTGAGGCATAAGCTACCACTTTCTTGTGTTGCATCAGAACACATCCCAAACCTTGGTGAGATGCATCGCAATAAACTTCATATGGTTCTCCTAGTTGCGGCAAGATCAAAACTGGTGAGGTCGTCAACTTCTTCTTTAATAACTGAAAATTCTCCTCACACTTCTCCGTCCATGCAAACGGTTGATCTTTTCTAGTAAGTTGCGTCAACGGAGCTACAATCTTCGCAAAACCTTCAATAAACCTCCGGTAGTAACCTGCCAGCCCTACAAAACTTCGTGTGACAGTTTGCGGCTGTTTCCAAGCAAGAACTGACTCAATCTTTGTCGGATCCACAGCGATTCCTTCCTTAGTTATCACGTGACCTAAGAAATTCACTTCCTCTAGCCAAAATTCACACTTCGACAAATTGGCATACAATCGTTTCTCACGTAGGATTTCAAGGACTTGGCGCAAATGCTCTTCATGTTCTTCCGTAGTCCTTGAATAAATCAATATATCATCAATAAACACCGCTACAAACTTATCCAGAAATGGACTAAAAATTCTATTCATATAATCCATAAAAATTGCCGGTGCATTGGTAACCCCAAATGGCATGACCAAATATTCATAATGCCCATAACGAGTTCTGAAAGCAGTTTTCTGGATATCGTCTTCTCTCACCCGGATCTGATGATAGCCCGACTTCAAGTCAATCTTTGAAAATACCGCGGCTCCTCTCAATTGATCCATCAAATCATCAATACGCGGCAAGGGATATCGATTCTTAATAGTCACCTTATTAAGTTGCCGGTAATCCACACATAAGTGTGAGCTTCCATCCTTCTTTTTAACTAGCAACACCGGAGCTCCCCATGGTGAGACACTTGGTCTAATAAACTTTTTTTCCAACAAATCTTCAATTTGGCTTTTCAGCTCATTCAATTCCAATGGAGACACACGATACGGCGCAATCGAAATCGGCCCGGTTCCTGGGTGCAAATCAATGAAAAATTCCACTTCCCTTACCGGTGGTAATCCCGAAATTTCTGTGGGAAATACGTCTCGGTACTCCTTGACTAGCACCACGTCTTCTATATTGACCTTTATCTTTGCCTCCACGTTAGCCAAAGACAAAAACTCATGAGTTCCTTCTCTTAGTGACACCCCGAGTCTGTTAGCAGCTAGGTACTTAACAACTCCTGGTTCAGGGAAAAGAACCAGTTTGCGAGCACAATCCAAAATCACATAATGAGACGACATCCAATCCATACCGAGAATGATCTCGAGTGATTGTAGGGGTAAACAAATCAAATTAATCAAGAAATCCCTATTATGAATAGTCACCCGACACTGTAAACATGCAGTATTTACTATCAACGTCTTAGCAGGTGTAGAAACAACCAAATCAAAAGGTAGAGGCGACACAGACAACTTCAATCGATTCACACACTCCATAGCAATGAAAGAATGGGTTGCCCCCGAATCAAAAAGTGCAATAAGAGTATTACCTGCAATCTCACAGTTTTGTTGAATTAGATTGCCCGATGGATTTCCAGCTTCAGCACCCATGAAATAAACACGTCCTCTAGCAGTAGAACGAGCAGCCCGAGTTGCATTCACAACCGGTTCTACCTTTGGAGCTGTACAATTCCTCGCAAAGTGCCCTGGCTTTTGGCAATTATAACAAATAAGTCCCTTGGAGGTGCAAACATTAGCATAATGTCCCTCCTCACCACATCGGAAACACCGATTTCCTTGTCCCACACGACTCCTGAAATTCGGGTTCTCCGGATAATTCTGACCTCTATTGTTGTTCTGTGGTCGGTCGTAGGGTTTAGCAATTTGTTTCCCTTTGTTCTGATAATTCACCCTACTAGGTCCGCCAGTATTAAAATTCCCTCCCCGGCTAGCTCTCTTGTCCTTCATCTCTTCAACCTCCCTACACTTCTCCACAAGAACTTGGAAACGTTGAATTCCCAAGGGTAATACAGAATCCTTAATCTCATATTTCAATCCATCTTGAAAACGATGGCACATAAATGGTTCATCAACCTCTTCTCGGAAAAATCGGAAATGCCTTGACAAAGACTCAAACTTCGCGGCATATTCACCCACAGTCATATTTCCCTGATGAAGTTTCAGGAAATCATCACCCAATTTGGTCCTAACACTCATCGGGAAGTATTTGTCTAAAAACCTCCTTTTGAAGGACTCCCAATTCACCTCCTCATGAGCTGATCCCATTAAAAGTCTTGTACTCCTCCACCAATACTCCGCATCCCCTAGCAACAGATAAATAGCATAATTAACCTTCACCCCCGCCTGACAGTTAATCATTTCAAATATTTTCTCCACCTCTTGGATCCACTGATCCGCTTTTTCAGAACTCTCATCACCCCTGAACTTAGGAGGATTGTAACGACAGAAATCTTCTAATCCTCTTGACTCAGCGGCCCGGATCTCTCTTTCTCTTTTCTCGAGATCCCTTTGAGTCTTGGCGGCGGTCTGTGCAGCAACAGAAGCAGCCATATTAATCATAGCTTCCGCCAAAATGTCATCCCGATTAACGTTGACCCTTGGAGCATCATTCCTTCTCGGTGGCATGGTTTCCTACAAATCCAGCATCAAGAAGAAATCTCAAAACCACTTCGAAAAATTCCAAGGATATCCTGCGACTATAACAACACAAAACTAAAGAGAACCCGACAACTCAGACGAATCACCCTGACGCATGATCAGACAACAACTCCCAACCTACAGGTTTACCTACAATATCTAACCATAACTCCACATTTCCAAGGAACCCCAAACCAAAGCTCTGATACCACAATTGTAACAGCCCGATTTTTAACACCAAAAACACGTGTAAATTTTTTATTTAAATAAATTAGTAAATAAATACTTTTGGATAGACTATTTAAGGTCATAACACAACAACAAAATCAACATAATTTACCACAGCGGAACTAAGTTTAGAATTTACAGATCCAAAGTATTTAAACGTTTCCAAGTCATATCAAAAGTTTACAGGGACCCATCAAAATAATAAGTCGGGCTGACAATATAGGTATTGTCTTCCCAAATAAATAATTACACAACCAAAAGAAAGACTCAAGGACCTATACAGTCGCCTAGTCTAATCATGCTACCAAAAAGCTATACAGCCCGGGTGACCTCCACGCGCCCAACACAAAACTCCTTACCCAGCTCCGATCAGGCATCGCTAATTACCTTCCCCTCTCCAGGGTACTACCCGGCAGGACGATCCTGAATCTCATCTGAGGGCAAAGCCCAAATTTCCACAATTGTAAAGGGTCACCAATCCGAAATTAACAAACATCATATAGCATTTATGTTTTTAAATGCATAAAAATCATCCTCCAACTTAGCATACATCTAAGAAGGGTTTACATATGCTAAACATGCATAAACAAAGTTGAAAAATGAAGTTTTAAGCCAAACAGCACTGTTGTATTCGAATACACCCTATGTGTAGTCGAATACACTTGCGAAAACAGCAGAAAAACAGTAGAAACAGCAAAAACAGCACTGACAGCACTACTGTATTCGAATACAGCCTGTCTGTATTCGAATACACTTCAAAAAAATCAAGTCAGTAGCTAATTTAATCATCTGTATTCGACTACAACACAGGTGTAGTCGAATACACCTGTCAAAACAGCAGAAAATCAGTTTTTAACCCTTTCAAAAACATTCCAACACTTCCAAATTCATTCCAACACTTTCAACACCAATTCAATCAATCACAAACACCAACACAACACAAATCGCAATCAAGTACGCATATACAAACATCATAACACGTCAAACATGACTCGCGTGCCAAGCACCCTAATGCAATGCGTATATGCCAATGCACATGATTCCGGAATATCAACAAAATCCTCCTCGAAGGGGCGTAAATCATAATTGTACAGCCTCTCACAGACTAGTACTAATTACCAAGGTGCAGTCTCTCACAGGCTAGCACGATTTACTAATGTACAACCTCTCACAGGTTAGCACGACGCGATAATCCATGTATGGGTAAGATGAACCATCCAATCACGTGGAATCATCCCCTATACGGATAAGATGAACCATCCAATCACGTGGAATCATCCCGTGGCCCATCCGGTCACGACTATCACAGACGCGATAATCCCCGTAAGGATAAGATGAACCATCCAATCACGTGGAATCATCTCGTGGCCCATCCGGTCACCACTATCACCATTTACTATGAAATGCATGAGCATACTTTGACTCTCGACAACACAATCAGTAAGTAAATGCAGCTATTAAAAGATTCCCCATTTTTAATGCTCATTAACACTAATGATTTTCAAATTTTACACAGAGTATACTCAACTCATACAATCCATCAAATCACATGAAATTGAATTCATAAATCATATTGAATTCAAATCACCACATACACAATCTCATCAATTCATTTCACACCAAATCAAAATACACACATAATTTGCATTTATTCAAATTCCCACATATTGAAACATAAAGCAAATATCCACATTCAAAATATTACCCATAATCATAACAACTATACCAGGCAAGAATCACCACTACCTACACATCAAAATTCATCAAATTCAATTTTCACCATTTTACTCACAAAATGGATTAAATTCATTTCTCACAAACCACACCTTAAACCCACCAAATTTCTTCTCCCCAAGCTTACAAGTAAGGTCCTAGATGCAAACTAAAAGTTTGGAAGGAGCCCCTTACCTCGATGGTAGCTCGAACAACCGATTACGGTTCCGCGATAAATTCCGACAAATTTTCGTTTCGCACGACACTTCGAAAATTAGTTCCCAAGCACCGCAACGTGATCACGATCAACTTTCTCTTCAGTCGCGTCGCGAGATAAAGCTTAGATCTAGGTGATATGTGAGGTTTTGTGTTCGGCGGTTTTGGAAACCACCAACACTTTGTCGCGAAGCAAGGAAAGAAAGAAAGAAAAGGTGAACGCGAGGCAGGGAGTGATTTTTGCTTCTCTGTATTCTAATAATTTCTCTCACATATATATATACATACTAACTTACTAACTATATATAAATATTACTAACTCACCAACCAATATATATATATATATATATAAACCAAACCAACAAATATCTGAATACTCTTACACACATCACCTCACTCACATCACAACTATTTTGATAAAAATATTTACTCTCGTTGCAACTCATTTGACAGATAAAATTTTCAGCAACTAGAGATATTTTTAACAAAACTACCCGGTAATAAATTTTCCGCAACGTAATTAAATTATTTCTCGCCAAATAATTTAAAACGGGACCCACAAAAATATTTATGGCATTTAACCTCCAAAATATCAATAAACTGGCTAAAAAGCCCCAGAATTCACATATAACACATCAAAAATACAAAAAGGGGTACATTTTAAAATTTACGGGTATTACACTTTCAAACAAAATATTACAAGTTTTACTCTTTAAAATAAAGTTTTGATCATATCCCCAAACATTCAACAAATTTAACCTAAGTTTGACAAAGAGAGCAATTTTTTTTTTAGAATATTAAACATATCTAACAACTTAATAACATTATGATAGATTTACAACCAATCACTCTATAAAACATACTTCATATATAATCAAGAAGAAAGAAAAAAAATCAATGATAGAGATACCATTTCATAATAACATATATTTAATAATTAAATTCACTTAATTTACATAAGTGATGAACATGTTTTTCAACTATTTTAAGAATAAAATTAAAAGGTACTTATAACAAAATAACGAGTTACCGTTGCCTCTTTTATCAACGATGAGTCATCGGGGTAGCTAGTCCCTCCTACTAATGTAGTCAACTACTTAAGGTAACTATAACTGCAGTCATTCAAATTCAAACATGGATAATTAAAAATATTTTTAACGTGGTTCAGGAGTGCGAATGCGGCGCCACAACTCCTACTCCTTACCTCAAGTTAAAAACTTACTTAATTACACATTCACAATAATTTACTTGTAATTTACAAGTAGTAACAACCACACTTACATCAAGATATAATCAATAATCCGATTGAAGAAATATAGAGCTATTTCACTTTTAGATGATCTCTACTACTCTAACGCTATACACTAATTTCCAACAATTAGAACACTTGAAAGACAAACAATTTCATACTTACATAATCATATAACATTCACATTACTAATTCAAAAATTAGCACCAAAATTTTACGTTCATCTCATAACTCAAACAATGTAACCTAACCTCATAGAACTCTAATTGCTCCAAATTGATCACGATTATATTTTCTTTTGAATTAATCCTCTTCACTTAAAGGTTACAATAAACTAAAACATAGATTTCCAAGTAGCAGATAGGATAAATAATTATTTACTAGAAGACACAACACGCTACCAAACCAAATTGAATCGAGTAGTAGATAAATCACTTTAAAGGTTACACATCATTCTAAAAATTGATTTCCAGACTTAAATTATTATAAAATGTATCACTAATCATTTAGCACAAAAAAAATCATTGGGAATTCAAAACTTTTTCTTAAATCACTTTTCAATAAATCACGTCTAAATAAAAACAACAAAAATAAATCACATTTCTAAATACAATTAAAAATAAGGTAAATCACATGTATTTTTAAAATCTATAAGATCTCTAAAATCTCTCGTACTTTAATCGTCAAAAACTCATTTCTAAATAATTAATCATTATAAAAATTATTTATTTTCAACTTATATTTTGAAAGAAGATTTAAATTATATATATAGATAGATAAAAAGTTTTCCAATAAATTAACATTTTCAAAATAGTTCTAATTTATTTTCTCAAAATTTACAAAAAAAAACAAAATTATATATTTATATACATTAAAGTAGTGTACATGACACAATGCATAAGGCATACTTAGTTATGATAATGAATTACACTAATTGACAAATCTACAAAATAACAGTCTCCTCTCATACCAACTACTCAACATGTCTATAGATACATCATCAGTTTCAATCAAGGCACAAAATTCGTCTAAAGCATAACACACCATCAATTTTAAAGATTTTGGAAGCATGTTCTAATCTTAAAAATTGGGTCCCTAACAAAAATGCAATTTCATAGAAAAAAAATTGGTAAAATAAATTTTAGTCTCTTGACACATAATCTACATGATGCACTCTACACATAGCACTCTACATGATACATACCATTTTGTTAGGTTAATTCATGTAACAAGAAAAGATGTACAAACAACATGTCACTTTCTCATATTAAACTCAAATATACATTTCAACAATGATAACACAACAACTATAATTCTACTAAAAATACCTTTTCAAAAAGAGTTTGACTATAGAAATAATTCTTTTAAAAACTTTGTTTTTTTCTCTTTCTCAATTAGTAGAAACTTTATCATTTGACCCCCTTTCTTTTTAATTAGTACTATCATATATCACTAATGAGTTCTTAAAATCTAAAACTCTAACATCAAGTTAAACTCTAATGAGTTCATAATATCATAATCAATAAATCAATAATTTCAAACAAATATCCCAACACGCTCACATTTCAATATTCACACCATCCCCTAACCAACATAACAACAGCTCTTTTTAATTTTCTTAAAAACAAGACATAATAAAACATGCTGTAAATTTAAGCTATTTTAAACATTAAATAAAATGAGTAGTATAGAATTATTGTTATTTTTAAATCAACAAAAGTTCAACTCATTTTAATTTCATTAAAATAATCAAGAGTAATTCAAATAAAAGTTATTTTCATCTTACAAAATAAGTAAATTTTAACTCCTTCAAAATGTCATTAAAAAAAAAAATTCTAAGTTCTACCAACCTCTACTATTCAAGAATTACTATTGCTAATAGTATGAATTTCATACTATATAAAATCATGACGAACATTCTAAATTGTCTTCAAAACCACTATCAAAACTCTACTCATCTAAATACAACCATCAACACTTTCAAGTGATTTAAAGTTAACATTCATAATTTAGAATCAATTTTTTTTTTCTTCACACAAGCCAACATAAAATCAAAATAAGAATTTTTTTGTCAAAATTAAAACTTTAAACATAAAAGATATATTTCTTATCTAACTCAAAGTTTAGAACAAAACATCCCTTTTTCTCTAAATTGAGTTTCAACCGAAATAACAATAATTTGTACCTAGTAAAAGTCAATACTTGAAGTTTTAAACATATAGTTCATACGGAAATCAATGTTTCAATCGATTAGTTATTAAATCAAACACTTTAAACAGATTCATATCAAGACTAAATATTTGAAATTAATTAAGGGTGAAAATGGAGCTATAAAACAACTATCAGGTGAGGTCTGACATTCGATAACTAAGATTACATGAATGAGATTAATAACTTCAAACATACATATGGTCAATCAAAATTATTATTTCCAACTATTCACATAAAACAAGATTGCAAAAATCATATTTCAGTAGACAACCAACAAGCAACAAGTAACTAACATAATCTTGTCAACAATTAAAATCAACTCAAATCTTAATTAGTAATTTCATGTTTTATTTACTCCCTTAGGTATAAATTTAGAATCCATAACACAATCAGGGTAAGCGAATAATAAACAGTTAATTAGTAACCAAAAAAATATGTATAATAATACAAAAGCATATAACACTTAACACAATAATATAACAAGGAGCAAAAAAACATGTTAGTGAAAATAATTATTACTAAAGAAAACACAATTGACACGACTGACATTCGACAAACACTGAATCGAAATTCCACCCACTCAGCCTAATTGGACAGACCTGCTCTGATACCACTAATGTGACACCCTAAACCCCAAAATAACATTTATAATAATTTATACTAAATTATTTGAAGGAAACTCGCGGCGGATGAAGAAAACCTGTTCAAGAAAATAAAAGCTTTTATATCTATTTTAGGATATCACGTTTCTTTAAATACACATGTAACAATTCAACTTGGTTACTCAATTAAAATTCAATGAACTTGATTTAACTAGAATTTCCTGATTTAATTCCCAAGACTTACTGGTACTAAGATTTTCATATAAAAAGTCATTTATAATTACATAGGTAAAATACACGTTACAACCCTTAATTCCTGGTATTACCTATCAGAGCGGGGTTTCTCCCAAACTTGAACTTCAAGACTCATTAACCTGTAATAACTGCGATTTCGCAAATGCAGGGCCAAGCCAGTCAAACACAAACAACGAAGGAGGTGAGTTTTGAAATCATGTTAATAGTATAATATAAGTAAGAAAAACACGCATTTGATCATAAATAAACCGTATTATTAAACAAACATTATTCAAGGAATAAAATAACATAATAAAGTCAAAATCAAAATCTAGGAAAATCAATACATTTCACTATAATCGATTCGTCTAAGAGAAATTATAATCACGTGCGATACACATTAATCACAACAAATCAATCACAATAAAATGCAATGCTATGCATGAGCTTAGACCCTACTTCACAATGTGGTACCATTCTAACTCTGAAGTACATGGTTAGGAGGCCATGATACTATGCCACCATTCCGGTGGACGGACAATTCAAATTGGCCCTGTCCTCATAGATCCCCTCAACTCAACCCGAGACACATATACGCGACAGTCGAGGTAAAGGTGTGTTGCATGGTAGCTCCTGACATTTGGAGTGCTACCTCCAAGTCACCTAGGAATTCCCCACCCGAATACCTCCAAGGTCTAACAATCTTGCCTTAAGGCTCAACAGTAGACCGCCACGATCAGGCTCAATTCAATTGTACTTCCCCGAAATCGCTAGGCTTGTCAGGCCCTACCTATATGATGACAAAATAATCTCCACTTCACAAATTCTCAATATTTATTTTCTCCCATCGTTGGCCTATGATACTCCATTAAGACCGTCATCTCAAACACAAATTGGAATCACAATTATTTCATCAGGGGTTACTTCAATGTTTTCATCACAAATTCATAACATTACTATTATAAATCACATATCATCATCATCATTACATAACTCATCACAAATTTATGAAATCACGATTATTATTCATACATCATCATCATCACATAAAATTATCACAATGCACACATCTTTTATTATCACATCACATAAACTCATCTAAACCAACATATGCACCAAATTTATTTGACATCCAACATCACAATAATATCAAATATGACACATTTAACAAAAATAAATCAAATATCACAATAATATCAAATAACACACATTCAATGGAATTAAATCAATCAACACCTTATAAATATTTCTATTCCACATTTTAATCTCACAATTCCCATATTTGGACATTAATTAATTTATCACTCAAAGGGCTACTGCCGTACGTAGCAAGCCCCGGATGAATCGTTGGGAAATACGGTTTTCCCGTTCATCTCACAATATATTACACTCCTGAATTCAAACGCTCTCTCACCCCTTACCTTATTTCGATGCTTTCACACACGAATACGATTCCACGAACAAACAACCTTTATTCTCCGACTCTTTGTCCTTCAATCGATCTAACTCGACAATTTATGGGTAAACGTTAAAAATAAATTATGAAAAGACACTCTAAAATTAATTTCGAAATTTGGTCAAGGAATGTTACCATAAATCAGAAAACCAATAAGTGGATAACATAGCCACTTTACACACGATCCTTTTGGCGTTGGTTTCACTCAAATCGGACTTACGGTAAAGAAGAACGGTGCAAAATAACGAATTCTACAAACGGAGAAGTCGGGTATTTTAGAGAGAAATTGGGGTTGTTAAAAATCTGGAAAATTGTGTTTGATTGACTGACTCAATAAATTAAATAACATACTGAAATTTGAACGAAAACGGAGGAAGTTTTTCTGGACAGTTGTCGATCGCCGGAACTGATTTCTTTTCTTTTCTCTTAGTATGGCCGCTGCCTTTTCTCTCTCTTTCTATCTTTCTACTGTAGCGCTTTCATATTAGGGTATATTTGATTTTTTTTTTTAACATATTAGTTATTGTTAACCTAACTCATTGAACTCATTTTATTTTATTTTTTTCACAAGGTCCAACTAATTAAATATTTATTTTAATTTATTTATTTGCCACTAAAATAATAATATCTTCAAAATATCAAATTAAAATATTATTATATTATGAGAATAGATAAAATGACAATAAAAAAATATAACATCAATATTTTATATAAGCCACTAAATCAATGGAATATATATAAAATAGGCACAACTTGACAAGCACACATATAAAGAAAATAAGCACAAAATTATTAATATTTCAAAACCCATATTTTATAAAATAAAATAATTAAAGTAGTTAATCTTTTAAAATACATTAATAACCAAGATTCATATTCAAAATAATTACTATAATTATACTTATTTTATAAAATATTCACATTAAAATACTACCATCATTAGAGAATAGTCAAAATTATAAAATAAATAAATATAACATCAACACTTTATATTAATTATTATATCATAATAAATATATATAAAATCACTATGTCATAACAAGTATATAAAAATGAAGGAAATCAAACACAATATATCACTACTATTCCGAGATAATTATTTATAAAATAAATAACTAAAAATAGAAAATAGTTATAGATAGTTGAAATATAATTACGTGCATATTTAATATCAGTCAAACGCACAGAAAAATATTACATTAATTTGGTATAATAAGTATATACACGTAAAATCTTCTAAAATCTTATTCTTTTAAATATTACACTAAAATACTATTTAGAAAAATATATAAAATATAATATTTGTTATTTAGATTATTCATGTAGTCTAATATGTATACTAGTAACACATCATCTAAAGCACCCATATAACGCAAACTAATCACGAAATTTTTCACATGTATTCTAAAATAACTTTAACACCAAATTAATTATTTAAAATTATATTTCATTATTAAAATAGTTTATTATAAAATTTGGGGTGTTACAAATTTAGTATAAATTATTATAAATGTTATTTTGGGGTTTAGGGTGTCACATTAGTGGTATCAGAGCTGGTCTGTCCAATCAGACTGAGTGGGTTATGTGTCAGTCTTCTGTTAGTCAATTGTCAACCTTGAGTCAATTGCGTTACTCGTGTTCCCTATTAAGTGTTAAAACGCTTACCTATTATTCTTGTGCTAAGTGCTATGTATTTTTCTATTGCATTGCATGAATTCGGAAAGATGATTGTTAATTGGTAACTACTTGGTCATTCTTGTTCTGTTGTGGATTCTTTTATTTTTGAAGATAATTGTTAATGTTAACTACTTGCTCTTTCTTGTTGTGTTGGGTATTTGTTGAGATTTGAGTTAATTTGAATTGTTGACATGATTAAGTTAATTATCTATTGACTGGACTTGTGACTTGTTTTTTCTAACTATGATTTTATGCTCTCTTATCATAGTCGATAGTTACAAAATAATTGTTTTTGATTGACTAGTTATATGTTTCAATTATTAATTCCATCGAGGTAATCCTAATTATTGAATTGATAGATTTTACCTATTTGTGTTGGTGGGGGGAAACTTACTCTGATTTTCATCAAATTTGAGTAAGTTGTTTCACTAGAAAACTCGATTAATTAATATATTTTATTAGTGATTTTAATTTTCATTTGAACCCATTTAGTATATTTAGAGTTTAAAGTATGAGTTTCGTTTTTTTGGCATTGTGTTTTAAAGCTCGGTTTTGACCTTAATCAGTTTAAAATATTTAGTATGTAAATTTGTTTAAAATTGTTGATCTAATAAATAATTGATTGAAACGCTGATTTCCGTATGATATGCATCTTTAATGCTTCAAGTATTGACTTTTACTAGATACAAATTATTATTATTATTATTATTATTATTATTATTATTATTATTTTATTGAAACCCAATTTAGAAAAAAAA
>JBBPBP010000003.1:8896462-8949935 GCA_037974735.1 Cicer chorassanicum
GGGTTTTGAAATATTAATAATTTTGTGCTTAATTTCTTTATATGTGTGTTTGTCAAGTTGTGCCTATTTTATATATATTCCATTGATTTAGTGGCTTATATAAAATATTGATGTTATATTTTTTTTATCGTCATTTTAACTATTCTCATAATATAATAATCTTTTAATTTGATATTTGGAAAGATATTATTATTTTAGTGGCAAATAAATAAATTAAAATAAATATTTAATTAGTTGGACTTTGTGAAAAAATAAAATAAAATGGAGTTCAATGAGTTAGGTTAACAATAACTACTATGTTAAAAAAAATAAAAATAAAATCAAATATACCCTAATATGAAAGCGCTACAGTAGAAAGATATTAGAAATAGAGAGAAAAGGCAGCAACCGTACGAAGAGAAAAGAAAAGAAAATTGGTTCCGGCGATTGAAAAAAGGTAAGAGGTGAGAGAGCGTTTGAATTCATGAGTATAATATATTGTGAGATGAACGGGAAAACCGTATTTCCCAACTATTCATCCGGGGCTCGCTACGTATGACACTAGCCCTTTGAGTGATAAATTAATTAATGTGCAAATATGGGAATTGTGAATTTAAAATGTGGAAAAGAAATATTTATAAGGTGTTGATTGATTTTATTTCGTTGAATGTGTGTTATTTGATATTATTGTGATATTTGATTTATTTTCGTTAAATATGTGATATTTGATATTATTGTGGTATTGGATGTTGAATGAATTTGGTGCATATGTTAGATTAGATGAGTTTATGTGATGTGATAATAAAATATGTGTGCATTGTGATAATTTTATGTGATGATGATGTATGATTAATAATTGTGATGTTATAAATTGTGATAAGTTTATGTGATGATGTATGATTGATGATAGTGACGTTATAAATTTTTTTTGAGAATATTCGCGTGGGGAATTCCTAGGTGACTTGGAGGTAGCACTCCAAATGTCGGGAGCTACCATGCAACACACGTTTACCTCGACTGTCGCGTATATGTGTCTCGGGTTGAGTTGAGGGGATCTATGAGTACAGAGCCAATTTGAATTGTGCGTCCACCGGGATGGTGGCATAGTATCATGGCCTCCTAACCAAGTGCTTCAGAGTTAGAATGGTATCACATTGTGAAGTAGAGTCTAAGCTCATGCATAGCATTGCATTTTATTGTGATTGATTTGTTGTGATTAATGTGTATCACACATGATTATAATTTCTATTAGACGATTTGATTTTAGTGAAATGTATTGATTTTCCTAGATTTTGACTTTGACTTTATTATGTTATTTTATTCCTTGAATAATGTTTGTTTAATGATACGGTTTATTTATGATCAAATGCGTGTTCTTCTTACTTATATTATACTATTAACATGATTTCAAAACTCACCTGCTTCGTTGTTTGTGTTTGACTGGCTTGGCCTTGCGTTTGCGAAATCGTAGTTATTACAGGTTAATGAGTCTTGAAGTTCAAGTTGGGAGGAACCCCGCTCTGATAGGTGATACCGGGAATAAGGGTTGTAATTTGTATTTTACGTATTTAATTTGAAAAGACTTTTTGTATGAAAACCTTATAAGTACTAGTAAGTTTTTAAAATTAAATCAAGTAATTATACTTAAATCAAGCTCATTGAGATTGCACTGTTTTAATTGAGGAACAAAGTTGAATTGTTACATGTGTATTTAGAGAAACATAATATCCTAAATTAGATATAAAAGTTTTTATTTTCTTGAGCAAATTTTCTTTATTCGTTGCGAGTGTTGTTCAAATAATTTAGTATAAATTATTATAAATGTTATTTTGGGGTTTAGGGTGTCACAGTGATGCTCTAAATTTGTGATGAGTTATGTAATGATGATGATGTGTGATTCATAATAGTGATGTTATGAATTTGTGATGAGAATATTGAAGTAACTCCATGGTTGATGAAATAATTGTGATTCCAATTTGTGTTTGAACGACGATCTTAATGGAGTATCATAGGACAACGAGGGGAGAAAATAAATATTGAGAATTTGTGAAGTGGAGATTATTTTGTCATCATCTAGGTAGGGCCCTAACAAGCCTAGTGATTCCGGGGAAGTACAACTGCATTGAGCTTGATCGTGGCGATCTGCTGTTTTGCCTTAAGGCAAGACTGTTAGACCTTGGAGGTATTCAGGTGGGGAATTCCTAGGTGACTTGGAGGTAGCACTCCAAATGTCGGGAGCTACCATTCAACACACGTTTACCTCGACTGTTGCGTATATGTGTCTCGGGTTGAGTTGAGGGGATCTATGAGGACATGGCCAATTTTAATTGTCCGACCACCGGGATGGTGGCATAGTATCAGGCCTCCTAACCAAGTACTTCAGAGTTAGAATGGTACCACATTGTGAAGTAGAGTCTAAGTTAATGCATAGCATTGCATTTTATTGTGATTGTTTTGTTGTTATTAATGTGTGTCGCATGTGATTATAATTTCTCTTAGACGATTTGATGTTACAGTGAAATGTATTGATTTTTCTTGATTTTGACTTTGACTTTATCATGTGATGTTAATCCTTGAATAATGTTTGTTTAATTATACGGTTTATTTATGATTAAATACGTTTTCTGCTTACTTATATTATACTATTAACATGATTTCAAAACTCACTTCCTTCGTTGTTTGTGTTTGACTGGGTTGGTCATGCGTTTGCGAAATTGCATTACAGGTTAATGAGTCTTGAAGTTCAAGTTTGGGAGGAACTCCGCTCTGATACCACTAATGTGACACCCTAAACCGAAAAATAACATTTATAATCATTTATACTAATTTATTTGAAGAAAACTCGCGGCGGATGAAGAAAATCTGTTCAAGAAAATAAAAACTTTTATATCTATTTTAGGAAATCAGTAGTATAGAATTATTGTTATTTTATAAATCAACAAAAATTCAACTCAATTTAATTTCTTTAAAATAGCTTAAAATTTACAATATGTTTTATTATGTCTTGTTTTTAAGAAAATTAAAAAGAGTTGTTGTTATGTTGGTTAGGGGATGGTGTGAATATTGAAATATGAGCGTGTGCGGATATTTGTTTGAAATTGTTAGAGTTTAACTTGATGTTAGAGTTTTATATTTTAAGAACTCATTAGTGATATATAATAGTACTAATTAAAAAGAAAGAGGGTCAAATGATAACGTTTCTACTAATTGAGAAAGAGAAGAAAAACAAAGTTTTTAAAAGAATTATCTCAATAGTCAACTCTTTTAGAAAAGTTATCTAAATTTAAGATTCTATAATTGATATATTTTATGAGTAGAATGTTTTTGTTTTTGTGTAGAATTATAGTTATTGTGTTATCATTGTTGAAATGTATATTTGAGTTTAATATGAGAAAGTGACATTTTGTTTGTACATCTTTTCTTGTAACATGAATTAACCTAACAAAATGGTATGTATCATGTGGTTTGGTATGTGTAGAGTGTCTCATGTAGATTATGTGTCTAGAGACTAAAATTTATTTACCAATTTTTTTTAACTATAAAATTAGAACATGCCTTCACCCAATTTTTAAGATTAGAACATGCCTTCAAAAATCTTTAAAATTGATGGTGTGTTATGCTTTAGACCAATTTTGTGCCTTGATAGAAACTGAGGATCTATCTATAAACATGTTGAATAGTTGGTGTGAGTGGAGACTGTTATTTTTTAGATTTGTCAATTAGTGTAATTCATTATCATAACCAAGTATGCCTTATGCATTGTGTCATGTACACTACTTTAATGTATATAAATATATACTTTTGTTTTTTTGTAAATTTTGAGAAAATAAATTACAACTATTTTGGAAGTGTTAATTTATTGGAAAACTTTTTATCTATCTATATACATAATTTAAATCTTCTTTCAAAATATAAGTTGAAAATAATAATTTTTATAATGATTAATTATTTAGAAATGTGTTTTTGAGTACGAGTGATTTTAGAAATCTTATAGATTTTAAAAATACATGTGATTTATTTTATTTTTAATTGTATCTAGAAATGTGATTTATTTTAGTTGTTTTTATTTAGAAGTGAATTATTGAAAAGTGATTTAAGTAAAAGTTTTGAATTCCCAATGATTTTTTTTTTGTGCTAAATGATTAGTGATACATTTTATAATAATTTAAGTCTAGAAATCAATTTTTAGAATGATGTGTAACCTTTAAAATGGTTTATGTACTACTTGATTTAATTTGGTTTGGTAGCGTTTTGTGTCTTCTAGTAAATAATTATTTATTTTATTTGCTACTTGGAAATCTATGTTTTAGTTTGTTGTAACTTTTAAGTGATGATTAATTCAAAAGAAAATTTGGGCGTGATCAATTTGGAGCAGTTAGCCTTCTATGAGAGTATGTTACATGTGTTTGAATCATCGTTTGAGTTATGAGATGAACGTAAAATGATGGTGCTAATTTTTGGATTAACTATGCGAATGTGTATGTGATTATGTATGTGACACCCTAAACCTCAAAATAATTTATAATAGAATTTTTAACTTTAATTGGCAGCAGGTAAAGCAAATACGTTTTCAAGGGAATAAAATAAATTTATAATTAATTTGAGATATCACATTCTTCAAAATTCAAAATGAACACTTTAAACTTTTTCCTCCAAAATAATGCAATCATCATAAAATTTGATTTAACTAGAATTTCTTAATTTATTTCCAAAAATTTACTAGTTATAAGGTTTCATACAAAAGTTGTTTCTAATTAAACAAATAAAAATACAACTTATGACTCTCATTCCTGGTATCACCTATCAGTGCGGGGCTTCTCCCAAATTTGAACTTCAAGACTCATTAACCTGTAATAACTGCAACTTCGCAAACGCAGGGCCAAGCCAGTCAAACACAAACAACGAAGGAGGTGAGTTTTGAAATCATGTTAATAGTATAATGTAAGTAAGGAGAACACGTAATTAATTCTAAATAAACCGTATCATTAGACAAACATTCTTCAAAGAAAAACATTAACATTATAAAGTCAAAACCACTCAAGGAAAGTCAATACATTTCACTATAACATCAAATCATCTAAGAAGAATTATTATCGCACACGACACATATTAATCACAACAACACAATCACAAGAAAATGCAATGCTATGCATGAGCTTAGACTCTACTTCACAATGTGGTACCATGGTACTATGCCACCATTCCGGTGGACGGACAATTCAAATTGGCACTGTCCTCATAGATCCCCTCAACTCAACCCGAGACACATATACGCGACAGTCGAGGTAAACATGTGTTGCATGGTAGCTCCCGACATTTGGAGTGCTACCTCCAAGTCACCTAGGAATTCCCCACCCGAATACCTCCAAGGTCTAACAATCTTGCCTTAAGACTCAACAGTAGACCGCCACGATCAGGCTCAATTCAGTTGTACTTCCCCAGAATCGCTAGGCTTGTTAGGCCCTACTTATATGATGACAAAATAATCTCCACTTCGCAAATTTTCAATATTTATTTTCTCCCCTCGTTGGCCTAGGATATTCCATTAAGACCGTAATATCAAACACAAATTGGAATCAAAATTATTTCATCAGGGGTTACTTCAATATTTTCATCACAAATTCATAACATCACTATTATAAATCACATATCATCATCATTACATAACTCATCACAAATTTATGAAATCACAATTATTATTCATACATCATCATCATGACATAAAATTATCACAATGCACACATCTTTTATCATCACATCACATAAACTCATCTAATCCAACATATGCACCAAATTCATTCGACATCCAATATCACAATAATATCAAATATCACACATTTAACAAAAATAAATCAAATATCACAATAATATCAAATAACACACATTCAATGGAATTAAATCAATCAACACCTTATAAATATTTCTATTCCACATTTTAATCTCACAATTCCCATATTTGCACATTAATTAATTTATCACTCAAAGGGCTACTGCCGTACGTAGCAAGCCCCGGATGAATCGTTGGGAAATACGGTTTTCCCGTTCAACTCACAATATATTACACTCATGAATTCAAAAGCTCTCTCACCCCTTACCTTATTTCGATGCTTTCACACACGAATACGATTCCACGAACAAACAACCTTTATTCTCCGACTCTTTGTCCTTTAATCGATCTAACTCGACAATTTATGGGTAAACGTTAAAAATAAATTATGAGAAGACACTCTAAAATTCATTTCGAAATTCGGTCAAGGAATCTTACCATAAATCAGAAAACCAATAAGTGGATAACATAGCCACTTTTCACACGATCGTTTTGGCGTTGGTTTCACTCAAATCGGACTTACGGTGAAGAAGAACGATGCAAAATACCGAATTCTACAAACGGAGAAGTCGGGTATATTAGAGAGAAATTAGGGTTGTTAAAAATCTGGAAAATTGTGTTTAATTGACTAACTCGATAAATTAAATAACATACTGAAATTTGAACGAAAACGGAGGAAGTTTTTCTGGACAGTTGTCGATCGTCGGAACCGATTTTCTTCTATTTTCTCTTAGTGCGGCTGCTGCCTTTTCTCAATTTGCAATGTCACGAACTCTCTCTTTCTAATGTCTTTCTACTGTTGCGCTAGGGCATATTTGATTTGTTTTTTTTTTTTTAACATATTAGTTATTGTTAACCTAACTCATTAAACTCCATTTTATTTTATTTTTTTCACAAGGTCCAACTAATTACATACTTATTTTAATTTATTTATTTGCCACTAAAATAATATCTTTCAAAATATCAAATTAAAAGATTATTATATTATGAGAATAGTTAAAATGACAATAAAAAAATATAACATCAATATTTTATATAAGCCACTAAATCAATGGAATATATATAAAATAGGCACAACTTGACAAGCACTCATATAAAGAAATTAAGCACAAAATTATTAATATTTCAAAACCCATATTTTTATAAAATAAAATAATTAAAGTAATTAATCTTTTAAAATACATTAATAACCAAGACTCATATTCAAAATAATTCCTATAATTATACTTATTTTCTAAAATATTCACATTAAAATACTACCATCATTACATAATGGTCAAAATTGTAAGGTAAATAAATATAACATCAAAACTTTATATTAATTACTAAATCGTAATAAATATATATAAAATCACAATTTTATAACAATAAAGGGAATCAAACACAATATCACTACTATTCCGAGATAATTATTCATAAAATAAAGAACTAAAAATAGAAAATAGTTATAAATAATTGAAATATAACTACGTGCATACTTAATATCAGTCAAACACACAGAAAAATATTACATTAATTTGGTACAAGTATATACACGTAAAATCTTCTATAATCTTATTCTTTAAAATATTACACTAAAATACTATTTAGAAAAATATAACATTTGTTATTTAGATTACTCATGTAGTCCAATATGTATAATAATAGCACATCATCTAAAGCATCCATATAACGAAAATTAATCACGAAATTTATCACATGTATTCTAAAATAATTTTAACACCAAATTTATTATTTAAAATCATATTTCATTATTAAAATAGTTTATTATAAAATTTGGGGTGTTACAATGTAAATATTAAATTATTTGTGTTTTAAGGGTTCTAGTTGCTGGGAATTGGTGTATAGCGTTAGAGTAGTCGAGCGCATCTAAAAGTGAAATAGTTCTATATTTCTACAATCGGATTATTGATTATATGTTGATGTAAGTTTCATTTCTTTTGTTGTTGTAACTAGTTGTAAATTACAAATAAATTATTGTGAATGTGTAATTAAGTAAGTTTTTAGCTTGAAGTAAGGAGTAGGAGTTGTGGCGCCGCCTTCGCACTCCTGAACCACGTTAAAAATACTTTGAAGTACCCATGTTTGAATTTGAATGACTATATTTATAGTTACCTTAAGTAGTTGACTACATGAGTAGGAGGGACTAACTACCCCGATGACTCATCGTCAATAAAAGAGGCAACAATAACCCGTTGTTATTATTGTTAGAAATACTTGTTAATTTTATTTTTGAAATAGTTAAAAACCGTGTTCTTCTCTTAAACAATTTTGGGTTACTATGAATCTTATGTGACATTAATGTTGAATGCGGATAATTGTCTATGTGGCGTGAATATTAGGTTGAAGGTGCGTACTTATATTAAACATTTAATTAATTATGTTTGAGCTTCTAAGTAACTTGCTTAAAATGAATAAGTGCATTGTGTTAGTATCTTATTTTCCTATATTGTCTTATTTGATAAGGACCTAGAACTATAGTAGGAGTTCTATAAATGAATTTTGTGTACAAGACTTTGAAACTAATTTAAACTTTGAGTGTGTTTGATACTATATGTGAAAATAATTGTCATATTCCACTATGAAAAAAAATAATAAAATAATAATAATAATAATAATAATAATAATAATAATAATAATAATAATAATAATAAGTAAGTGATTACATGTCATTGAGTTGTTATGTGCCTTTCTGTTTGTAATTCTTGGTGGTGCGGAGTATTTTAAATGTTTCCCTGTATATCTAACTTTTGTGAAATTTGTTAGAGTAATTGTTGTTAGGATTTAAACATTCTTTTAGCAGAATATTGTTTGAGAAGTAAGTTGCATTTCAAAATATATGATATATGTGTTATTTTATTCAGCTAAATGTAATAGTAAGTTGTTGTTGACTAAATTAACATGTTTAGTTTTATTTATTAATGATAATGATTAATCATGATATTTTCTTCTTATTTGAGTTGTTCAGTTTGATGTGTTTAATTAATTTGTTGTGTCATGTTAGCTTATCGAGCTAGGATTTTGGATATGTTATGCTCAAATGAGTTGTCAATGCCTTCAATATGTTTGATGGTGGTTAGCTAGATATTAGTTCACTTATTATTTACCACAAATTTCGAGGACGAAATTTCTTAAACGATGGGAGAATTGTAACACCCCAAATTTTATAATAAACTATTTTATAAATGAAATAATATTTTAATTAATTAATTTGGTGTTTATATTATTTTAGAATATATGTTGATCAGTTTTATGATTTATTCTCTTCATATGTGTGTTTTCTATGATGTATTAGTTTTATACATATTTAATTGATTTAGTGACTTATATATAATACTAATGTTATATTTATTTTATTTGGAAGATATTATTTTAGTGGCAAGTAAATAAATTAAAATAACTATGTAACTAGTTGGGTCTTGAGAAAAAAAAATACCGAAAAAAAATTGAAATAAAAAATAAAATGGGGATCAAGGTTAATAATAATTAATATATATAAAAAAGGTCAAATATAACCCAAATAGAGCTGCAGTGTAAAAGCTGAAGGCAGCCACATAACAATGAAGAACCAACCGCACTTGGAAAAATAAAATAGAAAATCCATACCGGTGATCGATAGCTGTCCCAGAAAATTTTCTCTATTTTCATCCAAATTTCAGTGTGTTCTTTCACTTATTTAGGTTGTCAATTAAACACACTTTCTCAGATTCTTAACCATCCCAGTTTCTCTCTAAAATAAGTGACTTCTCCGCTTGTAGAATTCGTTATTTTGTATCGTTCTTCTTCACAGTAACTACGATTTGAGTGAAACCAACGCCAAAACGACCGTGCGAAAAGTGGCAATATTATCCACTGATTGGTTTTTTGATTTATGGTAATTTTTCTTGACCTAATTTCGAATTTATTTTTTAGAGTAGTTTCTCATAATTTATTTTTGACGTTTACCCATAAACTGTCGAGTTAGATCGATTGAAGGACAAAGAGTTAAAGAACAAAGGTTGTCTGCTCGTGGAATCTTATTCGTGTGTAAAAGCGTCGAAATAAGAACAAATTGGCCCTATCCTCATAGATCCCCTCAACTCAACCTAGGAATTCCCCACCTGAATACCTCCAAGGTCTAACAATCTTGCCTTAAGGCTCCACGATCAGGCTCAATTCAGTTGTACTTCCCCGAAATCACTAGGCTTGTCAGTCCCTACCTATATGATGCCAAAATAATCTCCACTTCACAAATTCTCAATATTTATTTTCTCCCCTCGTTGGCCTATGATATTCCATTAAGATCGTCGTTCAAACGATATTCCATTAAGATCGTCGTTCAAACACAAATTGGAATCACAATTATTTCATCAACCGTGGAGTTACTTCAATATTCTCATCACAAATTTATAAGATCGCTATCATTAATCACACATCATCATCATCACATAAACTCATCACAGTGCATCAATCTTTTATGATCACATCACATAACTCATCTGATCAAACATATACCTAAAATTCATTCGACACCCAATATCACAATAATATCAAATACCACACATTTAAAGAAATTAAATCAATCAACACCTTACAAATATTTCTATTCTATATTTTAATCTAACAATTTCCATATTTTCACATTAATTAATAAAGTGAACTTGTATTATTTTTTTACCACTGATTCTAAAAAAAATTTCTCACAACAAAAAAAAACTTATTCTAAAAAAAAGTAACTTTATTATTTGGCAAGTTTTTGGGTTTAGGTCTTGGTAGTAAACTCACCCTCTCAAAATACAGCCTCCCCTCAACTCTAAACTCACCCTCTCAAAATACAGCCTCCCCTCAACTCTATGTGCTCATCTTTCTCCCTCGCGCTCTCTCTCAACTCTCCCCCAAGCTTCGACCGTTACTAGCCTATCACCTAGAGCCAAGCTTCGACCGCGACTGCTCGTCACTTCTGGACGCCGTCTTCCATCACCCGAGATACAAGTCAGCACCGACAAAGATCTCTTGATTCCTCGCGGCCGGGCCGGCTTGGTTGCCCTTTGCTCTTTTCTCCAGGTAACCCTATCTTCTTCTACCTTAATTTCTTTCTGCAAGATACTACCCTCTTTTGTTTCTCTTTGGATTAAACCCTATTTTGATTCTAGATTAAACATTATTTTGTTTCTGTATGGTTTTTACTGTGTTTCTCTTTGTAATTTTGAGGTGTATGTTTATCTTTTTTTCCTTCTCAACGATGAATGTTCCATGTCATCAGAACAACCTTGCCGAATCATATTTAACAAATCCTTTTCTACCTATTTTGTCTCTCAAAGTGTGAATGTCTGCAACCTGATTTGATTAAACTCCCTGGTTTCTTTATTTTGCAGTTGAAAATGAATTTGTAGTTTGTTGTTTGTTGTTTTTCTCTTTGGATTTTGGTGTCAAAATATTAGGTTTGGTACCAATTGCACTCTAATATGCCCATTTGATTCAATTTGATTTCTTTTGCTTAAGTTACTTTGATGGATTGATTAAATTAAAGCAGTATCTTGTATGGATGCTGAGAAAATTTTGGGAAAGGTTCAAAGCTATATCAGTTGATTGGGGCATACCTGTTCCGAATGACAAGTCTCAAACAATATATGTATGGTTTGATGCTTTACTAGGGTAAGAACTTGTATTTTATATTAACTTGCTTCTATAACTTTCCCCGGCTCTGTTCTGTAAACTGCAGTTTCTGTTTATCATTACGGATGCTTGATGGAAATGGTTGGTGAAATACATTTAAGTTCAAATTATGCACAATTTAATTGTGTGAAAAAGTGATAAAAATTTCATACTTCTGCTGTGTTACGTTACTAAAATTTTGTTGAATAATTTCCCATTTCTTTTTATATGTGCAGCTATATATCAGCACTATCTGATGACCAGGAAAAACCTGATTTACTAAATGTTGTTTCTTCAGGTTGGCCAGCTACATTGCACTTGATTGGTAAGGTATGTCTCTTCTTTTCCTTCCTTTTTTTTTTAAATCTCTCTTTCTCTCATAATATATATTGAGTTAACTTGGTAGTATGCAGTAACTTCGTTAGGTTCTGTCAAATTTGAGTGAAGCCAGGGCCAGAAATTATGCTTTTCTCCTTTTTTGTGTTTTGATAGCTAGGCCATTTTGTATCATTATTATCGATGATAATGATGTAAGTAAATTATTATTTAATTAATATTATTATAATAATAATAATAATTTATTGTAATAGTAAATTAGTAATAGTAATGATAGGTCAATATAACAAGTGACTTTGCTGGTGTTTGGTTCTCTTAGAGGGTAAAAAAGAAGCATTACATCAAGGTGAGCTGGAAATTTTGGAAAGGGATTCTAAAGATAGTTCTCCACATCAGCCTTGATCATAATCCAATTTCATCGGGGTAATGCTTTGTTTATGATTATAATCCAATTATTTTTTTCCCCTCACTATAGTGCTTATTTATGATTAGGATTTTCTTTTAACATGCTTATTACAAGGGCTATAATTATGAAATTGTTTTAAAGTAAATGTTCAAATATCATTGTCATATACACCTGCTGTTAATTGCTAATTTTTTGATTATGCTTCATTCTATATAGGCATTCTGTAATTCTGGAATAGCAAGGAGGCTGGGCAATTTTCCTGTACAAGGTATAAGGCTGAGTATTCGATTTTTGGAAAGGTAATTTTTTTATTATGCTTCATTCTGTATAGGCATTCTGCAACGAATCATTCTGTAATGGTTAATTACTGAAATGGTTCATTCTTTATAGGAAGTATGATGGTTAATTACTCAAATGGTTTATTTTATTTGTCTTATTGGTAGATGTTTAATTTTAAAAATTGTTAATTATAATGTATAGCCTTTGCTTAATGATATTACAGAAAATGGATATCCGCCAACGTCGTAGTTAGATGTATAATAGGCTAAATCCTAGTCGAAAGGGGTATACTGATGCATTTCTAAAAGGGTTAAATGAATTTGTGGCATTTGCAATCCAACAACCAAACATATCAAATAGAGAAATTAGATGTCCTTGTTCTGTTTGCAATAACATTAATTTCTTACACTTTGAAGTGGTTAAGGTTCATATTTTAAGGAAGGGGTTTAAACCTGGCTATTGGTATTGGACATCTCATGGAGAAAGTGATCCAGAGTTGCATGTAGAAATTAAAAAGAAAAAATCTGCACAAGAGCGACATAACAATCATTTTAATAGATTTGAAAGCATGGTTTATGATGCTATTGGACCACAGTATCAAATTCATTGTGATGAAGAATTAGAGGAGTCTCCAAATATAGATGATCAAAAGTTTTATGATTTACTAAATGCTGCTCAAAAGCCATTGTGGCCGGGATGCAAGAATCAGACTGAATTGTCTTTTGCTGTTAAATTGTTGGATATTAAATCAGAGGGAAATATTTCTCAACGATCTTTTAATCAAACAGTGGCACTTATGAAGGAGACACATCCTCCAAATAATCTGGTTCCTAAAGATTATTATAGGACCAAGAAAATAGTTTCAAAACTTGGTCTCACTGCGGAAAAAATAGATTGTTGTGTAAATGGTTGTATGTTATTCTACACGGATGAATGTAAACAATTAAAAGAATGCAAGTTTTGTAATGCACCACGTTATGAGGAAAAAAAAAGGTTGGTAGGGATAAATTCAAAGAGGTACCTATGAAGAGAATGCATTATTTACCTCTAATTCCTAGACTAAAGAGATTATATGCTTCGATGAGCTCAGCTCCACATATGAGATGGAATTATGAAAATAGACGAGAACCAGGAGTGATGTGTCATCCATCAGATGGAGAGGCTTGGCAACACTTTGATCAAATTTATCCTGACTTTGCTGTTGAACCGAGGAATGTAAGGTTGGGATTGTGTACTGATGGTTTTACACCATTTAATCATACTACCTCACCTTATTCATTCCGGCCGGTAATTGTCACTCCTTATAATCTTCCTCTAGAATTATGCATGACAACTCCCTACATGTTTCTCACTTTGATTATTCCTGGACCACATAATCCAAAGAGCAAGATAGATGTGTATTTGCAACCTCTGATAGATGAGCTCAAATTTTTATGGAATGAAGGAGTGCTTACATATGATATTTCCAAAAAAACGAATTTTATAATGAAAGGTGCATTAATGTGGACTATTAATGATTTTCCTGCATATGGAATGTTGTCTGGTTGGAGTACAGTAGGGAAATTAGCATGTCCATATTGTATGAGTCAATCCAAAGCTTTTTTCTTGAAACATGGTGGTAAGTGTTCTTGGTTTGATTCTCATCGTCAATTTTTGCCTATGGATCACGTATTCCGAAGAAATAAGGATGCATTTTACAAGAATCGAATAGAAAAGTCTCAACCTCCACAACGGTTAACTGGGGATGATGTGTGGGAAGAAGTTTGTTATCTCCCTAAAATAACCGAGGTTGATCCGTGTATATGTGATGGATTTGGTGTGAATCATAATTGGAAAAAACAAAGTATCTTTTGGGAGTTGCCTTATTGGAAAACCAACTTAATAAGGCATAATCTTGATGTAATGCATATTGAGAAGAATGTGTTTGATAATATTTTCAATACAGTGATGGACATCAAAGATAAGACCAAAGATAATGTTAAGGCAAGAATGGATTTAAAGGAGTATTGTCGAAGAAAGGAGTTAGAGCTGCACATACAATCTAGTGGAAAAGTTTTAAAGCCTAAAGCCAAATATGTTTTGTCTAGCGATCAACAAAAGGTTGTGTATAAATGGATTTCCGAGTTAAAAATGCCTGATGGACATGCTTCAAATTTGCATAGATGTGTAAACACAAGAGAAGGGAAGTTAATTGGAATGAAAAGTCACGATTGCCATGTATTTATGGAGCGGTTGTTACCAATTGCTTTTAGTGCACTTCCACATCATGTGTGGAATCCTATAGCCGAGTTGAGTAAATTTTTCAAAGATTTGTGCTCAACAATTTTGCGAGTGGATGATTTGTTGTTGATGGAACAAAACATAGTGATTACAACTTGTAAATTGGAACGGATCTTTCCACCTGGATTCTTTAATTCCATGGAGCATATTCCGATTCATCTTCCTTATGAAGCAAGGGTTGGGGGTCCTGTGCAATATCGTTGGATGTATCCATTTGAGAGGTAATTATTCAAATCTTTCAACCTACAAATCTATGTTTTATTTATTTATTTGTAATTAGTAGTTAATATTATTCCTTATTTTTTAGGTACTTGAATAGGTTGAAACAAATGGTTAAAAACAGATCACATGTAGAGGGGTCAATTTGTGAGGCATATCTATGTCAAGAGACTTCTCATTTCTGTTCATATTATTTTGAATCTCATGTGCAATCTTTGAGAAATAGAGTAGGTCGAAATGATGATGGGGGTCAACATGATGTAGTTCAACAAACTTTATCAATTTTCAATCATTCTGGTCGCTCAGCTGGAACTTGTAAGAGTAGATATTTGGATGATAGAGAATTAGCTGCTGCACATTTGCATGTTCTACTAAATTGTGAAGAAGTTCAACCATATATTAAGTAAAATAAATTGATCTTGATTTATATATCATTTTTTTATCAATCATATAACATAATATATATATATATATGTTAGATGCTTTGTGCAATATTTGGAAGCATATGATCCAAATATATGTCAAACTGAAGTGGATGGTAGGATTGCATCTGAATTTCCAAGTTGGTTTCAAATCAGTGTCTTGTGATTTCAACTATTATATTTCAACTATAGTACATGACTTATCTTCTAGTTGTGGAATATAATAAGTTTATTTTTCCTATTGATAGGTACATGATAAAAATAACTTGGTGCAAAATTTGTATTTGCACCACTTAGCATATGGTCCTAAGAGGAAGGTTCATACTTGGCCTATTTATTTTGTAAATGGTTTTAAGTTTCATACAGAAGAGTGGAGTGTTGGTAAGAAAATCGTTAATTGTGGACTTTGTGTGAAGGGTGACGACGAAGGAGTTGAAGAAAATTACTATTATGGTGTTGTTAAAGAGATTTTGCAAGTTGAATACCTAGGAGAACCAACCAAGCAATTAGTTTTATTTAACTGTGAATGGTTTGATATTGTTGCCAACACTGGCATGAAGATTCAACACCAATATGGCATTGTGGAGGTTCATCGTCGTAGAAGATATTCAAAATATGATCCTTTCATATTTGCAACAAATGCTATTCAGGTGTATTATGTACCTTACCCAGAAAAATTAAAAGAAAAAGTTGATTGGTGGGTTGCCATTAAAACAAAACCTAGAGGCACAGTCGACGATCGATATACATTAGAAGTTGCATATCAAGATTCAACATCTACCACAACAAATGTAGTTTTTGCTGCAAATGATGAGCTACTTGATAATTTGAGAGATGAAAGGGAAAATGAGGAAGTTGAAATGGATATTGAGGCTACAAAAGACCAAGAGGAGGAAGAAGAAGAGGATGACAACATAGATTCAGACGAATTTGATGCATAAAATGATTTTGATAACCACTATAAGTGTCATAATGATGATAATGATAATGATGATGGTAGAGATAATGATTATTAAATTTAAATATTTTTCATTTTGTGGAGGTGATGAAGATTTATTATTATACTTTGTTGTTGTGTTTATGCTATAAACATTTTTAATTGTATTTTTTTTATTAATTGTAGATGGCAGATAAAGACAAAGGAAAAGAAAAAGCTCTCAAGACTCGTCAATTAAAACAACATTCCAAACGTTCAAATGCAAATCCTCCTTTTGTACAACCTTCAGCAGTATCTCATACTACTACTCCATCACTTAGGTCATCTCATGATGCACCTCCTCTTGTGACATCTCATAATGCACATCCTCCTAGTATATCTCATGTTGCACATCCTCCTAGGACATCTTATGTTGCACCTCGTCATAGTTCGTCTCATGTTGCACCTTCTAGGACGTCTAATGTTGCACTTCCTCATATTTCTCTTCCCTTAAGGAATTCTAGGACATCTTCTACTACCCCATCACCTAGGACATCTCAAGTTACACCTCTACCTCGGACATCCCATGTGACACCTCCACCTTCGATACGAGGGTAAATATATACATATATTTTTAGTTATTTAAGTATATTATATAAACTTCATAACTACTAATATGTATTGTTTGTAGATTTTTGCCTTCACATCCTGCAGCAAATGGGATTGGAGATATCATCAAGAGTAATTTTAGCAAGCCATGGCCATCATGGAAAAAAATAGATATTAATACGAGAGACTTATGGTTTGAAGAATTTAAGGTATATTGTTTCAAGGGTTAATATGTTTAAAACTAGAACAACAATGTTTTATTTATTCTCTCATTTATATTTTAAATAATAATGTCTTATGTCTTTAAAAAAATATTACCACACGCTAACCTACTAATTGTTTATATATACACATAATAGATTTAATATTTGTCCACCAGATGATGTGTGGGCTAGAAAGAACTTTGAAATGCGAGGTGCAATAGTAATGAAAAATAATCTAAACAAGGTTCATAGCTCAATGAACAGACCGAGGTGGATTGGTCAAGATGTTTGGAATGCCTTATGTGATCATTGGGGAACTCAAGGATTCAAAAAGAAGAGCATACAAGCAAAAACAAATCGAGCATCTGACTGTGGAGGTTTTGGAGGGTCTCTTCACACATGTGGCTCTATCACCATATCCCAGCATAGAGTTAATTTGGTTAAGTTTCCTATCTTTTTCTATATTTTAACTTTTATATATGAATTAATATGTAATTGTAATCAAATACATGCACTAATCAAATTGGAAACAATGAGTGTGTAGTTCAATGTATGTGTGGTTGTTTAACTTTTACACAATATAATTATGTTGTGTTAAATGTTGTTGTGTAAATTTCATTTTTGTTTTGCAAATTAATTCTTGTAATTTTGTTTTGTAAATTTCATTTCTATTGTGCAAATTAATATTATGTTTACAAGTTTTTAATGTTGAGTTTTTTTATGTTGTTAGACGGATTTGAATGGCATCCGTCCTAGTCATTCAGATTTGTTTCTCCACACCCATAAACGTGGCAAGGATAAAACTTGGGTTGATAAAAGATTGGAATATGTTCATGTAAGAGCTTTCAACTTTAAAGTGTATATTATTTATTTTTGTAAGTTGATTTTTTTTTTATCTTCATGTAAGATCGGAATAGCGTTTTAAAATATTAATTAGCTTTATATCTATGTTGACAGGAAAAATTTAAACGTAGGTTGGAAGAATTGACCCAAGAATCAACTTCACAAGGAACTCCTCCACCAAAAGAATTAGATGTGTGGTGTGAGGTTGCAGGAATAAAAAGAGGACGAGTATATGGTCTCGGAATGGAATCTACTGTATTATTAGGGAGACCATATTATCGTGGGTCATGTTCTTCATCAACAGAGTGGGTTCAAAGACATGAATTTGAAGAAATGAGAAATGAAAGAGATCAACTTCGAGAGGAATTGGCTAATACAAACAGAGCAGTTGAGCGCAACAACCACTTGATAAAACAACTGATGAGTAGCTTGAACTTTAAACCCATTTCATATACTAGAGATCAAATTCATGAAGATGGGATTGGTGATAACGATGATGGGATTGGTGATCATGATGCTGGTGATTTTGATGATGAGATTGGTGATAATGATGCTCGTGATCATGATGACGAAGAGTTAGATGGATAGTGATAAGTTAATCTAAAGAACTAATATGTTGCAATTTGTTATGACTAAATATATTATGTTTAAACTAAAATTTTATTTGTATTATTTTGAGTACTTAAATATATTATGTTCTTTGGTTATATACATTGAAATGATTAATGCTTTTAAATGATTTTGGTGTATGAATTTTTTAGATATTGAAAACAAATTAAAAAATTGTTTTTATTGTTCTTTTGAACATTAAAGTAATGTATTTAAAAAAAACGGTAATATTTAGAGACGGAATTGGTGACCAAATATTTAATAAAAATAATAATTTATGTCACAAATTGTGTCTCTAAATCGGTCGCAAATGACATAGAAAATTAATTCAAAGTGGTTGCTAAATCAGTCTCAAAGTTTAGTCACTAATTCAGTCACAAAATTCGGTCACTAACTCGGACACAAAATTCGGTCACTAAATCGGTCACTAAATTCGGTCACTAAATCGGTCACTAAATTCGGTCACTAAATTCGGTCACTAAATCCAGTCGCTGATTTGGTCGCAACAGTTAGCGACTAGCAGTTTACCAACTGATTTAAATTGGTCACTAAATCGGTCGCTATTGAATTTAGTGACCGATTTTCTCCATTTAGTGTCCGAAAAAGTGGTCTCTAAAAGCGTTTTTTCTAGTAGTGAAATTTCTGTAATCTCGACATCCAAGCCACAACTCCCTCTGCAAATTTAATCATATAGCTTGAAGTGGACTTCCTTGAGTCAATATCTCCAGCCATATTCGAGTCGGAGTACCCCACCAAATTAGGTTTGTCACCTCCAAAACAAAGCCTCATACATGTAGTACCACAATGATACCCAAAATCCATTTTACAGCATTCCAATGCTCTCTACCTAGATTTGACAAAAATCTACTGACTGTACCAACAGCATGCGCAATATCTGGTCTTGTACACACCATTGCATACATCAAATTACGAACAACAGAAACATAAGGAACTCGTTCCATGTCTCTTTTCTCATCTTCACTAGAAGGAATATTTACCTCATCTCTAAGTCGATGATCATCAACACAATCATGTGGCTTGTAACACCCCGGCCATTCCGCGTTACCGGCGATGCTACCTCACGGTCTTCTCGTCCCCCCTCACCACCCGATGGAAATAACGAGTTTTTGCCTTCCGTGGGATTCGAGCCTGGTACCTAGGGGATAAGTACCGCCTCCACACACTCCCACTACCAATTGGGATAATATGTTACCTCTCGTTGAGTTCACCTATAACAAAAGCTATCATGCGAGCATTGGAATGGCACCATACAAGGCTCTATATGGGCGTAAGTGCCAAACTCCCTTGTGTTGGTATCAGGATGGTGAGAACCTAATTGTGGGGACAAAATTGGTACAACAGACCACAAATAAAGTTCGTCTGGTCCAAGAAAGGATGAAGACATCACAAAGCAAACAGTGTTGGAACCAAGTTGGTTTTACATTTAGAGTTTTGATGTTAACAAAAGTATTTTATGAGTACAATATATTTTACTTCAAAGAGTATGAAAGAAGATTAATGTTTTTGAAGAAAATCTAAAATAAGATTTGATTCAAATTTATAATTGAAGAAAATCTAAAATAAGATTTGATTCAAATTTATAATTGAAGAAAATCTTAAATAAGATTTGATTCAAATTTATAATTGAAGAAAATCTAAAATAAGATTTGATTCAAATTTATAATGGATGAAAAATCTAAAATAAGATTTGATTCATATTTATATTTGAAGAAGATTTGAAGAATATTTGAAGAAGATTTGAAGAATATTTGAAGAAGATTTGAAGAAGATTTGAAAAATATTTGAAGAAGATTTGAGGAATATTTGAAGAAGATTTAAAAATATTTGAAGAAGATTTGATTAAGATTTGAAGAAGATTTAGTGAAGATTTGAAGAAGATTTGATTAACATTTAATGAAGATTTGAAGAATATTTGATCAACATTTAATGAAGATTTGAGGAAGATTTGAAGAATATTTGATATGAAGAATTTACAAAGTCAATCTACACTAAATAAGAACAGAATCATTCTGAAGAATTTACAAAGTCAATCTACACTAAATAAGAACAGAATCATTCTGAAGAATTTACAAAGTAAATCTACACAAAATAGGAACAGAATCAATTTGAAGAATTTGCAAACTAAATCTAAACAAGATACAATTCAGAATTAAATAAGGACTAAGTTGAAGCCCAAATTTTCACTATAAATAGACACTCAAGGCTGAAGGAGAAAAGGCATCAAAAAGTAGTAGAACTCAAGCTCAAGATTCCAATATCATCTTAGAGTTCAAAGAGAGAAACACTTGTTCAGGTTAGAAATATTTTTGAGTGTTCTTTTCTTAAAGTGTGAGAGTTATTGTTATTATCAGCTTTGTTAAAAGCAACTACTCAAGTTTCAATCTCTTGTATCCAACCCGATAGTGGTTTAGTTCCTTCTTCAATCTGGGGTCGTCAGGTTGTTAGGAGAAGACTTGGCTTGTAGGGTCAAGGTGGTTAGTTCCTCAAAAGTCTGGGGTTGTCAGGCTGTTTGGGAAGACTGGCTTGGAGGGTCAGGTGCTTTGTAATTCAAGGTTTTTGAATTAGTGGATTAAAGCCTTCTGAATGAGGGGACTGGATGTAGCCAAGTTAGTGGTGAACCAGGATAATTCTACGCGTCAAATTATTTATACTTTCATTGCTTGCTGCTTCTAAATTCTATTGCTTCTACTCCAAGTAAGTAACCAAATCTAAACTAATTTTTAATTATTTATAAATTATCAAAAAGGTATCAACTTTGTGCAAACACAATTCAACCCCCCCTTCTCGTGTTCGCACCTTCAATTGGCATCAGAGCTCGGTCTCAAGGCTGAGCACTTTATAGTGTTTGAGAAAAGATCCAAGGGTTCAATATGTCTGGATTCAATGAAGAAGCTGCTGGAGGAAATATCAACAGACCACCTCTGTTTGATGGAGAACGTTTTGAGTATTGGAAAGACAGGCTGAAAAGTTTCTATATTTCACAAGATCCTGAACTTTGGGACTTGGTGGAAGATGGCTATATTGCTCCGAAGAATACTGATGGTATTGAAATTCCAAGAAAGGAGATGAATGATAATCAGAAGAAGATGTACAAGATGCATCATAAGTCCAGAACATTCATGATAAATGCAATCACCTTCAAGGAGTTTGACAAGTGCACCAACAAAGAGACAGCAAAAAGTATTTATGATAGTCTGATTCTAACCTATGAAGGAAGCAAGCAAGTTCAAGAAGCAAAGGCCAACCTCCTAGTCAAAAAGTATGAGTTGTTTAAGATGGAAGAAGATGAAGATATTGAAACAATGTTTTCCAGATTCCAGACCCTGGTCTCAGGATTAAAGGTACTTGAGAAGAGTTATACTACTGATGATCATGTGAAGAAAATTCTTAGGAGTCTGACAAGTAAGTGGAGACCTAAGATCACTGCCATTCAGGAAGCAAAAGATCTGAATACTCTAAAGCTGGAAGAATTAATCAGCTCTCTTAGATCACATGAAATTGAGCTTGAAGAAGATGAGCCCAAGAAGAAGAACAAGACTCTGGCCTTGAAATCTAAGCAGAAGAAGGTTCTAAAGGCAACATCAGATTCAGAGGATAGTGATTCAGATAATCAGGATCTGAACTCAGAGGAAGAGGAGATTGCTTTCATAACCAGAAAAGTTCGAAAGATGTGGCACAACAGAAAGAAGAAATTTCCCCAAAGATATTCCAAGCAATCCAACAAAGGAAATGATGATAAAAGCATCATCTGCTATGGATCCAATGAACCTGGACATATCAAGTCAGAATGTCCAAATATGGAAAAAGGGAAAAGGAAAGATTCCAGATCCAAGAAGAAGAGTTTCATGGCTACATGGGATGATTCTGAGGAATCCTCGAACGATGAACAAGCAGATTTAGCTATGATGGCTCATACCAACTCTACCTCTAGATCCAACACAGATTCTGACTCTGAAGATGAATCAACAGATGAAGAAAGTGAGGTATTTTCTGAATTTACTCGATCTGATTTAATTATTGCTATAAACGATTTTTTAAATATTAATCACAAATTGTCTTTAAAACTAAAAACACTTAGGAAAGAAAATATCAATCTAATTGAAAATGTTAATGTTTTAAAGAATCAAAGTACTGAATTTAAAATAGAAAATACAAATTTAAAAACTGATATTACTGAACTTAATATAGAGAATGCAAATCTGAAAACTGATATTACTGAACTTAAGACAAATAATGCAACTTTGAAAACTGATATTATTGAACTTAAAATAGAAAATTCAAATCTGAAAACTGATATTGCTGAACATAAGGCTGAAAATCTAACTCTGAAAAGTAATTATAGTTCAACATCAATTGAAAATACCACATGTAACTCTGATAAGCATGAAGATGTATTTCAAGATTTTATTGATAATGGTATGGAAAGAAGCAAGTATGCATCTATGATTTATGGGGTTAGTAGGAATGGTAAAAGAGGAATAGGATTTCAAGAAAAAGTAATTGAATCTAAGATTATTCCCTCTGATGATTTATGTATTATTTGCTATAAGAAAGGTCACAATAAAATATCTTGTCCTATGCTAACCACATGGAAAGACAAGAAATCTTTAAGATCTAACAAACCAGGACCCAACCAAATTTGGGTACCAAAAGATAAAATTGTTTATGTTGCAGATGTTCTAAGCAATCAAATTGAAACACCAGTCATGGTGCCTGGTCAATGGATGCTTGCAATATATGAAGGCAAAAACGTCTATGTTCCAAGCTCTACCAAACAGAAGCCAACTGACTCTGTTGGAAAAAGGAATGGTCAACACAATACTTATCAGAACCGGAACCATATGATGAATCAGAAACATCATAAATATCTGGAGTATCAACAGACTCAAAATTGGCAGAGAAATCACACATATCAACACAACTGGAACTACCATAAGAATCAGAATTACCATCAGAGAAACCCGATACATCAGAAGAAATAGAAGTGGCATATTAAAAGTTAGAATCAGGAGACTTCTTTGAACACTCCAATCAAATTCATGAAGACTACAAACCTGGATGGGAATTCAAATCCCTTCATCCAGACTCTCTAATCAGAGAATATGCAAACTCAAAATCTGAAAACCACAAAAGAAGAACTAAGAGGGTTTTCATAGTGAAATTGAAATTGTTAACATATAGGTGATATATTTCTTTAAATTTAATTATTTTATGATATTATGTTTACTGTGATAACAAGAAGCTTGATCATAAAAATCAAAGCTAGATAAGTATTTTGCAGGTTCTCAAGTATTTAAGAGGAATGATGTTTAGGATCTAGTACCTAGACCAGCGAAGAACATTATTGGAACCAAGTGGGTTTTCAGAAACAAGTTAAATGAAAAAGGTGAAGTGGTCAGAAATAAGGCAAGACTTGTCGCACAAGGCTACAGTCAGCAAGAGGGCATTGATTACACTGAGACATTTGCTCCAGTGGCCAGGTTAGAAGCTATTCGTATCCTACTTTCTTTTGCTGCAAATAATAACATTACATTATTTCAAATGGATGTTAAAAGTGATTTTCTAAATTATTATATAAGTGAAGAAGTTTATGTTAAACAACACCCAAGTTTTGAAAGTTCTGAATTTCCAAATCATGTTTTTAAACTTAGGAAATCCTTGTATGGTCTAAAACAAGCACATAGGGCGTGGTATGATAGACTTCGTAACTTCTTATTTAAAAATAACTTTGAAAGATGACAAGTTGAAAATACACTCTTTAGATAACATTCTTATTATTCAAATTTATGTTGGTGACATTATTTTTGGATCTACTAATGGCACTCTTTGTCAAGAATTTTCTAAATTGATGCAGCTTGAATTTCAAATGAGTATGATGGGAGAACTTAAGTTCTTCTTAGGGATACAAATTCAGCAAAGTCAAAAAGGTATATACATTCATCAAACCAAATATACCAAAGAGCTTCTTAGGAAGTTTAAGATAAGTGATTGTAAACCTATGGCTACACCAATGCACCCTAGTTGTTCAATTGAAAAAGATGATTCAGGCAAAAAAAAAAAAAAACTTAGTGGATACTGTGATTCTGATTATGCTGGAGATAAACTTGAGAGAAAGAGCACCAATGGCAACTGCACATTTTTAGGTAACAATTTAATATCATGGTCAAGTAAGAGACAAAACACCATTGCAATGTCAACATCAGAGGCTACAACATCCTAGATGAAACATCACCTTGAAGACTACAACATCATAGAATCCAACATTCCCATCTATTGCGATAACACTTCTGCCATTTGTCTAGCCAAAAACTCTATCTTACATTCTAGAGCTAAACACATAGAGATCAAACACCACTTCATTAGGGACTTTGTTCAAAAAGGGGTACTAACCATTCAATTTATAGACACTGAACACCAATGGGCTGACATATTCACCAAACCACTACTTGAAGATAGGTTTGACTTCATCAAGAAAAACCTAAACCTTACATTCATACCTGACTGATGTTGTGATCACTTCAAAGTATTTTAGTTTTACACTATTATATTTTCTTATATTATGTTATATTTATTTATTCAAAAAAAAAAAAGAAAGCAAAAAAAAAGAGAAAAAAAAAAACAGAGTTTCACATTCAAGTCTTTTTGTCTTATGACAAAAGGGGGAGAAAAATATTTGATAAAATGGAGATAAAATGATACTATGACTTAGGGGGAGCCCTAAGTTAGGGGGAGTCAACGAAATATAAAGAAAAGTTGTTATAAAAAATACAAGTTTTGTCATCATCAAAAAGGGGGAGATTGTTGGAACCAAGTTGGTTTTACATTTAGAATTTTGATGTTAACAAAAGTATTTTATGAGAACAATATATTTTACTTCAAAGAGTATGAAAGAAGATTAATGTTTTTGAAGAAAATCTAAAATAAGATTTGATTCAAATTTATAATTGAAGAAAAATCTAAAATAAGATTTGATTCAAATTTATAATTGAAGAAAATCTAAAATAAGATTTGATTCAAATTTATAATTGAAGAAAATCTTAAATAAGATTTGATTCAATTTTATAATTGAAGAAAATCTAAAATAAGATTTGATTCAAATTTATAATGGATGAAAAATCTAAAATAAGATTTGATTCATATTTATATTTGAAGAAGATTTGAAGAATATTTGAAGAAGATTTGAAGAATATTTGAAGAAGATTTGAAGAAGATTTGAAAAATATTTGAAGAAGATTTGAAGAATATTTGAAGAAGATTTGAAGAAGATTTAAAAATATTTGAGGAAGATTTGATTAAGATTTGAAGAAGATTTAGTGAAGATTTGAAGAAGATTTGATTAACATTTAATGAAGATTTGAAGAATATTTGATCAACATTTAATGAAGATTTGAGGAAGATTTGAAGAATATTTGATATGAAGAATTTACAAAGTCAATCTACACTAAATAAGAACAGAATCATTCTGAAGAATTTACAAAGTAAATCTACACAAAATAGGAACAGAATCAATTTGAAGAATTTGCAAACTCAATCTAAACAAGATACAATTCAGAATTAAATAAGGACTAAGTTGAAGCCCAAATTTTCACTATAAATAGACACTCAAGGCTGAAGGAGAAAAGGCATCAAAAAGTAGTAGAACTCAAGCTCAAGATTCCAATATCATCTTAGAGTTCAAAGAGAGAAACACTTGTTCAGGTTAGAAATATTTTTGAGTGTTCTTTTCTTAAAGTGTGAGAGTTATTGTTATTATCAGCTTTGTTAGAAGCAACTACTCAAGTTTCAATCTCTTGTATCCAACCCGATAGTGGTTTAGTTCCTTCTTCAATCTGGGGTCGTCAGGTTGTTAGGAGAAGACTTGGCTTGTAGGGTCAAGGTGGTTAGTTCCTCAAAAGTCTGGGGTTGTCAGGCTGTTTGGGAAGACTGGCTTGGAGGGTCAGGTGCTTTGTAATTCAAGATTTTTGAATTAGTGGATTAAAGCCTTCTGAATGAGGGGGCTGGATGTAGCCAAGTTAGTGGTGAACCAGGATAATTCTACGCGTCAAATTATTTATGCTTTCATTGCTTTCTGCTTCTAAATTCGATTGCTTCTACTCCAAGTAAGTAACCAAATCTAAACTAATTTTTAATTATTTATAAATTATCAAAAAGGTATCAACTTTGTGCAAACACAATTCAACCCCCCCTTCTCGTGTTCGCACCTTCAAACAGAAGAGTTATGCCGACCAACGGAGGAAACCGCTGGAGTTTCAAGAGGGTGAGCATGTATTTTTGAGAGTGACGCCTACTATTGGCGTTGGTTGGACACTGAATTCTAAGAAGCTCACTCCTAAATTCATTGGCCAATTTCAGATCCTCCGACGTGTAGGCCTCGTAGCTTACCAGATTGCCTTGCCTCCAAGCCTGGCCAAACTGCACAACGTATTCCATGTGTCACAACTGAGGAAGTACATGGCTGATCCTTTCCATATTATCACGCTAGATGATATCCAGTTGAAGGAGAACCTTTCCTTTGTAGTTCCACCACTAAGCATAGGAGATAGGACTATTAAGCACTTACGAGGTAAGGAGATCACCTTGGTCAAGGTGATTTGGGACCAATCGACTGGAGATGCAACTTGGGAATTAGAGGAAAAGATGAGAGAACTTTACCCTAGTCTATTTATGTCTACCTAGTTTCCTGGACGAAACTATTTTTAAGGGGGTGAGTATTGTAACATCCTCTAAATTTATTATTTAAAAATAATTAGAACCTATCAATATTATTCAATATTAAATTATGTGTGATAATTATTTTCCTTGTTCGATTTTTTTTGTAGTTGATAAAGTTATTAATAAGAATTATTTAAATATACGGGGAGTTCAAATATATACATATATATAAGTAGAGATATATTATATGTAGATGTGTTTTCTAGTGCAAGAAGAAATTGGACTAAGGGTTTGAGGCTTAGTGTGACCCAACCTACTTGAATGAGTATAATAGTGGGCTATGTGTTTGTGGCTTGATTTTTATGATCAAGGTTAACAAAACAAAAGTGACATTTTATCCCTCTTATTTGTCATTTAGGCCCAACATTTTCTAACCCACAATTTCCACTTTAAAATTCCCTTAAGTCCACAATTTCTGTATAACTCACTAATTATAAACAAAAAGGAATACCAAAACCCTAGCCACCATCACCTTCACACCACATTTTCTCCGTGTATCGAAAGCTTGGAACTTCTTTTCCTTGTGAACAACTCCGTGGGGCTTAAAGCTTTGTACAAGGAAGAAAAGCGGCCAAGGTAAGGGCTTTTCCCCACACAAATTAGAGTTAGGCCGTTGGTTGGATGACATGAAATAAATAATCATGATTGCTTTTATTTTAAAATGAATAAATGCTAAGTATTCAAAAAAAATAATTCGTAAACTTTTCTAAATAATAAATATTTTTTTTAAGTAACGTTTTGGATTAAAAATCCGGGGCGTTACATTATGGTATCAGAGCAATGATTCTCGGACTTTTGGGGGTGGGACGCTTCGTGTATGTCGAATGTATTGTAACGTTGCTTGTGTTAATTGTTTGTTTTTCTAATTATTGGATGTTACTGATTTTTTTTTAAATTCCTATTATGTGTCATTAATTATGTTAATAGTTTGGTTTTCTTTCCTATTATGTATCATTAATTATGTTAATTGTTTGGTTTTCTTTCCTATTAAGTACATAAATTCCTATTATGTATCATTAATTGTGTAACCTCCTTTAATTTTCTGATTAAATATATGCCTTAAATTCCTACGAGTTGAAAATAGTTTTAATTTGATTCAATGTAATAATTGCTTTTGATTTTAATGACGTTATGAATTTAATATTATGACGTTACGAAATTACTACTCATGATTTGAATATTTTTGGTTGTTTGTATGTCATGAATTTAATACTCGTGTTTTAATGACATCATGAATTTATTACTTGTGATTTGAATTTTTTTAATAATCGTTTGTATGTTATGAATTTAATACTTGTGATTTAAAAACGCTATGAATTTAATATTGTGACGTTACGAATTTACTAATCATGATTTTAATTTTTATTGTTTGTATGTTATTAATTTAATACTCGTGATTTAAATTTTTAATAATTTATTACTCGTAATTTAATTTGACGTTATGTAATAATTGTTTGTACATTTATGACATTATCAACTAATTGTCACAAATTGAATTTTTTTAATTTTAGAATAATAAAATGATTAGTTTTATTTTGCTATAATGTGGAATTATTGTGTGTTGATTTGGATTTACTTTTTTGAAAATATACAATAATTAATTGGTCTCCACTTTAATGACGATTATTAATTTGACCAATTGAATTATAATGATTATGAATATTTCTTAATTATTTAATTTTTGTGTGATAATTTAAATTTTTGTAATAAAGACAACGTTTTAAATCTCTAACTTGTATAAAATTTTAGGATCCCCATAATAGAAATGAAGGGTAATACCGTAAAAAGTTGTATTAGTGGGATTCTGGCTAAGGAAAGACTTGGTTATTAAGTGGTTCATTGACCCACCTCTCTTTCCTGGGAACCCCTCTAGTACACGACTTACTGTGTGACCTAAACCTTTTGTCCCCATAATAGAAGGGAAAGGTAATACCGTAAAAAGTTGTATTAGCGGGATTCTGGCTAAGGAAAGACTTGGTTATTAAGTGGTCCGTTGACCCACCTCTCTTTCCTAAGAACCCCTCTAGTGCACGACTTACTGTGTGACCTAAACCTACTATATAGACGTGAATAAAATATTTCCTTACAATCGTAAGGTTATAATTAGATCATAGTGTTATCCTAATTAGATAATTTGTAGGAAGTGACATGGCTGAAGCAATCCAAGCCATGAATGCAATGGCTACTGCAATGGCCCAACAAGTTGCAGTCCAGGCTCAACAAGCTGCAGTCTTGGCTCAACGTAATGCGTAGAGGGACCTGAGGGAGGAAGCAGCTGTTGCAACGAGGGAACTATCTGAATTTCGTCGACAAGATCCGCCAAAATTTAAAGGGGAGCATGACCCTGACAAGGCTGACCTCTGGCTGCAGGAGATAGAGAAGATATTTGACATCCTCCACTGCCCCGATGACACAAAAGTGGAGTACGTGGCCTACTTACTGATTGGTGAAGCTGAATACTGGTGGCGGGGGGCGAGACAAATGATGGAAGTAAATCACGAAGAGGTGACTTGGGAAGTCTTCAAGGGAAAGTTCCTGGACAAATATTTTCCGAAGAGTGCCAGGGCGGAGAAAGAAGCCCAATTTCTGAGACTATATCAGGGAAGTCTCACGGTGTCCGAGTATGCAGCAAAGTTTGAGTCCCTAGCAAAACATTTTCGCTACTTCCGTAACCAAGTGGATGAAGAGTACATGTGCGAGAGGTTTGAAAGCGGGCTCAGGTATGAGATTAAGGAGTCCGTGGGACCCCTAGAGATACGTCAGTATCAGGTGCTGGTGGAGAAATGCAAAAAGGTTGAGATCATGAAACGGGGCCGCTTGAACAAAGGTGCTATTGGTGGACCGGCGAGACCTCAGGTAGAAATTAACCACAATCTTATCATTTAATTATGGGGTTATGCCTCTAAATATGATCTTTGAACAGGGAATTGGTGACCAACAAAATAGAGGTAGACGGTTTCAACAGCAAAAGCCTTATGATCGCCCACAAGGGATTGCTAGAGATCGATCAGGTCCCCAAAACGTGGGAGATCAGAGGCCTTGGAATCCAACACAGAACCCAATGCGTACTATTCGATGCTATCATTGTGGACAGGAGGGACATAGGATATCTGAGTGTCCCAGAAGAACCAGGATATGTTATGTCTGTCAGAAACCAGGCCATCTTGCCAAAGATTATCGGGAGAAGGACACTGGCGACAATAAGGATGTTGTCAACAACAAGGATGTTGCACGCCCTACTGCACGAGGACGTGTTTATCATATTAGTGGAGAAGAAGCACCATCTTCCTCAGAACTTATTCAGGGTGAGTGTTTAATTACTGGGAAAATACTTTATGTGATATATGATTCAGGAGCAACACACTCGTTCATTTCATTAGATTGGGTGGATTCGCTCCAACTAGATGTCACTACCTTACCATTCGATTTACTGGTTACCCTCCCCTCTGCCGAACCAGTAAAATGCAATTCGGCATGCTTGCAATGCCCACTGACTGTGTTTAAAATGAATTTTAAGGTCGATTTAATTTGTATTCCTCTGAAACATCTTGGAGTAATTTTGGGAATGGATTGGTTGTCTAGCAACTACGTCATGTTAGATTGCGCCCGACGGAATGTGTTATTTCCAGATCCTGACATTTCGAAGTTCCTTTCAGCCAACAGATTGAAGTTTTCTCTTAAGGGAGAAGTGCAAAAATATATGTTTCTCAACTCCATCAGTATGACTCTAGAGGTTATTGTCGATGAGATCCCAGTGGTGAAGGATTTCTATGAAGTTTTCCCGCCAGACGTACCAGGATTACCCCCAGTCCGCGACGTCGAATTTTCTATCAATGTCATTCCAGGTACTGGACCCATCTCTATCACTCCTTACAAAATGGCCCCCTTAGAGCTATTAGAACTAAAGAACCAATTGGAAGACCTTCTATCTAAGAAGTTCATTTGGCCTAGTGTATCACCATGGGGAGCCCCCGTATTATTGGTCAAGAAGAAGGATGGAAAGTCGAGACTGTGTGTTGATTATCGACAACTCAACAAGGTCACAATAAAAAACAGATACCCCTTACCCCGCATTCATGATTTAATGGACCAACTCAGAGGGGCAGAGGTGTTTTCTAAGATTGATCTAAAGTCAGGGTACCATCAGATTCGGGTGAAAGAAGATGATATATCCAAGACGACCTTCAGAACGCGTTATGGGAATTATGAGTACTTGGTGATGCCCTTCGAAGTGACCAATGCGCCAGCTATCTTCATGGATTATATGAATCGTATCTTCCGTCCATTCTTAGACAAGTTCGTTGTGATCTTTATTGATGACATATTGATCTATTCCAAGACCCGAGAAGAACATGAGGAACATTTGCGTCAAGCTCTACAAGTACTGAAGGAGCAACAACTATATGCCAATCTAGGAAAATGTGAATTTTGGTTGGAAGAAGTGAAGTTCTTGGGACATGTAATTTCTAAGGAAGGGATTGTTGTCGACTAATCCGAGGTAGAAGCCGTGATGGCATGGAAACAACCACAGACAATCACAGAGATTAGAAGTTTTCTGGGTTTGGCCAGGTACTATAGGAGATTTATTGAGGGATTTGCCAAGATTGTTGCTCCATTGACACACCTTACGAAGAAGAACCAAATTTATGCGTGGACTAAGGTGTGTGAGAAAAGTTTCCAACTGATGAAGGAGAAGCTAACTACGTCCCCAGTGTTAGTGTTGCCATAACCAGAAGAGCCTTATGAAGTTTATTGTGATGCTTCCTTCCAAGGGTTGGGTTGTGTGCTGATGCAGAACAAACGAGTAGTGGTCTATGCCTCAAGGCAATTGAAGGTGCATGAAAAAAATTATCCCACTCATGACTTGGAGTTAGCGGCAATTGTCTTCGCATTGAAAATTTGGAGACATTATCTATATGGGTGTAGTTTTGATGTATTTAGTGACCATAAGAGTTTGAAATACTTGTTTGATCAAAAGGAACTTAACATTAGGCAGAGGAGATGGATGGAGTTCATTAAAGATTATGAGTTCACGTTGCATTACCATCCAGGGAAAGCAAACGTGGTTGGAGTTGTTAGAGAAGTTCTGTGACTTGGATCTTAATTTGGATTCCCCATTGGGGAAAGTGCAATGTGGAATGATCATTATAGATAATAAATTGATGAATGAGATTAAAGTCCTCCAAGTTATAGACGTGTTGACTCAAGAGAAAAGGAAGTTGATCGAGGTCGGCAAGGCACCTGAATTTGAGGTGGGCCCAGACGATATTTTGAGATGTAATGGACGTGTTTGTACACCCGATAATACAGAATTGAGGAAGACCATCTTGGATGAGGCCCATAAAAGCTAGTTGAGTATTCACCCTGGTACCACCAAAATGTATAAAGACCTTAAGCAAAAATTCTAGTGGCCGGGAATGAAGAAACAGGTAGCAGAATATGTGGCTTCATGTTTGACTTGTTAGAAAGCCAAGGTAGAGCATCAGAAACCAGGGGGATTACTAAGGTCATTAGATATACCAGTATGGAAATGGGATAGTATATCTATGGATTTCATGGTAGCATTGCCGAAGACTCAGCGGAAGTTTGACTCCATTTGGGTGATTGTCGACAGGTTGACCAAATCTGCCCATTTCATACCCGTGAGGACTATTTATGATGTGACTAAGCTTGCAGAGATCTACATTGCCGAGATTGTTAGACTACATGGGGTACCCTCCAACATTGTGTCAGATAGAGACCCGAAGTTCATTTATCGTTTGTGAGGAGCATTACATGAGGCGCTAGGTACTAAGTTGAGATTGAGTTCAGCCTATCACCCTCAAACCGATGGACATACAGAAAGGACTATTCAGACCTTGGAGGATTTACTGAGAGCGTGTGTGTTGGATGAGCGAGGAAGTTGGGATAATATGTTGCCTCTCGTTGAGTTCACCTATAACAACAGCTATCATGCGAGCATTGGAATGGCACCATACAAGGCTCTATATAGGCGTAAGTGCCAAACTCCTTTGTGTTGGTATCAGGATGGTGAGAACCTAATTGTGGGGCCAGAATTGGTGCAACAGACCACAAATAAAGTTCGTCTGGTCCTAAAAAGGATGAAGACAGCACAAAGCAGACAGAAGAGTTATGCCGACCAACGGAGGAAACCGCTGGAGTTTCAAGAGGGTGAGCATGTATTTTTGAGAGTGACGCCTACTACTGGCGTTGGTAGGGCACTGAAGTCTAAGAAGCTCACTCCTAAATTCATTGGCCCATTTCAAATCCTCCGACGTGTAGGCCTCGTAGCTTACCAGATTGCCCTGCCTCCGAGCCTGGCCAAACTGCACAACGTATTCCATGTGTCACAACTGAGGAAGTACATGGTTGATCCTTCCCATATTATCACGCTAGATGATATATAGTTGAAGGAGAACCTTTCCTTTGTAGTTCCTCCACTAAGCATTGGAGATAGGACTACTAAGCACCTACGAGTTAAGGAGATCGCCTTGGTCAAGGTGATTTGGGACCAATCGACTGGAGATGCAACTTGGGATTTAGAGGAAAAGATGAGAGAACTTTACCCTATTCTATTTATGTCTACCTAGTTTCGAGGACGAAACTATTTTTAAGGGGGTGAGTATTGTAACATCCTCTAAATTTATTATTTAAAAATAATTAGAACCTATCAATATTATTCAATATTAAATTATGTGTTATAATTATTTGCCTTGTTCGATTTTTTTTTGTTGATAAAGTTATTAATAAGAATTATTTAAATATACGGGGAGTTCAAATATATACATATATATAAGTAGATATATATTATATGTAGATGTGTTTTCTAGTGCAAAAAGAAATTGGATTAAGGGTTTGAGGCTTAGTGTGACGCAGCCCACTTGAATGAGTATAATAGTGGGCTATGTGTTTGTGGCTTGGTTTTTATGATCAAGGTTAACAAAAAAAAGTGACATTTTATCCCTCTTATTCTTCATTTAGGCCCAACATTTTCTAACCCACAATTTCCACTTTAAAATTCCCTTAAGTCCACAATTTCTGTATAACTCACTAATAATAAACAAAAAGGAATACCAAAACCCTAGCCACCATCACCTTCACACCTCATTTTCTCCGTGTATCCAAAGCTTGGAACTTCTTTTCCTTGTGAACAACTCTGTGGGGCTTAAAGCTTTGTACTAGGAAGAAAAGCGGCCAAGGTAAGGGCTTTTCCCCACACAAATTAGAGTTAGGCCGTTGGTATGATGACATGAAATAAATAATCGTGATTGCTTCTATTTTAAAATGAATAAATGCTAAGTATTCAAAAAAAAAATCGTAAACTTTTCTAAATAATAAGTATTTTTTTAAGTAACGTTTTGGATTAAAAATCCAGGGCGTTACATGTGACACCCTAAACCCCAAAATAATATATAATAATTTATAATAGAATTTTTTAACTTTAATTCACAAAAGGTAAAGCAAATACGTTTTTAAGGGAATACAAACTTTGATAATTAATTTAAAATATCACGTTTCTCAAAAATCAAAAGGAACACTTTAAACTTTTTCCTCCTATAAAATAGTGCAATCTCCATAAAATTTGATTTAAGTATAATTACTTGATTCAATTCTAAAAACTTACTATTACTTATATGGTTTTCATACAAAAAGTCGTTTCAAATTAAATGAGTAAAATACAAATTACAACCCTTATTCCCGGTATCACCTATCAGAGCGGGGTTCCTCCCAACTTGAACTTCAAGATTCATTAACCTGTAACAACTGCGATTTCGCAAACGTAGGGCCAAGCCAGTCAAACACAAACAACGAAGGAGGTGAGTTTTGAAATCATGTTAATAGTATAATATAAATAAGGAGAACACGCAATTAATCATAAATAAACCGTATCATTAGACAAACACTTTTCAAGGAAAAACATAACATTATAAAGTCAAAACCAAGGGAAATCAATACTTTTCACAATAACATCAAATCATCTATGAAATTATCATCGCACACAATACATATTAATCACAACAAACAATCACACAAAAATGCAATGATATGCATGAGCTTAGACTCTACTTCACAATGTGGTACCATTCTAACTCTGAAGTACTTGGTTAGGAGGCCATGATACTATGCCACCATTCCGGTGGACGGACAATTCAAATAGGCCCTGTCCTCATAGATCCCCTCAACTCAACCCGAGACACATATACGCGACAGTCGAGGTAAACGTGTGTTGCATGGTAGCTCCCGACATTTGGAGTGCTACCTCCAAGTCACCTAGGAATTCCCCACCCGAATACCTCCAAGGTCTAACAATCTTGCCCTAAGGCTCAACAGCAGACCGCCACGATCAGGCTCAATTCAGTTGTACTTCCCCGAAATCGCTAGGCTTGTCAGGCCCTACCTATATGATGACAAAATAATCTCCACTTCACAAATTCTCAATATTTATTTTCTCCCCTCGTTGGCCTATGATACTCCATTAAGATCGTCATCTCAAACACAAATTGAAATCACAATTATTTCATCAGGGGTTATTTCAATATTTTCATCACAATTCATAACATCACTATTACAAATCACATATCATCATCATTACATAACTCATCACAAATTTATGAAATCACAATTATTATTCATACATCATCATCATCACATAAAATCATCACAATGCACACATATTTTATTATCACCTCACATAAACTCATCTAATCCAACATATGCACTAAATTCATTCGACATCCAATATCACAATAATAATAATTATCACACATTTAACAAAAATAAATCAAATATCACAATAATATCAAATAACACACATTCAATGGAATTAAATCAATCAACACCTTATAAATATTTCTATTCCACATTTTAATCTCACAATTCCCATATTTGCACATTAATTAATTTATCACTCAAAGGGCTACTGCCGTACGTAGCAAGCCCCGGATGAATCATTGGGAAATACGGTTTTCCCGTTCATCTCAAAATATATTACACTCATGAATTCAAACGCTCTCTCACCCCTTACCTTATTTTGACGCTTTCTCAAACACAAAAATCAACAGCGACTGCATATCTTCAACGTACAGCGAGTGAATTCGAATAAATGGCGAGTTCACAAAATCGTCGAGACGTGACTGATAAATTATACAGAGCATGAAAATAAATGTTAAATAATTAATTTAAATTTTAGGAACAAAAATAGAGTCAAAACGACGAGAGAAAAACTGCAGAAAAGGTCTCACCGACTCGTCGGAGAGCCGTAAGGGTCCGACGTCAACTTCACCGAAAAATGCAAATGAGTAGTGCTTCTTATAGGTTTCGACGAGAGGAATCCAAAAACGATATCAGTTTTTTGAAACGACAAACGTGGTGATCGGAATCGGCCAAAAACAGCTCGCCCAAGGAAAGAAACGGAGCTGTTTCTGAAGAAACGGAGCAACGATTGATAAAACTGATGCCAAAAATGGATTCGGTGGCCGATTTTGTGTGGGATAAAGGTTGGGAACGATTCAAAAGGCAAGGATTTGGTGGCAATGAATTTTAGAGAAGAGGAAGAATGGATGTGTTGCGTTCTTTCAAGAAGAAGAGGAACTCTATCACAATTTTTTTTTGTTAACAATTAGGGTTCACACATGGGTCAAACCCACTGGTCTCTTTATTTACTTTTTTTGTTTTATTACTATTATTATTTTTATTTTGCTAAAACAAAATTAATAGTTACTTAATCTCATTTTTCTCATTTTTAATACTTCTCCAAATATCATTTAATTTTCAAAACATTACTAATATTTCATAACTAATATATGATAAATTAGAGCATGAAAATAAATTATACAGAGCATGAAAATAAATGTTAAATAATTAATTTAAATTTTAGGAACAAAAATAGAGTCAAAACGACGAGAGAAAAACTGCAGAAAAGGTCTCACCGACTCGTCGGAGAGCCGTAAGGGTCCGACGTCAACTTCACCGAAAAATGCAAATGAGTAGTGCTTCTTATAGGTTTCGACGAGAGGAATCCAAAAACGATATCAGTTTTTTGAAACGACAAACGTGGTGATCGGAATCGGCCAAAAACAGTTTACTAACAATTAACCTTTAAAAAAATACATATTACTAACAATTGAAACTCTCATATTCAAAATAGTCACTATAATTATACTTATTTTTCAAAATACTCATATTAAAATACTACCATCATTAGAGAGTAGTCAAAATCACAAAATAAATAAATATAACATTGCTACTTTATATTAATTACTAAATCATAATAAATATATAAAATCGTAATGCCACAACAGGTATATAAAAATAAAGGAAATCAAACACAATATTATTACTATCCCAAGTATAAATAACTAAAATATGAGATTCTTAGAATTAATTAAAATATAAATATGTGCACATTTAACATTAGTCAAACATACAAGGGAAGGGAATATCACATTAATTACGAACGTACATATACACGTAAAATCGCATAAAATCTTATTCTTAAAAATATGTACACTAAAATACTATTATTTTTAGCGAAATATCTAAGATAATAAAATATACGATTTATTATTTATATCACTCATTTAGTCAAATTTGTACAAGATTAGCACGTCATAGAAAATACACATATAAAGAAAATTAATCAATATATATTCTAAAATAACTTTAACGCCAAATTAATTATTTAAAATTCTATTTTATTAATAAAATAATTTATTATAAAATTTGGGGTGTTACAGTTACATGGCTCATCATTCTGAACATTACCATCAGTAGTATCCAAATAAGGAACAGGAGAACGAACTGGATCACCATCAGCTAAGATTTTATCTCTCTCAAGTGTAGTCTTCTCCACCTTATCAATGTCTTCAATAGTTTGGTCTTCCATGAACACTACATCACGACTTCTAATAACCTTTTTGTTTGTAGGATTGTACAACTTGTAGTCGAATTCATCCTCACCATAACCAAGGAAGATACATTGCTTTGATTTTGCATCCAACTTGGATCTTTCATCCTTCAGAACATGCACAAAAGCCTTGCAACCAAAGACTCTCAAGTGATCATACTTGACATTCTTCCCAAACCATACCTTGTTTGGTACCTCACTATTCAAAGCGACAGTAGGAGTAAAATTAATAACATGCACCGCCGTGTACAGTGCCTCACCCCAATAATGTTTAGGCAACTTAGCTTCAGAGAGCATACACCTCACTCTCTCAACCAGTGTTTGATTCATCCTCTCTGCTAAACCATTCAGCTGAGGAGTTTTAGGAGGAGTCTTTTCATGTGCTATACCCTGTTGTTTGCAATAGACATCAAAGGGTCCGCAATACTCACCACCGTTGTCATGTCTGCCTCTCAACCAAAGCATGAGATTGTTTCAATTTCTCCAACACTTAGTCTTTTGTCTTCAGAACATAAACCCATAGTTTCCTGGAACAATCATCAATAAAAGTAACAAAATAAAGTGCACCGCTAAAAGATTGTAGCTTTAAAGGGCCACAAACGTCAGAATGCACCAACTGAAGCAATTCTGACTTTCTAGAGGTAGGATGCCTTTTGAAGGATACTCTAGTTTGTTTACCAATTATGCAGTGAGAACATTTCACCAATTATGCAGTGCCTTCCTTCTCATCTCCTCATTCAAAACACCACCCTTAGCCATTTCCAAAGAAACAACACTATTAGGAGTTGAACTCGTTATAGAAACCTAAAATGTCTCCCAAGACTCTGGTAAAGATAACAGTAAAAATAGTCCCAATAGCTCATCATCAAACTTGATACCCATTCCAGACATTTGATCAAGGAGCCCCTGAAACTCACTCAAGTTGTCCGAAATAGAGGTTCCCTCCTTATATTTCAAATAGAGGAGACCTTGAAATTCACTCAAGTGGTTTGAAATAAAAGTAACAAAATAAAGTGCACCACTAAAAGATTTTACCTTTAAAGGGCCACAGACGTCAAAATGCACCAACTGAAACAACTCTAACTTTCTAGAGGTAGGATGCCTTTTGAAGGATACTCTAGTTTGTTTACCAATTATGTAGTGAGAACATTTCTCCAAATCTACATTCTTCATTCTTGGAAGCACACCCTTTCTAGCTAAGCAATTTATCCCCTTTTCACTAATATGGCTAAGCATTCGGTGCCACTAAGATGATTCCATATCCACGACATTCACACTGTCTTTTGCAACTAAAGCTTTTGTCCAATACAATTTACTAATTTTCTCTCCTCTAGCCACAACCAAGTTACCTTTACTGAGTTTCCACTTTCTAGAAGCAAAATGATTATCAAAACCATTTTCATCAAGCATATGCACAGAGATCAAATTGAAGCGAACATCCTGAGCATGTTTGACTCCTTTAAGCAACGATTGCATTCCCATGTTGGTTTGCAAGCATACATCACTAACATCAATTACCTTAGATACACCATCATTACCCATCTTTAAAACTCCAAAGTCACCTGACTTGCTTCTATGAAGTGCCCTGTTCTATGAAAATAATGACATTCCACATTTTTGTATCTAGACTTGAACTTGCTTCTGTTGTTTTCGCTACCACCCTTCGGTTCTTTTTTCTGACTTCTCCCCCTATTTTCATTGACAAGAACTTCAGATTGAGATGAAGAACCCAGTGCCTTCCTTCTCATCTCCTCATTCAAAACACCACCCTTAGCCGTTTCCAAAGACACAACACCATTAGGAGCTGAACTCGTTATAGAAACCCGAAATGTCTCCCAAGACTCTGGTAAAGATAACAGTAAAAATAGTCCCAATAACTCATCATCAAACTTCATACCCATTCCAGACATTTGATCAAGGAGCCCCTGAAATTCACTCAAGTGGTCCGAAATAGAGGTTCCCTCCTTATATTTCAAACTTATGAAACTATTACGCAAGAATAATTTATTATTCCCTGATTTAGAAATGAAAAAAGTTTCTATCTTATCTCATATAGTTTTTCCAATTGTCTCATTAGAAATATGATTATAAACATTATCTTCTACATATTGCCTAACAAAATCACATATGTGTTGATGTTCAAAATCCCAGTCTTCCTTAGATTTATTATCTGACTTTTTAGAATCAAAAATAGGAAGTTGCATTTTCTTCACAAATAACAAATATTTCATCTTGCCCTTCCACAAATGGTAATTAGTACCATTCAAGCATACCGTCTTTATATTCATATTTTCCTCCATCCTTCAAGCAAGTTAAATAACCCTTTAACCAAGAGCTCTGATGCCACTCTGATGGGGAATAAACATAGAAACACAATAACAAGTAATATGCAGCGGATATAAAATTCCCCCAACTTGCAAGAACCCGTGGGAGCTACAACAAATATATGACAGCAAATTAATCAAAATAAAAGAGCGTAAAGAATGTAACACCCCAAATTTTATAATAAACTATTTTAATAATGAAATATGATTTTAAATAATTATTTTGGTGTTAAAATTATTTTAGAATATATGTGATAAATTTCGTGATTCGTTTTCGTTATATGGGTGCTTTAGATGACGTGCTACTATTATACATATTGGACTACACGAGTAATCTAAATAACAAATATTATACTTTATGTATTTTTCTAAATAGTATTTTAGTGTAATATTTTAAAAAAATAAAAATAAAAATAAGATTTTAGAAGATTTTACGTGTATATGTACGTTTGTAATTAATGTGATATTTCCTTGTATGTTTGACTAATGTTAAATGTGCACATATTTATATTTTAATTAATTCTAAGTATCTCCTATTTTAGTTATTTATTTTATAAACAATTATCTTGGGATAGTAATAATATTGTGTTTGATTTCCTTTATTTTTATATACTTGTTATGGCATTGTGATTTTATATATATTTATTATGATTTAGTAATTAATATAAAGTAGTAATGTTATATTTATTTATTTTGTGATTTTGACTATTCTCTAATGATGGTAGTATTTTAATATGAGTATTTTGTAAAATAAGTATAATTATATTGATTATTTTGAATATTAGAGTTTTTGTTGTTCGTAATATGTAATTTTTAAAAAGTTAACTACTTTAATTAATCTATTTTTAAAATATTGATGTTATATTTATTTATTTTGTCATTTTAACTATTTTCAAAATATAATTATTTTAATTTGATATTTAAAAAATATTATTTTAATTACAAATAAACAAATTAAAATAAGTGTGTAATTAATTGGGCTTTGTGAAAATAAAAAAATACGGTAAATAAATAAAATTGGTTCAATAGGTTAGGTTAGTAATAACCTAACAAAACAAATTGTAGAGCTACAGGAATGGAAGGCATGGCAGCGGCGGTAGCAACGGGAATAGTGAGAATTAAATAGGAAATCGATGTCGGTGTCTCACGACTGTTCAAAAAACTTTCTCCGTTTTCGTCCAAATTTTAGTATGTTGTTTCATTCTTCTAGCTAGTCAATTAAACACACTTTCCCAGATTTTTAACCATCCCAATTTCTCTATAAAATATACGACATCTCCGTCTATGAAATTCCTTATTTTGCACCGTTTTTCTTCACCGTAAGTCCGATTTGAGTGAAACCAACGCCAAAACGATCGTGTGAAAATTGGCTATATTATCCACTAATTGGTTTTATGATTTATGGTAAGTTTCCTTCACCGAATTTCGAAATTTAGTTTTTAGAGTGTCTTCTCATAATTTATTTTTAATGTTTACCCATAAACTGTCGAGTTAGATCGATTGAAGAACAACGAATCGGAGAATAAAGGTTGTTTGCTCTTGGAATCGTATTCATGTGTGAAAGCGTCGAAATAAGGTAAGGGCTGAGAGAGCGTTTGAATTCATGAGTATAATATATTGTGAGATGAACGGGAAAACCGTATTTCCCAACGATTCATCCGGGGCTTGCTACGTACGGCAGTAGCCCTTTGAGTGATAAATTAATGAATGTGCAAATAAAGGAATTGTGAGACTAAAATGTGGAATAGAAATATTTATAAGGTGTTGATTGATTTAATTTCGTTGAATGTGTGTTATTTGATATTATTGTGATATTTGATTTATTTTTGTTAAATGTGTGATATTTGATATTATTGTGATATTGGATGTCGAATGAATTTGGTTCATATGTTGAATTAGATGAGTTTATGTGATGTGATAATAAAAGATGTGTGCATTGTGATAATTTTATGTGATGATGATTATGTATGATTAATAATTGTGATGTTATAAATTGTGATAAGTTTGTGTGATGATATATGATTGATGATAGTGACGCTATAAATTTGTGATGAGTTATGTAATGATGATGATGTGTGATTTATAATAGTGATGTTATGATTTGGTGATGAAAAGATTGAAGTAACCTCTAATGAAATAATTATGATTCTAATTTGTGTTTGAGATGACGGTCTTAATGGAGTATCATAGGCCAACGAGGGGAGAAAATAAATATTGAGAATTTGTGAAGTGGAGATTATTTTGTCATCATATAGGTAGGGCCTGACAAGCCTACCGATTTCGGGGAAGTACAACTGAATTGAGCCTGATCGTGGCGGTCTACTGTTGAGCCTTAAGGCAAGATTGTTAGACCTTGGAGGTATTCGGGTGGGGAATTCCTAGGTGACTTGGAGGTAGCACTCCAAATGTCGGGAGCTACCATGGCCTCCTAACCAAGTACTTCAGAGTTAGAATGGTACCACATTGTGAAGTAGAGTCTAAGCTCATGCATAGCATCACATTTTCTTGTGATTGTTTTGTTGTGATTAATATGTGTCATGTGCAATAATAATAATTTATGCGATGATACGGTTTATTGATGATTAATTGCGTGTTCTTCTTACTTGTATTATACTATCAACATGATTTCAAAACTCACCTCCTTCGTTGTTTTTGTTTGACTGACTTGGCCCTGCGTTTGCAAAATTGCAGTTATTACAGGTTAATGAGTCTTGAAGTTCAAATTGGGAGAAGCCCCGCTCTGATAGGTGATACCGGGAATGAGAGTCATAAGTTGTATTTTTATTTGTTTAATTAGAAACAACTTTTTTATGAAACCTTATAAGTAGTAAATTTTTTGAAATAAATTAAGAAATTCTAGTTAAATCAAATTTTATGGAGATTGCACTATTTTGGAGGAAAAAGTTTAAAGTGTTCATTTTGAATTTTGAGGAATGTGATATCTCAAATAAATTATAAATTTTATTTTTATTCCCTTGAAAACGTATTTGCTTTAACTGCAGCCAATTAAAGTTAAAAATTTTATTATAAATTATTATATATTATTTTGGGGTTTAGGGTGTCACAAAGAACACCGATATTTTAACGTGGAAAACCTCCTCAATGCAAGAGTAAAAACCACGGCTCGTCCAGACCAAAGAAATAGCTCCACAATAATCAAATAAGGGTACAAGTGAGTCTCAAAACGATGCAAAAAGTGTGCCTACAACCAGCCAAAATAACAAAGCACTAAAGCTTACAAATAAAAAACAAGAAGAAAAACACTAAAAAACCTACTGCTGTTCGAGCATGATTCCTCCGTCTCTAGAAATCGTTTCGCCGATCTAACCGTTGAAAACGAAGCCGTGAATTGCAAACCTACTGTCCAAAATTCAGCCCAATCCAACGGTTAACGAATGCACAATCGATGTTTTTCTGAGACTGATTTAACAAAATCCGGAATAGGGTTTACTCTTCTCTTTTGATGATTGCCTTTCCTCTCAAAATAGTCTCTCTTTTATAACCCTAATTAAACCACTCTCCACTTAAACAAGTGAGACACATGGGCTACAATATTTGGGCTTTTCTCTACATAGGAAGGGAGCCCAATACCCAACAGTTTTAACCCTCATTTTCGGGTAACATTCTATTTATTTCAATTAAATATTTTTTAGCCTTGATGTACTTTTTACACCCAAATAAATTTTAAGCTAAATACGATCTACAACCAAGTTAAAAGAGACCCCAATATAAGTTATTTGAATTCGATATAGTCAAATTTTCTCGACTACTATTGAGGTTTCTTATCCATTTTAATGTGAAAAAGGTTATTGAATAAAAGTAAAAAGATGAGTCGACTAAGGTTAAGGTAATTAGAAATTATATTAAATTGACCAAGTTAATTTGAACTACAATGTTAGCGCACAATGTGACACAATAAACCCAAATTAATATATATAACAATTTATACTAGATTTTTGTAAAAATTTGTAGTGGATAAATGAAACTCCTTTTAAAAGAAAAAATAAACATTTCTAAATGATTTAGGAATTTAATTTCTCAAGGTACGTACATGAAACAATTTAAATTTGTTTCCTCAAATAAAACAATGTAATCTTAATAAACTTGATTTAATTATAATTTTTTAATTTAATTCTAAAAATTTACTATTACTAACAAAAAAATTTGACAAAAAGCATTTTCTACTTAAATAAGTAAAATACAACTTATAAATATCATTCCCGATATCACATATCAGAACTGAGAGTTTCCCAAAGTACAACTAGAAAAATAGAATCTTCAAAGAGGCATCTACTTCACTTCAAGATACAAAATACAACCTATAATATTTGCGTTTCCGCAAATGTGCACACATAAACAACGAAAGCGGTGAGCTTCGATAGCGTGTAATAATTTTAAAAAGGTGAAATGAATACCTAGAACATCAAGTAAATATTGTATCAATTACACCACAATAAATTTTGTCATGATATAATAACATTAATTCATAACATCAAAATGAGACAATCACAAATCCATAAGATGTTATGCATGATCTTATACTCTAAACTTCTTCTTGTTCTTTGGTATCATTCTATCTCTGAAATACTTGATTAGAAGGTTGATATTATGTCACCAGAATTGTCAGACCCTACCTATATGATGAAAAAATAATCTCCACGTCAAATACCCCTATTATTCAGTTTCTCCTCTCACTGGCCTAAGCTACTCACTTCATTAAATGTGTATGATTTATAAAGTAAATTATATTTTGTTAGGATAATTTTTTGTACACTATCATCTAAAAAATTGCAATAGATATATTGATAATCAAATATTTGATTTAAATGATCAATAATGCATATTTGTCATGTGTGTAATACCCGTAAATTTTAAAATGTACCCCTTTTTGTATTTTTGATGTGTTATATGTGAATTATGGGGCTTTTTAGCCAATTTATTGGTATTTTGGAGGTTAAATGCCATAAATATTTTTGTGGGTCCCGTTTTAAATTATTTGGCGAGAAATAATTTAATTACGTTGCGGAAAATTTATTACCAGACAATCTTGTTAAAAATATTTATAGTTGCAGAAAGTTTTAGCTGTCAATTGAGTTGCAATGAGAATGGATATTTTTATCAAAATTGTTGGGGTGTGTGTGAGGGTGTTTTTTTTGGTTGGTTTGGGATATTTATATATATATATATATATATATATATAGGAAAGAAAAGGAAGGAAAGGAAAAAGAAGCAAACATTTTCCCCTGTTCGCGTGCCTACTACATCTTCCTCTTTGCTTCTTTGTTTTCCAAAAACCCCACACACAAAACCTCACATATCACCTAGATCTAAGCTTTATCTCGCTGCGACTGAAGAGAAAGTTGATCGTGATCACGTTGCGGTGCTTGGGAACTAATTTTCGAAGTGTCGTGCGAAGCGAAAATTTGTCGGAATTTATCGCGGAACCGTAATCAGTTGTTCGAGCTACCATCGAGATAAGGGCTCCTTCCAATTTTTAGCCTGCATATAGGACTCTTTATGTGTAGTTGTGGGGTTTGTTTTGATGGAGGTTATGTGTGAATTTGGGGAAATGGAATTTAATGGGGTTTATGTGAGTTGTTGAAAAGAAATTTGTTGGTTTATGTTTAACGATTTTGAGTTTTGATTTGGTGTATTATGGTTGAAAATGTTTGGAAAATAAATTTGGTGGGTTTGAGGTGAGATGTTGTGAGAAATGAATTTAAATGCATTTTGTGGGAAAAATGGTGAAATTGAATTTTATGAGTTTTGAGGTGTGGGTGATGGTGATTTTACTTAGCGTGGTTGATATGTATATGGGTAATTTTATGAAAGTTGAGATATGCTTGATGTTTGAAGATGTGGGGTTTTCAATAAATGCAATTTATGTGTGAATTTTGATTTGGTGTGAAATGAATTGATGAGATTTTGTATGTGGTGATTTGAATTCAATATGATTTGTGAATTCAATTTTATGTGATTTGAGGATTGTATGCGTTGAGTATGCTCTGTGTTAAATTTGAGAATCATTAGTGTTAAATGAGCATTAAAAATGGGGAATCTTTCAATAGTTGCATTTACTTAATGATTGTGTTGTCGAGAGTCAGACTATGCTCATGCATTTCATAGTAAATGGTGATAGTGGTGACCGGATGGGCCACGAGATGATTCCACGTGATTGGATGGTTCATCCTATCCTTACGGGGATTATCGCGTAGGTGATAATGGTGACCGGATGGGCCACGGGATGATTCCACGTGATTGGATGGTTCATCTTATCCGTATAGGGGATGATTCCACGTGATTGGATGGTTCATCTTACCCTTACATGGATTATCGCGTCGTGCTAACCTGTGAGAGGTTGCAATTAGTAAATCGTGCTAGCCTGTGAGAGACTGCACCTTGGTAATTAGTACTAGTCTGCGAGAGGCTGTACAATAATGATTTACGCCCCTTTGAGGAGGGTTTTGTTGATATTCCGGAATCATGTGCATTGACATATACGCATTGCATTAGGGTGCTTGGCACGTGAGTCACGTTTGACATGTTATGATGTTTGTATATGCGTACTTGATTGTGACGAGTGATTTGTGTTGTGTTGGGATTTGTGATTGATTGAATTGGTGTTGAAAGTATTGGAATGAATTTGGAAGTGTTGGAATGTTTTTGAAAGGGTTAAAAATTGATTTCCTGCTGTTTTGACAGGTGTATTCGACTACACATGTGTTGTAGTCGAATACAGATGATTAAATTAGCTACTGACTTGATTTTTTTGAAGTGTATTCGACTACACAAGATGCTGTATTCGAATACAGTTGAATGGAATGCTGTATTCGAATACAGACAGGCTGTATTCAAATACAGTAGTGCTGTCAGTGTTGTTTTTGCTGTTTTTCTGCTGTTTTCGCAAGTGTATTCGACTACACATAGGGTGTATTCGAATACAACAGTGTTGTTTGGTCCAAAACTTCATTTTTCAACTTTGTTTATGCATGTTTAGCATATGTAAACCCCTCTTAGATGTATGCTAAGTTGGAGGATGATTTTTATGCATTTAAAAACATAAATGTTATGTGATGTTTGTTAATTTCGAATTGGTGACCCTTTACAATTGTGGAAATCTGGGCTTTGCTCTTAGATGAGATTCAGGATCGTCCTGTCGGGTTGTACCCTGGAGAGGGGAAGGTAATTAGCGATGCCTGATCGGAGCTGGGTCAGGAGTTTTGTGTTGGGCGCGTGGAGGTCACTCGGGTTGTATAGCTTTTTGGTAGCATGATCAGACTAGGCGACTGTATAGGTCCTTGAGTCTTTCTTTTGGTTGTGTAATTATTTATTTGGGAAGACTGTACCTATATTGTCAGCCTGACTTATTATTTTTATGGGTCCTTGTAAACTTTTGATATGACTTGGAAACGTTTAAATACTTTGGATCTGTAAATTCTAAACTTATTTCTGCTGTTGTAAATTATGTTGATTTTGTTGTTGTGTTATAACATTAAATAGTCTATTTAAAAGTATTTATTTACTCATTTATTTAAAAAAAAATACACGTGTTTTTGGTGTTAAAAATCGGGCTGTTACAATGTGTGCAGGTTGGATTAAATTATAATTACTATTTTCTTTTTTTGTAAAAGACATTTAATATTTGAGTGTATAAATTTTTTCTGAATGTTTGAAACTTAAAATGAGGAGAGAGAAAAGGGATGAAAGGGAAAAAGAAAAATGGAAGATTTTTTGAATAAAAAGAAAATTTCATCAATACCCTAAAATTATAATGTTTGAAAAGTTTAAAGATGGGTTTTTTGATAATTTTTGTAAGCATTTGCTATATAATAGATAGCTCTATAGATAGATAATAGATATTGCAAATACAAAATTAAACCAAACCATCTATTTTTAATTGGTTTTGGTTTTTCTCTGTCTAAAGTGGAATCAAACAACTCATTATACTATATTGATTATAATTGTTGAATAATTTAAAAAATAATCAATGAAGTTTAGTTAATTAATTTAATATATTATAATTTCAAATGTTAAATTGAAAATGAAAGAGAAGAAAAGTAGAAAAATAAAAGAAAGTAATAAAATATGAAAAATTTAAGAGAAAATAATTGAAAACAGAATACAAAGTATGAAAATATGATATAAGTGGAAAGATGATATAAGTTTGAAAATATTACTAACGGTTGAAAAGGTCATAAAATTAGATAAAGGTGAGAAGATAATAGTGGTAGATATTAGTTTTTAAAGATAGTTTAGTAGATAGTAGATTAGTAGGAGATGATAAAGATTAGGCTAAATTACATCCGTGGTCCCTTAACTTAATTTCAGTTAACGTTTTAGTCCTTTATTTTTTTTCCTGATTTGTAATAAAACGTTAACTGAAATTAAGTTAAGGGACCACAGATGCAATTTAGCCTAAAGATTATTATGATTGCATGAAAAATGTTCTAACATATGTATTAAATTTAAGTGAGATAGTCCCACTAATGTAAATACTTTGATTGAATAGATCTCATTATTTTCCAACTTCAAAAAATCAAACATAGAAAGTACTAATTAGTTAAAGGCAGTAAGAAGTTGGTTATATTAGTTATCTAACTAGCGTTATATAAATGTGTGTTATAATCTAATTGTATCGTATGTTATATATTATCAACTTTAAATTCAATATTTCTTATAATTATTTCTCTTTTAGCTCGTCATATGTAACACCCCAAATTATTTTTGTTATTATAAACATTTTTATATGTGTATTTTGTACCACCCCAATTCCTTATTATTATACTTAAAAGATATAATAATATATTACATTTGCCTTATGTGTTGTGTTAGTGATTTATTTAAATAAACCTGTGTATTAGTACACTAGTCTATTAACATTAGTGTTAAAAGAGCGAGCTAATAATAATAATAATAATAATAATAATAAGAGTAATGTGAAACCTAGTTAGTTGTCCCTATATATATATATATATATATATATATATATATATATATATATGCTTCCTAATTGTGAGGGAGGCATTCCCAATTACGCTAGTAGAAGTCGACAGAGAGAGAAAAAAAAGGATTCGTGCTGGGAGCCGCAAATTCCAATCCTAATTTCCGTTTTAAAATTCAATTTCAATCTAAATCCACAGCCAGGTATGTGAATTAGTTTTATATTGATTAAGGATTAGGATTATTGTTAACATCACGCACTGGAGCTCGATGCTTGGTTTTCAGTATGCCATATTCCCTTGGTTTTAATTTTTACCAATTCTCAAAATCATACCTTGATATTTACTTATTATTGTATGTTGTACCTTTTGTTCTATATCCTCGGTGTCAACTAAGATATTTAATGGGTTTATGAATGGAGTGAGGTGCCCTTTTAAACATTTGGTATTGGAAATACAGATGAAAGACTACTGTTAGGTATCTTTTACTTATACCAAAGATGGTTTATATTTTGAGATTACTCCTTCTCATTCTAGATTGACAAGAAATGGATTCATTAACTACAATCTATTCATTTTTGATTTTCTTTCTTCATATTCTCCAATTTTCTAGCACCACTCTCTTATTTAGATTTAAGCATGTTATACTTAGCTGAAAATGTACTCTTATGCAAAATACTCTATGCATTTTTTTTTAATTCAATTTTATTTTCAATGTAAATCTCCAAAACACTTGCCGAGAATATAGCTGCTAATTAGAAATTACCAAAGTTGTAGAATCGCATTTTGTTCATTTTCTTGTGTCTGGATGGAATATATATATGTCTATTTAGTGAGTGTCTAAGTGTGGTATGAGAAATGTGTTTTGCTTTAGTTGTTGATTACGCTTCAGTGATCCGTAGTAGACATATTAGTTTAGGTGGTGCTTACTTAGCAGATAAATTATGTATGTATTATTAATAAATAAATAATCTCAAATTGTTTAACACCCAAACTATAAATATATGCCATATTTATTTAAATATGCGAGTCTATTTTATTTTAATTAAAATAAGACATTTCTTTTATGTTGGTATACTAATATGGATATTTGATGATATTAAATATATTTTTAGTTATATTATAAGTAGTAGATAGTTTATTTAACTAATTTTAATAAATAATTTATGTATCTATTCGAGCAAGTAATTAATTTGTAATTGGTTGTTGCGTTGATTTATTCTCGCTCGCAGACTATTAGAGACGGTGGTTGGCGAAGACACGACACATTAAATCAGCGGATCGACTTCGTTGGGAGGAATCTTCAGCTAAGGTAAGGGGTGAGATGAGGTTCGATTTTATGAATATAAAATAACGTGAGATGAACGGGAATACCGAAATTCCCAGATATCCATCCGGGGCTCACTACGTACGGTCGAGCCCTATTGAGCAATTATAATTAATTAATAATATACGAACGGTAATAGTGAGGACTAAAATATGATTTAGCAACCTATAGAATTGTTGTGAATTTATTCATAGCAAGATTGCACGTTGAATGATTTTATGAAATGTGATGCTGATTGTTACTGGATGAATAATATATATTGGAGTGTTCTTGCTATTTGATTGAAATCGTGAAATTATTTGAATATACTACCTGATGATTTTTTTTATTGCGATTGATAAGATTGGATTGTGCATTGTGAGTAGTGTAAACCAAATATTGGGATTGTATCGTGATTGACTGATATACATAAAATGATGAATATTATGAAGTCAAACTGAAATTCATTGAGTTGTGATGATCGAGTAAGTATGAGATATGCGTTGTAGATATTCGGAGCTAGGATTATTTTGTCATCATATAAGGAGGGTCTGACAAACCTAGCGATTCGGGGAAGTACAACTGAATGAGCCTGATCGTGGAGGGCTACAGTCGAACTGTAAGGTAAGACTGATAGACCTTGGGGGTACATCTAGTGGGGAATTCCTAAGTGGATTAGTGGGTTATTCACTAAGGCCGGGAACTACCGTGCAACACAAGAGTACCCCGACTGTCCCGTATATGTGTCTCGGGTTGAGTTGAGGGGATCTATGAGGACTTGGCCATTCATGAATTGTCCGTCCACTCTTGTAGTGGCATAGTATCAGGCCTCCTAACCAAGTACTTCAGAGTAGAATGGTACCAAGTGATGAAGTATAGAGTATAGGACATGCATAACATTTTATCCTTGTAACTGTTTATTGTGATTGCATTAGAATAACCTTAGATATTATATTATTGAATGTTCTCCTTATTTGTACTGTTTGACTGATTACGTGTTCTTCTCGTGTATTTTATATTGTTACATAATTTCGAAACTCACCCCTCGTTGCTTGTGTTTGGCGCTTGCGAGAGCGCAGTTATTTCAGGTTATCGATTGATGATCCATGCTCTGATAGGTGATACTGGGTGGGAGTAATTCGTTGTGTTTTATCGAGTTACGAACTAATTTTTGTTTTGTAAACTATATTGATCAATTGTGTTATATTCGAAGATACAAATTAATTGTCCCTAAGTTTTGTACATGTTTTTATGTAAGTAATATTTGTTTAATAAAACTCAGCTATATTTGATGTTAAATGATTTTTTTATTAAGAAATTTTATGCAAAGGTCTTGTGTAGGTGTAAGCGTGACGTCCTAATCCTTATATTTTAAAAGAAATTTTTTATACACTCTTTTTGGACCGCTGCGAATCTCTTTCAAAACTTGTACATTTTACTTTTTATATCAATTTGGGTTTAGGGTGTCACATCATACTTCTCATCATAATATCAAGAGACATGAAATCCTCTCTGAAGAAATGATCGTAATTATTACCAAAGAAAATATAATTCTCCTGTTATTCTACATATTTTTCTTCTCAAAGCCATTAATTTCAAATGCAAGGCAATATTTTAAAACAATGGAGTTTCTTGCAACTCATGATTGTTCTTATTGTAGTTGGGAGTGATTAAACTTGAATATAAGAATCATTTTTATTCAAAGGCAAGCTTGGTTGCCACATGAAAGTTAAGCATAGTTAATTTTGCATGTGGTAGTAAAACAATTATTATTCTCTTTGTTATTCTACCCTATGGTAGTTAGACATTTCTCGTTCTCTTTGTGCTTTTATCCTATGTGATTAGTTTTGTTAACCAAATTTAATATTTGAAGAATCAAGGTTGGAATTTATCATTCTTTCAAATTAGCCCAGAGTAGGTTGAAAATTTCATCGAAAATAATGCACGACTGCTTCTATTTTCTTCATCATTTTTTTTTGGTATATGTAATTTTTATTACTTAGTCACATTGTATTCACTACATGAAAAACCTATTTTATAGCGCTATTTTTAAGCCATTTACAACGCTTTTTCAAAAAAATAAGCGTTGTAAAACGATACAACAACGCATTTTAAAATAAAAAAGTGTTGTAAAATAGGTGGATATATAGCGCGCTTGTTATACAAACACGCTGCTTGTTCTTATGCACGTTTTACAGTGCTTTTTCAAAAAAAGCGCTGTAATAGGTGCATTCAATAGATGCATTATTATGCACGTATTACAGCGCTTTTTCAAAAAAGCGCTGTAATAGGTGCATTCTTATTCTAGTTTTATTAAAAAACGTTGTAAATGGAATTTTTAAAAACGCTTGTTTGAGGTTTTTTATGACATTTTTTTAGAAAGCGCTTTCTTTTAATTTTTTTTCCAAAATAATTTTCATCCAGAATCAGTTCACAATATAACAATCCAAATTTTATAATAAACTATTTTATTAATTAAATAGGATTTTAAATAATTAATTTAGTGTTAAAATTATTTTGGAATATATGTTAATTAGCTTTATGATTAATTTTCTTTATAGGTGTGTTTTCTATGATGTGCTAATGTTGTACATATTTGACCAAATATGTGATATGAATAATAAAGGTTATATTTTATTATTTTATATATTTTTCAAAAAAATAATAGTATATTAGTGTAAATATTTTAAATAAGATTTATGA